>JACRUU010000024.1:9886956-9964456 GCA_030449085.1 Kryptopterus vitreolus
ATCATCTGAACATGAGCATTTTATTGGGTCAGGGGGAAAAAACAAACAAACAAAAAACACAAAATGAAAAACATTTAAATTTGTCGGCTTGTGCTTTTTGCATGTTATTAACGACATTAAACAAAAAGGGGCAAGCATAAGCAAAGGCAATGATATACAACAGAAACAGAACGTAACTACATATCCGATGACAGAACACTGACTACACAATGACCATATGCAGTGTTAGGACAGAGGCAGACCTCAGCATCATGGCCGAGGAGGTACAGACATGGTCCAGGTTTCCTCTCCTCCTAGACAACTGTATGATTGGATCGTACTATTTGTGATGAATACTGAGTAGAAGTGTAACGGTGGTACAGACAGCGATCTAGATGGTGGTGAGATAACCATCTAGATCTAAACCTCATGATATCCAATAAGATCATGAGGAATACTTACTTGAGTTTGAGTCACACTAAGACAGAAATGTAAAGGAGAAATTCAGTTTTTTTGGCGCTAAATCACAATGACATTTTATCCTCAACCAATGCGTGGTTTCCTGCTAAGTTCATTCGATCCTGGAAGTTGAAAGGGAAGTCAGTGATTACATTCATATTTATGGGAAAATGGTGATTATTTTACACCGTTTGTATAGTCTGCAATGTGATTGCCTTTCTAGCATAGTATATCTTATGTGCTTTTACCCCAAAATGTTACCACCATGTTGGAGGAACACAAGTGTATAGGAAACCAGAACCTGTTCTAGCACAACAATTTCCCGGTGCTCAAATCCAGCTCCATGAAGATATGCTTTCTACGGTTTCTACTGACGGATCTTGACTGGCCTGCCATAAAGCACTGACCTCAACCCTATTAAATACCGGAACCCTGGGCCTCCTCAAAACAACTCCACCACTTTACTAACACCCTTTTGATCGAATGAGCACAAATCTTCTCAAGCACTCTCCAAGATCTAATGGAACATAATCTCCGAAGACTGGAGCTTATTATAACAGTGAATGGGCACAATGGGATCTTCAAGAAGCACATATAAATCTTATGGTCAACTGTCCACTAATGATTGTGTATATAGAATACGTTTTTAACCCAAAAAAAAATTGTACCCAGGAGTGTATCCAGACTTCCCATTATCACACAGCCTTTCAAAGAAATAAATAAACGACCTATTTAATTATGGACAGTAGAGAATACACAATGCTGCTGTTCGACTACATTTGCACTTCAATCTTTGTTGCCAATGAATCCCGGAGCCATGAAATTCATCCCTGAATGCCTTAAAGGATTTGTTTTAAAATGAAAGATTCCGACTTCCTGTGCAGCTTTCTGATGAGACGCACTGTTGCAGTAAATTACTCAATACAGAGCAAATCACAGAAACGAATGTCTAGGATGAACGCTGCTGAAGTGATTGAAAGTCATTCCATTCAAAAACTTATCCTTTCAGGATTAAACTAACAATTTGATTGCCAACAGTTTAGCATTATTATATTGGATCATGCATGTCTCATGTTGGGCCTAAGTTTTGAAACTAAAGCTTGGCTCGATGTTTCATTTAGATACGTAGTTATTTATATATAGTAAAAGTTCTCCTCACAGTTGTTGCACTTTGTAATCTTTCACGCAGCTGTGAACATGAACTATATGTGCGAAACGATTTCCCTGGCAGGAAATGACCAATCGTGCCTTATTTCTGAACAAACAATTTCCAACTGCCCATATTTTGTTCTCTGCTTTCTTTTTTTTCCTTTTAGTCTTTCACTTTATTCAAACGCTCGGCTCATTTTCGCCGTTTTTTCACCACCAAATAACTGGGTGCATTTTTCTTTTCAACAAGGTTCTTTAAAAAAAAATAAAGGTTCTGCAAAAGCCAAATATGAATACATTATTCGGAACAAAGAGATTTTATGGCCTGAACAGCAGATTTAAAAACAGGTGGTTGTTATTGGATATTAGTATTATTATTATTTTTATTATTAATAATAACTTGTTTCTAATAATTCACGCCATTTTTGAAATTACAGGGTGGAAAGGTTAAAAATTAAACACCTGATCCCGTGTAGGATTGGGATTCTGATGCAGAAAAAAAACAAATCCAGAAACCAACATCCAACATCACATCTCACTCATCCGAAAGAACTAAATCCATTAAAAATACAAAAGTCAATACCAAGCAAATATAATAACAGAACAACTTGAAGCCTGTAGGTGAGGTTGAGGAACTATGAGGCACAGAATTCAGAGATCATGCTGACAGTCCTGTCATTTCTAAATGTCTAAACCTCAGGTATTCTCAAAAGCATATTTGTATGTTTTGTATTTGATTACTTGGGTTTAGGCCAGCTCCACTGCGTCAATCTCAATATTTCTACATTTTTCTGTTCATTTTGCATGAAGAGCCGTCTGAGAAAGGAAGACAATGAGATTAGGTTTATAAAGGGTCTCAGGTGACCCACCCCTTTCACATCTCTGTCCCTTTTCATATGGCATGGCCCATATCTCATCGATCTCATATCATGCTTGGGAAACTATCCGATTTTGACATTTGACAAAGGATTTATTGAGGCATAATATCACGAATGCCATTCGAAAGGAGACAGTTGCCTGATAGAATACAACACTGCCTCATCTTTTACATTGGAACTCCTTTTTTCCCCATTGGATCCATACTTGCGCTATTGCAATCCATGATTTAGCACTAACTCTATACTGAGGTACATGAGGGGCAAGTGCCAAAAGACTGTGTTTTAATGCACATCATAATGAACACCAAACACACACACACACACATAAATGTGACAGAACTTCATATGCCGTTTATGCTGCTGAAGGCTACCGATGAGGCACTAAAGCTGTTTAAAGTTGCTTATTTTGGTTAACAACGCAAGGGCAGTTCTCTTGTTTTCTCTGATCAAACAGCATGCAACACAGCTCATGAATATATGCTAATGCGCTACACCAAAAAAGGCGCCATGCTGTGTTTTTCGAATGAGATACACTAATCCAGTGTTTTAAAGAAGTCAATTAGAACACAGCACAACTCCAAGCATCAGTGGTTTCACGGCTTGAACATCCTACATTCAAAGGAAACGTGCTGATCCAGTGAATATACGCTACGTGCTGACGAGAGAAGCCACTCTACAAGCTGGGGTTAGTAATGGCAGTCTACAGTAAAGTAGCCAGATGCACCAGCTGAACCAGCAAAAAGAAAGAGAAAAAAAAAACATGTTCGAGTTTACAAACTATGTAAGAGTTCTTGGTTGCTCAAAGTTACATAGCTTAAGTCTATTCTGATGAGAAAGTGTTAATGATTATTTGAGTTAAGACTTGCTATCCGGTCAAACCACACTGGATTTTCTCTCTTTAGATGTCTTTAAACAACAAAGCATATCTGACTGAAAAACTGTCACTTACTGATTGTTTTTTGTTTTCTGCACCACTTTTTCCTCTTTATTCTGACACTTAATGTGAACATTTGCTGAAGATTATGACCTGGGTATTGATTTATTTAAAATTTTATAAATAAATAAATACATATATGTATGTGTGTATACATATATGTGTGTGTGTGTGTGTGTGTATATATATATATATATATATATATATATATATATATATATACATATATATACTAGTTCACCATTTCCTGTTTGGTGCAACTGTTTGTTAATTGTTTTAGATCTGACTTTCCTTAAGTTCATCTGGTGCAACTGGCCCCCGGGTTCTGAGGTGATGAGATGGGTCTCCTTCTAGGCGAGACTCTCTCACTCCCTCAGCACTGACATACATCTACACAGGAAGTTGCTCTTCCTTACTATATGTGCTCTTTTGATTTCTATGATGAGGGCCAACAATGTGTTCTTCAACAGTCTAAGTGAGAAACACAGGTGTATAGCAGGCAAGTTATGAGGGGGCGAACAACACCACACGCTGCCCCGGCATACTCACTAAGGGCTGCAGTGGTTGTAGGATGTGTGGTTGGAGTCACTGAAGACACTGGAAGATGTTGAGAACATGGTGAGGTGTGCTTGCTTTGCCATTACATTACACATGAGCACAACACAATCTCTCTCCGTACATTCAATCCAAAGACAGTGTATCACAGCATACATGCAGAGAAAGATCTATTTAGGTTGCTTATATTACACAGTTCCACATGTAAATAGAGACTACTATCTTTGTACTGCTTTGCATATAAAAGCAAACACCATTGGATCATCTTAAATCTGTCACTGATCATTTTTTTACAGTGTCTAAATAGTACTGAGAGCAAATAACTAACCCTCTTCTAATGTTGGGACACAAGGCTGAGAGAGATATTGATTTTGCTGGATCAACACACCTCAAACCTATTGAAAGAGAAGTGAAGATCTAAGTGAAAGACGCTTTGAAGTCTTCTCCTTACTATTGTCCATTAATCATTAAAAAAGAAAAAGAAAAAAAACGTATTCGATACATCTCATCATCTCGTCCACATTTCAAAGACGTCTTTCAAGTCGTTCAAAAGGAAAAGAGCATTTCTCTTAGAGCTGCTTTTATAAAATGGTATAGGAACCTGTACTTTCTTGCTGAATAGAAAAACGTATAACACAAATGAAATTAGCATTCTGGCACTTTCAGATCCTATTGGTGTAGTAACCGTGTCGAGACATGCTAAAAAAAAAAAAAAAAATCCAGATCTACGCCATGACTCATAACGGCACACTGACTACGGCTGCTTAGAAGCGTCTTCTCCTTTAGGCTTCGGAATAGAAAAAAAAAAAAATTGGATTTGCACTGTAGAATAATTGCCTGGGAGACTGTTATTGCCGATGACATTATCATCTTCTAGACCTCTGCATCAATCTACCTCGTGTCTCTGAGTGAAGGATGGTGTGCACTGGCGTGAACCAAGTGCCATGGTGTAAAATGATAAGCTCTTTGAAAAGAAGGTAATAGTATAACAAGAAGCAAATAAAATTTGCAGGAAATATGGTGTGTATACATACATACATACATACATACACACACACACACACACACACACACACACACACACACACACCACATTTTCCGCTAGGAGCCAAACTTAATAATAAGGAAACAGCTCAGTCTGTTAGTGGGCCCAATTTCTGACAGATGTCAAGGAGAAACTCACTTATGAGTCTTTGCTAGTGTAATAATGACTGCATAAGAAATGGGTGCAGCAGGGCTGTCAATTTTTACTTTAGTCATGACAGGAGATTCCTACATTCAAACAAAATTATAGGTTATTACCAAAAATGAAGACACCGATGTGGTCGTCTAAATCTAGCGCTCCAAGCAGAAGTCCACTTTCAAATTCAAATCGAAATGTGTCTTTATTTGAAGATAAAAATTTCCAGCGCTGGTGCCGACTTTTTCAGCGGCAACTGTTTTTGTATTCACGTATCTGTTGTGGCTATTCACATGGTCCTATTTTGACAATTTCTGATAAATATAGTGCTGCTAGCTACCCTACACCGAAATATGTTCTCTTAAGCAGAAATAAACAATAAAAAAATCTCCAAACAGTGAAAACAGTTAGAAACAATAACACTAATTTCAATAAACGATTCACTCACTTTTTGATTATGAGCATCATTTCCAGTTTTTCTTCTTCTTCTACTTTTCCGTTGTGTTCAGAATAATGTACAGTTCTATATATAGCTAATTTATGTTGTCTGTTATAGTACCTTGGTCCTGGGGCAACGTTTCATTTTACTGTATACTGCACTGTATATTGTTGAAATGACAATAAAAGCCTACTTGACTCGACTCATCCACAGTCTCTGTCTCATGACCTGAGGTAAAAGTCACTCAAGGCTATCAAAAACCAAGGCTAATCTTTGTCTGATATGTGTATATGCCACTATTGGTATTATTAATTGAATACCTCATTTACTTAACGATTAGGCAAATGTTTATTTATTATCTTTCTTATTTGACTTATCAAGAGCTTCTCTTCTTTGCTATAATGATGACATAATGATCGATATATTTTACAAAAAGGACTAACAAGTAGAAATGTCCTTATTTAGGCTAATTCTTTCTCCTGTGTTCAGGGATTGTGTTGCTTAATGGAAATGCAGTCAGTGTGGCTAAATACAGAATACCTAAGAGTGTGCTAAGTTAAACGAGCATAAACACTGCATTATTCATCTTTGTTTTGTTGCATATAACCCAAGGTAAAGCCTCTGTGCTCAATATTTCACGTTCGAAACACCGGGCTTACACTTGCGATTCCACAAAAGGTTTGCCGGATCGCTTTCTAGAGAGTGCTAGACAGACCATTATTTTCAGAAAACTTTCTAATCTGTCTAGGAGCTTGCACCAAGGACATGCTTCAGAGCATACGCGGAATATTAACAGGTGGAAATAATTGCCTCCACGGACTATCGCTTATTATCAAATTAGTCGTGTTTTGTATCAAGTAGAATAGTGAGCTAGTTGAATATTCCATCAGGAGATATTAAAATGAATGTTCTTATGATAAGGACACTCTGACAGGGGTACAGGAATGTCTGCTGTTCCCTTGGCTTCTAAGTGCACTCGCAAATGAAGATAATGGCATAACAGAGCAAAACAATCTCATCTTTGAATTCAAGTCCACAGAGAATCCTGAAAAGAGGGACATATTCATAGTGCTGACTTGTCACTGGCGACGGCTTTCGTTTCATGGCCGTTATCATATGTATCAGAGCTTTTAAGGCTCTGGTTAATTGTGTATTTTGAGAGGAATATATATATATATATATATATATATATATATATATATATATATATATATATATATATATATAGCAAGCATGTTGGAAATGGATTGGTCTACACAGGAGCAAAGCTGTAAAGAGTTTGAGATGATGACTCTCTGGGACTGGAGAGTCTCTGTAGTATGGACTGTTGCACTCATATTACAACCTGCTCGACTTGTAAATGTCATAAAACTTACAGCAGTAAGAGCCGCCACAGATCCATCCATTTCCACTGTTTCACGCCTCACAGGATTAACACGAGCAAAGAACGAGGTCCCCAGATGAGCTGTGAAAGCTGTCATCTTTGATACTCTATAGCTCTGCTTGGTTTCTTCCCTCAGTAACTGGGCCTAGCACTTGTAAGATCTTGGACCCAATGTTGCCGACCTGCTCATATATGTTTCACACACTCTTCGATATTCAACAGACCTAATCCAAACCTGATTACCAAAATGCACAGTAGTTGTCAACATTAACCCGTAGCACTAAACTGACTTTACATTTAATAAATGTTTGTAATTTGTAGCAATCCCAAGAATGGACCTTGTATTATACCCTCCTTCAAAACAAACCTATTCCCATATAGATACATTCCCATCAGAAGGGGAGAGGGGGTCGCTCAATGGTTTAAGGTGCTGGGCTACTGATCGTAAGGTCAAGGGTCGAGCTTTGGGAATCACCAAGCTTCCACTCTTGGGTCCTTGAGCAAAGCCCATAACCTCCTGTGCTCTAGGAGTGCTATATCATGGCTGACCCTGCACTCTGACCCCAGAGTCCAAGCAAGCTGGGATATGTGAAGGAAGAATTTCACTGTCCTGTAATATATATGCGACAAATAAAGGCTGTTCTATTTTTCTTCTATTCCATCAATTCTTTGTTACTTGTAGTACTGCCTCACTGGCTAATGCTTAGGCGGACTCGTGATTATAAGGATGGGAGATCAATTGCAGCACCAAATTGTGCAGGTATAGTCCTTGAGCACACTTCACTGCTGGAATGCACTCCTGCAGAATTATTTTGGAACGCACGCATCAGCAAAATGAATCATTTAACGGCCCAGATTAGCATTTGTGGAACTACCAAAAAGTGTCCCATCTCAATGTCCTGTAAATGTTTAACATCTGTTTTTACACATCTGTCTCTAAGAAGACTTTGTAAAGATGTCTACTGTCTCTTCTGTAAAGAAGCAGATTAAGGAATGGGAAGAAGCTTTGGCACTGGGCACCGTTTCTTTTGGTCCCTGAAATGGGTTTCATGGGCTGGACTCCAAAACACTAGTGCAGAAAGAGCCAAGGTGGGTGCATCTGCCAGAGCTCTCCGTGATGCCCAACAGTCATCACTCTCTTTCTTTCTCTCTCTCTCTCTCTCTCTCTCTCTCTCTCTCTCGTTAGAAACCTGGATACATCAGCCTATCAGTCAGCCTTCATCCACCTTCCTGCTGTGCGTCTCCTAACAAACCGACCCTGCCACTGACTGAAGTGTCATGGACAATGGCCAGGCCCTGCAGCATTTTCTGTTAAGAATTGTTTACAAGACACTCTATTATGATTTCCACCAGCATTGAGGCTGAGGCCAGAGGCAGCTTTCTCAGCATAGGCAGTCTCCTGAGCACTGCTAAACATGACATCCACTGAGCCTCTATTCACACTTGCACCGTCTTTCTCCCCTGGAGGTTTCAATCATCGAGGGAATGCCTGTGGTGATGAGTACCTGTCAGAACTCCTTTACTTCTCAACAAATGTCAAAATGAACATCTCTCCAGTGTATGGAAAGGGAGAGCAGTGTTATAGGACACGGTGCCTCTTCTATATGTCACATGACATTCTGGGTTGGGAAGAGTATGGCACACAGTATGGTTCTCTTTCATTCTAATTCACAACAATATTTTCAAATAAATCTCTGCGGGAAAGTAGATTCCTGGTAAAAGGTCAGACTGTAGAGGAGTGCGCTTTCCGACCCAACCTGTACCTCACGTACTACTTCCACTAATTTGTACCGAGTTCAGCAATTCTCCAACTTTCTATTCATTTTGGTTCTATTTCGGGAGACAGGGATTGGCAGGTAAATTCTCCCTAGACTGTCAGCAGGTCTGTTTAGCTGTAATGCGACGACTGCCTGAAGCAGTGGAGTGTTCCAATCCTGTCATCTGTAGGCTGATGAATGTTTAGTGAATGTTTGCAGCATTTTGGATCATTATGTCGCCAATCACCTCACATATCCATGGAGTTTATCTCGACAACAAGAGCAGACAATGCCATCCATCTCCACCAAACAAGATCGCATTATGTGATCGTTATAAGACATGGACTCTGCCAGGCCTGTCTGCTTCTTCTCCCTTACACATAAACGACCACAAGGAAGTTTCCTCTGGCAAACCGAACCAGATTCCTGACGAGTGAGAGATAGAGACAGTCATACCAAAAGTCAACTATAAAGTCAAGTATTTAAAAAAAAATGAAGTGCTTTCATTCACTACAAACCAAACACTAATTTCTTTGCGCCATACATTTGTAAAGAATCCCAAGGCTTAAATGAGTGTATGATTAATGGAGGAAATAGCCATGACTAACTGTCTACTCTATGGATATTGGGGTTTTAACAGAGACATGATGGAAGAAGGAAAGTATGCACTGGTGGTCACCATTCCTTCGGAAATCCACCTTAATGAGTAGAGCTCGAAGCCTAATTTAATAGTCTATTACATACAAAATGACTCAAGGTCATGGCCTACAGTAGTTTATGAAGAAACAAGGCTGGTGACCACTGGCACAGTAGAACGTCTAGCAAGCTTTTATACTATCAGAAGGTAAAAATATGTAAAACTATCCTAACAACAAACCTTGGTTCATATTCAAATAATACATCTGCATGAGTATGAGAAAAAGAGGGAAGGAAAGAGAGAAAGAGAAAGATATGACATGAGCTCCCTAGAGGTCTTTAATGCAAACATTCTACTTAACGCCTCGCTTCAAGGAAATGAGCAAACAGGCACTTAATTCAGAGAGAAAACAGAATTTTTCAAATCCAATTTCAGAGAGGTGTATGAGTCCACACGAGGCAAGGAATACTTTAAGTCCTGATTTGAATTTCTCATTTAAGCTTCACTACCTTTGGCTAATAGCTTCCATGTGGGTATGAAAGACGTGTTTGGGGTAACCGGTAGGAACGGAAGCACGCCGAGATAAGAGAATCGGAGCCAGAGAGAAATGGAGCACTTACTTGTCAAAGTATAGGCTGGGTTGTCCGTTGGAACAAAAACAAGATGAGAAACATGATGAGGAATGCAAAAACAAACAGAGAACACGTGAGAACAGAAAAAGACAAGATGGCAGAAAAGAACTGCGAGACCAACTGGCCACTTCTGGGTTTACTCTTGTGTACTCAAGAGTCCTAAAGGATCCCAACATGGCACAGCAGAAAGACCTGATTAATCAGACAGAAAAATCCGAGCAGGAGGATGGGATTGAATGAAGGTTGCTACGGAAGCAAAAAGGGTGGCCAAAGCGCAGATGGAAGCGTGATATACCAAGCAGATTGGTATTACTGTCATCCTGCCTATGAGTAATAGCTGGGCTAAACCGTAATAACAAGCTACCGCCCTATAGTCATCATTTACTTCCACGTCTAGCGAATGAAAAAGGCAGAACTTCCCTGCTCATTCCAACTACTCTGAGGATCTTTAGAAAAGCCAACCAACCAAGAAATGTGTGAACTTTTTGTTGGTGATTTCATTACACAGCACTTCAGAGATGAATCAACTGAAACGCATCAGTGGATAAATTCTGTTAATAAAAGACGGCACACAGAGCAGTAATTATGTGCATTTTTATTAAGTCACATAAGCCATACTAGTTTAGAAGGAAACTAAATTATCAAAGAAGTCGTCGACTTCTCTATCGTCACTTTTCCCGCACACTTATTTTTCTAATCTGCTTCTAGGCAGGCCGAGCAAAAAGACGCCAGTTATTACATTCTGTAATTATCTGGCGGTTTGGGGAAAAAAAGCCCCTTAAAGATTAAAACACGTTTACAATGCATGGAAAGTGTTCCTTCATAAAAAATACGGCAGAGGAAAAAAAAATCCATGTTTTACTTTCAAGTTCTAATTTGGCGTCTGTTGTGTAAGTATAATCTTGGCCAATTCGGCAGGAAAACGCATTGCCGTAGCAGCAATTTACAAAATGAATGCTGTTAGTTTTACCAGTGCATAAATAAGCATAAAGTGGCACAAAAGATGTTGCTTCCTTACTTAAAACATAACTGAAAATCCACTGCTATCATTGCTGTTTATATTTATAACCCCAATTCCAAATAAGTTCCAAATAATAAGACTCTGTGTAAAATGGAAATAAATCGGTAATGCATTGATATGCAAAAACATCTTTTCAGTACTAAAAACAAAAATCTATACCAAATGTCAATGTAATAATATATACTATTTAAATAGAAAAACAGAGCAAATTTATGGCTTAAAGTAGGTTGTATATATCTATATATATATATATATATATATATCTTACATTTCAGCATTTCATGGTGCATTAAATATGATCAATAGTTATAAAAATGAGCACAGCAAAAAAAGAACTATTTTTGCTAATGTGCAATATTAAGCTATATTGGCACCAGAGATACACATGCCTTCCATTTATATGTCCAAATGTCAGATAATATTGTGCCTTCTGGTTTTTAAGCACACTGACAGGGCAGAGAAAGGCAATTCAATTCAGCCAAATTAGGATTTTATGAGCTATTCAATTCCGGCTCTCGAAGACGCTTATATAGGATTAAAACTGAAATGCTGCCTGGCCAGTATAATATCAAATAAAGTTCATGAAATTAAATAAAAATAGGGTTCAAAATATAATTTAAATGCAAATACGTGTGCATGTTGTGTCATAAACAAAGGTTAATATGTAATATAAATTAGCGAGTAATACTTTTTAGGAGTAATATTAACATAATTTTAGTTTTAGTTAAGTTTATAAAACCATGTAAATAGTATTATTTTGATTAAAATTGAAGGTAATAGATTTGACTTTAGACTTTAACGGCATTCCTTTACGTTGTCATAAATAGTGCATGCATTTGCTATTGTGACAATCAATTAAATCACAGTGTTTGTGTCTTAAATTAAAAGTATGTGGACGCCTAAAATACATAGTGTTTGGGCCATTCAGCAGCTTTTGCCATACAATCTAAAAGCAGCGCCTACAATAGCCGAGGGCTTCTTAAAATGCAACAGCCTTTGATATTCCCTTTGCTGTAGCTCAAGGACCCAAACCTGTTCACCATAAAAATACTCCTGTGCACAAATCAAAGTTCACGTAGACATTCCAAAAGCTGAAGTGGAAGAGCAGTTTTGCTATGAGCTCAAGCTTTAACACCATTGAACACTTTTCGGATGAACTGGGACACTGAATTGCCCTCAGGCCTCCTTACAAAATATCAGAACTTGACCTCACTAAAGCTCTTGTGGCTGAATGGCCAAATCCCCATAGTCACACTCTCAAATTTAGAGGAATGCTGAGTTATTAAAACAGCAAAATGTTATCTGGAATGGGATGTTAAAAATTACTGTCAATATATATATATATATATATATATATATATATTATATATATATATATATATATATATATTCATTCAGTATATAAATCCCATTCATTTTAAGGAAATACATTCACTTAAATGGGCATTTGACAGCCCTCTCATTAACCAACCAGGTTGCAGGTAATTCATTTGTTTTGCATGTATAAATCATAAGTAAAGTAGATGATTCTGTACAGTTTCTCCACAGATTCTAATTACTTTAATTTACTGAACTGAAAGATAGGCTTAAACATTCGAAATGTATTTTAACCACGTAAAAACACAAACCTATTTTCGGGTCTACTATGCTTTATAGTACAGTTATGATGGATCTTCCTTCTGACGTGATTTCCAATGCCATAACCTTATTCCCACTGCACAGAGGAGAAGTGACTATATTTAAATTATTCTTTATAAACAGACCCAAGTCGATTTTCCTAATCTAAATCCCCATATGATTCAAGGCTTGAGCCCATCATCTCAGACGACACACTGACTGGATGCACATGCCGGCTTTTTGGCACTGGAAGAACTAGAGGGTGCGGAGTGGTGGGGGTTTGGGGGTTTTTGGAGAGGTGGATGCTGGACAGTCAAACTGCAGGGAGCACTGGTGGAGCGGGAATCAGACATTAGCCAAGCACTTTTTGGCTCACTCTTTCATTCACTTTCTTTCTCACACACACACACACACACACACACACACACGCACACATTAAGACTGGCAGCATATTTGCTAGGTGGAGGATCCGGGTTATGGTGTGGCCTGCTGCTGGACTAAGGGTCAGTGAGGGATTGTGAGCGCCACGGTTATGTGGGATAGAGGAAAAACAGAGAGCAGTACTTACTGACAGGAAGTGTTTTAAAAGTCTCTGGAGGACAGCTTTCTCCTTCACCCTTGCCGTTGATGGCAGACATCATGACCTCGTATTCCGTCTCTGGCTTAAGCCCAACAATGATGATGTTGCTGAGGCCTGAGGGCAACATCAGAGGGTTTTCTGATAAACACACTGACAATATAACACAGACACAGAACACTGATTCTCTACATGCTTCAGAAATAATGAAGTAAATTAGATAGAAATAGAAATCACAATTTGCCTACATTCATTTCAAATTTCATACATTTTCTTATATATTCCACTCACACACACACACACACACACACACACACACACACACACACACACACACACACACACAGTTGTCAATCGTGGCTTGCGGCTTGTTCAAGGCTTTCACAGCCCTTCTCTTTCTGCAGATGAAATCCCAGATACATTCCTTAAAACCACAGGTTGTTTGAAATCTACTTTTTGCGACTCACACTTTATGCCACTTCAATGCATAAAGCCTAAAGGCGCACATATCTAAGGGGGAAAAATGCTTTTTACAATCAAGTTGCTGGCTTTTTTTATACCATAGTTTCAGCTTCCTGTTCTTGGCAGCGTGGCCGTCTGTTGCTTTACCTCGTACACCTTAAGGTTTGACTAGTTGTGCATCTTGACTTGCTTTCTTTTTCGCCACGGTTGTAAAGGGTGCAGTTTTTATTTACTTTTTTGTTCCTGTCAGCTTGAACCAGTCTCACAATGCTCCTCTGACCCATCTCACTGACAAGCTGTTTCCACCAACAGAACTGCCACTGACTGGATGCAACTACAAACACCCCTCCCCCATATCATTCAGTTTAAAGTAGTTTCTGAAATACTTCAACAAGTCACATTGATGTGAACAGTACCTAAAGCTCCTGGACTGATTATCCCTGATTTTCTGCATTGTACTGATACCATGCACTTTGTTGATTTGTTGTAATGTTGAAATGGCTGAATTGTTGGAGTGCCAAAACTATTTTGCACAAGATTATAATACTGTTAAGTATTATATCATACGTACTGTATATTTTAAAATATCTGAATACTATTGCACGTAAGAGGGGCACGGTGGCTTAGTGGTTAGCATGTTCGCCTCACACACCGCCAGGGTCCGGGTTCGATTCCGGTCTCGGCCATGTGTGTGTGGAGTTTGCATGTTCTCCCCGTGCCTCAGGGGTTTTTTCTCCGGGTTCTCCGGTTTCCCCCGGTTCAAAAACATGCATGTCTGTGAATGTTAGTGTGTGTATCCTGCGATGGATTGGCATTCCATCCAAGGTGTATCCTGCCTTAATACCCATAGACGCCTGAGATAGGCACAGACTCCCCGTGACCCGAGGGAAGATCGGATATAGCGGTAGAAATGAATCTACCTTTTTATATCAAGTTCTGGATCATAAGATAATAAAGATCCAAGCACAAAAAGATCCTTTATATACTAAATGTATTTTTAAAGAGAGATTTTTGCCATTCAGATGCAGATCTCAGAATGATATCCGCGATAATAACATTTTTGAGTAATATTTCTAATCTAATCCCAGCACCAACAAACTGCCACTAGTGGGCTATTGAGCAAGGCTTATCGGTACGTGTTCATTTATAGGATTGTCTAATACATTTAAGTACTTTAACTAGATAAATTAACATTAAATAAACAATGTGGGATTTATAATACTGTACAATTGACTTTTCCAGTTGACTGGGAAAAAAATCTTTTATTTATTTGAAATATTTTGTTCGGTTTAAATACTTGTTTCAAGCATCATATTACGAAACGTTTCTTTGATGAGGAGTTATTTTCATTTTCGAGTAGTTATAATGGAATTTTTGTTAGTCTTGTTAATGTAAATAAAAAAAACAACAAAAAAATAAACAAACTCATTACTTCTCAATAATTCTGCTAAACCCATAAGCAAGATTAAACACCTATAAAACTAGTTAGAATCCTTTTCTTTGATCAGTTATTTTCATTTAGTTATAACGTCAATTTTTTTGTCGTCTTAAAGTAAAAAAAGAACAAAACAAACATGCAAACAAACCCATATTATTTCCCAATAATTCCGTTGCAAACTCACAATTTAAATAGCTGCTATAGCGAACCTCCAGAAGGATCAGATTTGTTTTACAATAACATGTAGCAGCTTGATATTCCATATAACCAGTGTTCTGCTTTTTGAACAGAAGGTGTGTGACATTCTGTATTTTTATTGACACACCTGAATAATTACAACATATTTGTTGTCCCCAGGCCCACTGTGATTGACTTCTAGTCAGCAAAAACAGGTAGAGAGAGAGTGAGAGAGCTAGACAGGGAGAGAGAGAGAGAGAGAAAGAGAGAGAGAGAGAGAGCCTCTTCTCAGCTACGCTATTTGGAATTTCCAAAGAGGGTTGGATTTACGCAGCTTTTTGAGATTTCATTAGAAAGAAAGGTTCTGGGGAGATATTCTGAAGAGACACATACTCCAGGGGTAGCTGTAGTGCCCTTATCCCCAAGTGTACATGTGGGGCTTTTGTGTGTGTGTGTGTGTGTGTGTGTGTGTGTGTGTTATATGCACAACTCAGTCTTGTTCTTTGTGAATGTCCCAATGCTGAGTGGTCTGTCAGCAAAAGAGTGAGCTGACACATTTCCCCTTGAGACAAAGACTAGACGACTTCAAACACACAACACACACACACACACACACCACACACACACACACACACACACACACACACACACACACACACACACACACACACACACACACACACACACACACACACACACACACACACACACACACACACACACACACACACACACACACCACATTTCAGCCTCTGACAAGAGCCTGTGTACTTAGTATTCAGCTAAAGCCCAGTATTGTGAACCCTATTTTTAGGCGATTTTATATTATACTTTACGCCTGCCACAGACGCTTCCTGTGAAGCAGCCAGCAGTGTTGTGCCAGGCCAGGAAAATTCAGATTGGCAAAGGTTGTGGAAAGGTCTGAGTGCAATGTTCACGGGAGGTCATCGTGACACAATCATTAGGATGGATTGTGTTTTTAACGTTCTTCCACCATGGGTTATTTGGTGGGTTTTTTTTGTTAAAACTTCTTAACCCCTGTGGAAACCAATGCTTTTCATTTCTATTTTTAGGAAGAGAAGTCCATTTTTTCCCTCTGTTAAGTAGCAAGCCTTTGCATGACCTCATGAGCTAGTTCCTTCTGTTACTTATCTGTTGTGCAAACATTCTGGTGAGATTTTGTGACAGAAGTTCCCTGTGGAGGGTAAATCCTGAAAAAAAAAAGCGCTCAATCCGGAAATGCTATCCTTCCTTTCCAAATGATTATGATTTCCCCCTATATTTCTCCTGAAATCCTCTCCTCCCTAGCCAATAATTCACAAAAAAACAGCAACATGAAGACGAACACTGCTAGTCAACAGAATTCAGACACCCTTTTAAACAAGCCAGAGGAAAACATTATCTGCTTTCTTCAGCAAACATGACCTCCCAGACGCCCATGACTCTCAGGGGTTGCTGTAATTGACAGGGGACAAAGACTTTGCCTCTCTCTCTCTCTCTCTCTCATGGTGAAGTTTCTCTCATGGCTTTAATCCAAGGAAGGATGTGGTATCACAAGAATTCAAACACACGCCAATAGTATGAATGCTTTACTGTCAAACTAATCAAGAGCTGTGTTATTGTTGATACAGAAACATACTACAGAGCTTTATATTGGGCACGAAGGGCCAAGCGCCAACTCCTAGGGCTGTCAAATGCTCAGCTGTATGAATGCTATAATTCCTAAATGCCCTCAAAATAATCTCACTTATTTAAACAATCCTTCATATGACATGCATATATCTCGTAACTCTTAAAAATATGTTCCAGTATAGGAAGAATAAAGTATTTTGTGACATGATGTTAGTGTTAAAATAATCAAATCCTGCAGTTCCCCAGCTTCACAATGGGCCACATTACATCACGCAGTGCTTCTTGGTGTATTACAAGCTTTCTTGTACCTCCTGAGGGTTTATTATGATTGCATCAAAGTTTGTATACCATCACATTTATTGTTAATACAGAAAGGCAGTAAAATATCTGCCATGCACGGTACAGTGAATATATTATGTATGTTATGCTCTATAATATCCGTCAGCCATGAATTTTCCTACTGGTTATGCTTTCCTGTTTGTATTACTATATTAGAATTGTCATGGCTGCTTGCGTATCGCTAAACACTTTCGTACCTTGTTATGGCATTTGCTAGTCTAGTGAAAGGTCAGCATTTGTGTTTTACATTTCATGAAAAGTGTTATTTTTCTTGAACTCCTTCTGAATGCTTAAAGCGAACCACTTGGAAGCCTTAAATAAGACTTAAGGAAGTAAACATGTTTTGACTGTTTTCATCTTTAGACACATTAATGTTGGAATACATAAACTAAACCGTGTCAACAGGAATGCAAAGGTTTGGGCTTTGCTAACGCAGAAAGAGGACTGCTCACTGCAGACACAGTTGATGTTATACTGTGCTGTAAAAGATAGTAAATAAACATGGGCTTCAGTTCTTTTAAAAGAATCTACTCTATATTTTCTATAATATTAAATATAACAGAGTAAGTGCAGTGCCTTAAAAAATACAGCATGAAAGGGACACATCTTACATCCCAATAAAAACCTGTTTCTGTTTTATTTTTGTTTATTTTCTTATATTAAACTTTATAAGAACAGGTTTGTATACCAATATATCAAAATGAATTAAAGACACAACAATGCACTCTAACCTAAAGATTCCAGATAACTTCAGCGCTAAAGATTTTATGTTGCACATCTATGACACTGGAGATTCCTCAGAGAAATCATTGCCATATCAGTGATTATGACTTTTAAAATGTGTTTTTGCAGAGCGTCCTTGAAACAACTGAAAAATAAATGCATAAAGATAAGCTAACCTAGTGCATCATTCTGCTGTAATAGAAAACGCTTCTGGCCAATCAGATTTGGGATTTCAATTGTGTCGTGGGATAAATACACGACAATGTAGTGTGTGGAGATGCTTACCTTCTTCTACTGTGTATACTTTGGTAACCCAATCTTGTCCCTTCGTCCTCCACTGGGCTTTGTACTTGAGAATAGGAACTCCTCCTTCTGAAGCCGGCTCATCAAACTCCACCATGGCTGTGCTCGGGTATGGTTCTATATGGTCAATAACTGGAGCTGATGGCACATCTATATAACACACACACATATATACACACACACACAAAAACACAAATAAATAAATCAATCTAATTCATTCAACAAAAATGTTGTTGTGATGTTGTGCAATTTTGAACTTATGTTTCTGCAACATTATACTACTTTTAGTTAGTTAGGTGCGATCATATACAAACACTGGTGGAATTTGGCAATAACCAGAAAAACAAACATATACTTATAATGGAATGAATGAGAATTTCCATCTTACCAGGATTATTAATTGTGAAATAATAGAGCACTTTACATATAGGTACCGTATACCTTTTCTCTAGCTAAAGCCTTCAAAATAATGCACTTCTCTCATCTCTCTCATGCTCCTTTATGCTAGCACCAAAAATCACACTAGCGCAACATCATGGAACATATTCTTGTCCAACAATGAAATCATTCCTGTCATGGTTAGCACAAAACACAAACTAATGAGAAAATTGTACAGCATTGATAAATACTGAACGCTTGTACTTTACTTCTGTAAAAATTGGTGCTAACATAAAGGAGCACAGGAGCAATCGAGGAAACTGGCATTAGCATTGCAGATTCAGTGACTTAGCAAATACTCTACTTTTAGCTACACTGCAAAGTTTTTGGCCTTAAACACAATAAAACATCATTCCCCAATAAATGCTAGCCATAATAGCAGTAACATTAATGTTACAGGGTGCTATTGTTCATCAATGCTAAAAACAAAGTGCTGGTGGTTATTATAGTAGAAGCGGTCTGTATTTTATGCATATGTATATATATATATATATAAGACTCAAAGATTTTAAGTAATAATTACTTCATACCACGTCTTCTAGCAAAACTTCTCCAACCGAGTAGGGGTTTCGCCACCTACATGACTGTTTATCTAAAAATACTTCTATTAATACATCTTCTCTAAGCAGGCTTTGGATACATTTGAAATTACAATGCAATACATTAGCTGGAAACATATCATACAAATAACACCGGAAGAAGATAAAATTGCTGTGGACAATATGGCTACGACCTGAAAGCAATCACTTCCTGCGATGGATTCTTTTAAAATGTTTTATAAAAAGACCGGCTTTTTACACTCTAGGTGCTGATTGGACAAATGGGGAATTACGGCGGCACAGGGGAGGATGAGGTCGTGTCTGCACTGTCCATCACACAAAGTCTAAATAATCGTCTCAAAGCCACCCACGCCGGTTAACGGCTGACCCACTTTACAGGGCATCAAAAATATCCGAGCTGGCGGCATCTCTTGCTGTCTGCTGTTCATCCTGGAAATTATGTCCCTGCTGCGTTTATTACTCCAGAGCCTCAACCCAAAAAACTACATGCACAGCCTCGATTTCTGCTCCTAAACCATTTTGTGTTTGTGGGTAAATTACCTTCTGATTGCTTAGCGCTTTGGAAGTTAGCTGGAAGGATTTCGGGCTACTTACAGTAAAACTACACATTTGATGATATATTTCAGTTCCGCTGCCAGTCATGCTTCACGTATGACAGAGTATGACATGTATAGTCCTGACACTTATGTTCGTGGCTATATATTATATATTTTATATATAATATAAGTGTGACCAAGCATGGGTTGTATATATAGTTCATCATTTTATACGCATATACTTTATATACACCCTGTCAAAAATATTCTCACACAGACCTGCTGAGATTAAAAGGAACTCCTTAGAGTCGGTGCCGATTGCATTGGTGGCTGTGCAGTTGTAGCTTCCGAAGTCACTTTGGGACTCAGGGGTGACCTGAAAGCAAACAACAACAAAAAAAAAAAGATGAAAAAAAATTTATGAATTATGCCAGTGTGTGAATTATATCACACAGTGTGGTGTTTGGCCAAATGGCTTCTGGGAAGCTCATGGCCAGAGCACTTGCAGTGGACTTTTATTCCTTGCTTGTGGCAGTCATCTTGCTTGATAGTCATTGAAAGATTCAAAGAAAGAGAGACAGAGAGAGAGAGAGAGAGAGAGAGAGAGAGAGATAGGGAGACTGAGAGACAGATAGAAGATAGTAGTGGCACCATTAGCTCCAGCAGCCTGGGAAAGTGTGCCACAAGTGCAGGGACTTTCTGTCACAGAGAACATTGCGAGCTCCATTAAATGGCCTGAAAACCTGACAACAGTGTGCACACAATTTCTCTCTCTCTCTTCTTCCCTTTTCCTTTTTGCATCACCATAAGTATTCCTTTCTTCCAGGAGAGGGAGGGACAGGATGACCGTCATAAAAAAATATAAAAAAATCATAAAAATGAATCAAATAAAATGCTATTTCATGAATTCACGTTCTATTTGTTTGTTTGTTTGTTTATACAGTGAGCGTTTGTATTGCCTCCAAGGCGCCTCACAATGCTGTTTATGCAGACATTATTGAGAACAGCTTAATTAGTGTAATTAATGTAATAGTTTGCGTATGAGGGAAAACAAAACAAGGAGAAAATCATGCTGTTATAGAGCCCATTATAAATATTATATATATATATATATATATATATATATATATATATATATATATATATATATATATATATATATATTACTCAGCAATGTCATTAAGTTGATCGAGTGCACTACATTTAAAACAACAAGCACCAAAAAAACAGGTCATTAAAACAAAACCTTCTGAGCTCATTCAGCCAAAAGTAAAGTGTCAAAGAAAAAAAAAAAAAAAAAAAAAATAATAATAATAATAATACAATAAAAATAATACAAATATTAAAATATTAATACAAATATTTAAAAGTTCATAAACCTATGTAGGTACATCAGGTTAAATATAACCAATTTTTAGATAATATATTCACTTTATTTAAACAAAATAATATGTGTTTGAATCTAGGGCCTTTTTTACCTCATTAAAAATGATCTTTATATAATTTTTTTTTAATCACTTTTTAAATGAATTTGTTCTGCCATCATGGATATTGAATAATGTTTGAAATAAATGTAGCCATTTTGAGAAAGTAAAGCATATCAATGAATAATCACATTAAAAGATGGAGAATGCTATCATCTCGTCTCTGATTGGCTGAAATATCATTATACTAATTTAATACTTGGAGTTCATTTACTAGCTCGCACCTAGCAAATCATTTTCACAGTTCTAATCTAATTCTAATCAATGTTAATATATTTACATTCACTACACCTATAGAATTTGAGTTTTATATGCCTAGGATTGCATATTCAGTCAATTCAGAAACATTGACTAGCCTTCAGTTAAAAAACTATTTTTGTGCTCCTTTTGGAACATTGTTTAGCTATATGATGATGTTAGGGAATGAGCTTGTTTCTCCATAAACCTTTGGGTGATTGATTTCTTTTTTAAATAATTAAATGTGAATTATTATGTTCATGTTTTGTATTATAGATCAGGTTGTTGTGCCAAAGGAGTAGCAAAATCCCCAAAAAATTAAACATTATGAAACAAAACTAACTGTAAATCCAGTTGTATGTCTGTTAACACAAAACACTGCTAGCCAGAGAGCTTGATGCTAAGTTCTAGGCGGAGAGTTATGGTGTCATGCCAGGTATGAGGCAGTGGATGGATGGTGAACAGACCTCCAGGTAGCTGGTGTTGGGTGTGTTGTAGATCTTGACGTTAGTGGTGTTCACTGCTGGCAGCTGCAGTCCATCGCGAAACCACTGCACCGTCGCACTCGGATGAGCCAGAGCCTCACATGTAAGATTAGCGGCATTGCCTTCCCAAGTAAACTTGGTCACTGGGCCCTGGACTTTGGGAGCGTCTGTAATAAAGCACATTTGTAGGTTAGTCCAAAGATGATTTGAAAAATGGAGGCACAAGGGAAGCTGAAATATCTGGCTTAAGTCTTAGCATGATGTTACCACCACTATGCCACTATAGGGAAAATTCAAGCAGTATTTTATAAGCCTCTCTAATTGTTCGGTCTTGCCCTTGTCCTCTTGATGCCATAATTGGCTAATGCCCTCCTTAACCAGTCATTTTGGCTGTCAACCAGTCAATCATAACCATATCCTTTCAGTTTTCTAATAACAGATTTAACAGCAATATGCACCGTGTTTAGGTGCTTTCCTCTTACAAAGTCTAGAACCTTCAAAAAACGTCATGTTAATAATGGAATTATGTTAATTGCATGCGTAAATCTAATAGCAGCAGCAGTTTTTTTAGTAGTTTCATATAAATGGTGAATATTTACGCAACACTCACCGTTCTTTTCCATTTACTTTAATACTTTCAACTAATTTGCCTAGATTCATAACACAATGAATTACATTTTCAAGAAGAACGTTACAAAATATGTGGATTTCATGTAATTACATAACGTGATTCCTCTCACAATCTGTTTAGAATTCCAGGCAAGGACGGTTTGACATTTTGCACGGCGTCATTTCCACAAAAGCATTCCTCCTGCCAAACTGTCAGGTGATACCCTACTTGGCACTTGGTGTAATTTGCCTGGTTGTAAAGCCGGCTGTACGGGACGAGAGGGCTCCACTGGGTAATTGAACTCTCTAATATTAGACTGCTAGGCTCCAGAGAGTCAGCACATCTCCACGGTGCTGCTGTGATAAGGCAAATTTGCCCTCCAATCTTATCTCTTATCACTATGAGCTTCTCTCAGGACCATAGGCTACAACACTGGTGTTCACACACCGCAAACACATCTCTTTTTAGGAGTAAAACGAATGAAAAAAAAAACCCTTATAATTGCTCAACCATCTGAAAGAGCATAGCTCACCCTACGAACATCAAAAATAACTCTCTATGGCATGTATTTTATCTCGATGAGTTCCACCATGCTGCTTTCGGTGATACTGATTTATAACAGTGCGACTGACTTCCAGACAGAAGGCGCTGATTAATTTTCTAGAACAGCAGCTCTGACAATAGTGCCAGCTGAAATGAACATCACAGGTTTTTACGGATATTATTGTTTCTATAGTAACAGCTCATTCACGGGATAGACTTTTACACATAAGGAAAAAAAAAACATATTTGGTTTAGAAATATTGCTTTTGTTAATAGAAAACACACCGATCTAGTCATTGATACAGTGTAAGAACTAATATGGTAAATAGATCATTATATAGTTCGTCTTCTTTTTGTTGTTAAAATCAGAATTTATGTGTTTCGTGATATTATAATAAAAGATCAGTGGGTCTTTTCTAATTAATAAAACATTCAACTATTGCCAATTTGCTTTGGTATAAAAGGAATAAAACGTTCAGAACTATATCACGCTTTAAACCTACATGCCCTAAAAGTGATGTTGGCTTGGCAAAGAAATACACAGTTTAATAATAAACTTATTCTTCTTATTATTGTTATTATTAGCATATATTATCCATATTCATATGTCCATATTCATAAGGATAAAAGAGGGAAATGTGAGAATATAATGTCGATTTAAGTTGTGATTTCTTTCTTACTGTTGTGCCAATAGCTGTAAATTCATATGTCATAGCTTGCTAATGTTACTGTGACCTAAAGATATTAGTTAATCATCTTTGCTCAGGAACAGACAAAGCATTTTCTATAATCTGAATGTTTATTTTCTGATAGTTTTTTTTGTTTTAATTACCTTGAAGATTATCATTACTCAGCATTCTTACATTCTGCCTTGCACGCATACTTTTCTGATGGTATATATACTTCTGCAGATGATGTAATAAATTGGATTGGTTAGGAACTCCGACTAGTGTGTGTCATTCCAGTCCTCAGGCCTGTTGTGTCTCACATGATCTCCTCTGCAACAGCGATTTCTCTGAGCTGCGCGAATGTTGTGTGGTCTAGATCTTATCAACAGTTATATTTCTAGCTGTACTATAGTAGTAGTAAACCACAAACACTCACTATATTTCTTTCTATACAATCGACCTGCATCACTCTCTCAGACCTCTCTAATCTTTCTACTAACACTCTTATTCTATCTAGCTATTTGTCATTGTGATTAATTCTGAATTTCTTGTTTCTTATCATGCTATTCGTTATCGTTTTTCTACCTTTAACCAAACAATCATCCAATCAATCCAATCAATTTATTCTTTCTACAGTAAAAAAAATCAAAATAGAAAAATTAAAAGAGCACGTTCCCCGAGGTCAAACGCGCCCCCCTTGACTGAGCCTCGCGCCCCCCACTATTTGAGAAATACTGGTCTAAGGATGGGAAAAAATAGCTTGTTCGTCCGTAAACCTTTGGGTGATCCATTTTTTCCATGATGGAATGTTTCATTGAAAGTACGAGGACTATATTTATATTCTGTATTATAGTTCACGTCGTTGTGACAAGTATTGCAAAATCTAACTGCAAGTCCAGCTGTATGACAAACAACAACCAACCAACAAAGCAGCTGATTGATTAATCAACCAACCACCAAAATATTCCAATCAAATAACAAACCAACCAAATGACCAACCCTCAAATGACCAACATCAAAGCTTTACAATGTAAACGTGAACTATAATACAGAATAAAAATATAGTCCTCGTACTTTCAATGGTATAAAAGGAATAAAACGTTCAGAACTATATTACGCTTTAAACTTAAATGCCCTAAAAAGTGATGTTGGCTTGGCAAAGAAATACACAGTTTAATAATAAACTTATTCTTCTTATTACTATAATAACAGGGGTGTCAAACTCAGTTCCTGGGGGGCCGCAGCCCTACAGAGTTTAGCTCCAACCATAATTAAAAAACACCTGATCCAACTAATCAAGTCATTAAGGCTTATTTGAAAACTACATGGTATGTATGTTGGAGCAGGGTTGGAACAAAACACTGCATGGCTGCGACTTGACACCCCTGCTTTACGTTATCTAGCTCCAGTTTTCGGTTGTAATACTGAACCAAACATGCACTACCAGAAGGATGGCTGGGATTGACACAAGCAGTAAACCAGTGGCTTTGTTTTTTTTTTTCCCCTCCTGTCCTTGCTCTCAAAAGCTTTGTCCTGGATAACGACTGGCCAGCCCATTGAAAGGTTGTGTAACTAGCTTGAACTCTTTCAGGTTCACCTTCCCAGAACAAAGAACCTTTCTCTTATCACTAATTAGACCTAGACACTCCAAGCACTCAGCCAAGCACCTGATTACCAGCAATCCGTACTGCGTGGAACTGCATTCACTCGTGCACCGTGATGTTATCTCACGAGCCGAGCAGATTACTTGTTTTTCAGGTGAGGGAAATTAATCCAATCAGTCTTTCATTACACGTCAGGCTTTTTTTTTTTTTCCTGCACTGTGTGTCTGTGATTCCGGGAACCCATTTGAGAGTGCAGAGTAAGATTAAATCTGATTTTGATCTTCCTTCCATTCTGTAAATCTCTTACATGCTAATGGTGCGTGGATGCTGCTGAAGAAAACGTAATTTGATAAGATTAAAAGCTTTTGCATTACCACCTCATACTTGATTTTTTCTTTCTTTCTTTTTGCCAGTCAGACGTGTGTCATATTGTGTATACGGTTGTTAAGCATTTGTTTATTCATGAGTTGCTATTAGGTATCTTTAACACATTTCTAATCCAGTCTGATGTGTGATTGGACGGCCTTTACAGTAAAGCCTACAAATATAATATTGTTCTGCACGTGAAATCTTTTATCCACTATTATTCATTAGTACTATATAATTATAATGGTACAGGAAATAAATAAGTAGGTTTAATTAGATATAGTTGTTATTAAGACCTTAAATGTACTAACATACTGACAAAATTAAAGGTAAAAAATAATTATGAGAAATCAAAGCCTTTTCAATTAATTTTTTAGGTTGCTTTGGAAGAGTTCCTGATTCATTCATTCATTCATTCATTCATTCATTCATCTTCTACCTCGTTATCCGATCTTCCCTCGGGTCACGGGGAGTCTGTGCCTATCTCAGGCGTCTCTGGGCATTAAGGCAGGATACACTCTGGATGGAATGCCAACCCATTGCAGGGTACACACACACTCTCACAATCACACACACATTCATACACTAGGGACAATTTTCCAAGGTGCCAATCAACCAACCGTGCATGTTTTTGGGCCGGGAGGAAACCGGAGAACCCGGAGAACCAAGAGAAAAACCCCCTGAGGCACGGGGAGAACATGCAAACTCCACACACACACATGGCTGAGATGGGAATCGAACCCGGATCCTGGAGGTGTGAGGCAAATGTGCTAACCACTAAACCACCGTGCCCACGCAATCCTGATTCTTCTGTTGATTTTTGTTGATTGTTGAATTATTCATTCTATATGATCAGTAGTTGTGACATAACAACACTGTGACCTTGATTATGATCCCATAACAATTTTTATGCTTTACTTACTTAATGTGCCATTTGAATAAATAGTTTTTTTTTATTTGCTTCACGCTGATTAACATCTGTGTTTTTCATCCATTTTCCCTCCTTTCTTTTCTTTTTCTTTGCTTCATTTATTGACAAGTCCCTGTGTTTCTTTGACAACTCCTTCTATGCCTTTCTACATCCTGCGGAAACTTGTAAAAGGAGGAAATCTAATACTCACTGCCTGAGCTCAGCAGCAAATCTGTAATCTGAGTTAACCCGAAATGGAAGAAATCTGTTTTTACACTTTTTTTTTTAGAAATATCTTTCAAATATTCCATTAGGAAAGATGACTTCTTCCAGGAATTGCAGCATTTCTCATTATATCTCATAAAATGATATCTTATCAAGTGAAGATATCTACATCAACAAATCTAGATCAAATGAAGAAATTATTTAATCACAAATGTAAGACATTCATTCATCCATTCATCTTCTACAGCTATATCCGATCTTCCCTCGGGTCACGGGGAGTCTGTGCCTATCTCAGACGTCTATGGGCATTAAGGCAGGATACACCCTGTATGGAATGCCAACCCATCGCAGGGCACACACACACATTTACACACACATTCATACACTAGGGACAATTTTCCAAGGTTCCAATCAACCTACCGTGCATGTTTTAGGACCGGGGGGAAACCGGAGAACCCGGAGAAAAACCCCCTGAGGCGGGGGAGAACATGCAAACTCCACACACACATGACGGAGGTGGGACTCGCACCCCGACCCTGGAGGTGTGAGGCGAACGTGCTAACCACTAAGCCGCCGTGCCCCCCAAATGTAAGACAATTAAATCTATTTCTAATCATTAAGCTAAAGTGTAATGGGCTTCTTCCTAGAAATAAATGTTTCATATGAATATTTTCAAGCTTGATAGCAACATCAATTTGTTATTATAAAGTTATTATAATCAATTTGTTATTATATAGAATAAGCATGGCAGAATTTGACGGGTTACATTGCTTAACCTACCTTGTCTTAATTTTTCAGTCCGAATCAGAGTTACACTTTTACATTTTTGTTATACTCTTATACACTGGCATTGTAGTCTCATTTACTTTCACAATATATATAACTGAAATTTAACGATATTTTTGAAAAAAGGAAAGAGAAAAAACACGTTATATTGAAAAAGTAATGGGACACTTGTCTTTTCCAGTTATATGTGGCTGGAAGAGATGAAGTTATTATAACACGTGGAATAGGATATTAAAAAAACAAAACAAAAATAACACGTTATATGAGGTTTCTTACAGCGCACTTCCAGGTACATGCTCTGGATGTCCTGGCCGATGGAGTTGCGGGCGGTGCAGAAATACTGGCCGGCGTCTGTGAACTGGACGTACTTCAGCGTGAGAGACGACACGCGGGCATCGCTGCGCACGATCACGTTACTGTCCAGACTCTGCAGAAAAAGACGGAGAGACGCTATAACAAATGCAGAAGAAAACAGTACACCATGGCACATCACCTGTACACTATTGTAGGCAGACACGCTGCAACCAGAATATAACTGAGACAAGAGACAACGCAGCAGCCGTCTGACAATCGGTCGAACGATTAAATACTGCAATTTCTACTTGGACAACATAAAGCAACACAATATGTCTCAACATGCCTCAATATGAGAGGCACCGAGTCACCCCCGTCCTTCTTTCTTTTATTTTATTGGAGAATTCACTTGCGTACAGTCATTTCTTTCACTGTTTGTTTTTATTTTCTTTTCTGGTTTGCATTAACCTTTCGTTTTATACTTAAATACAAAATAATATAATACAAAAAGTATAGATAATTGTCATGTTAATAAAGCACAAGCAAACTGAAACGTGTGTGTGTGTGTGTGTGTGTGTGTGTGAGATAGAGAAGAGAGAGAGAGAGGGAGGAAAAAAGTGTCCTTTTTCCAGGGCAAACAATTTGCCAGATTTGACCCCACAACCTAAATGTCCCATTCACATCTTGGATCGGATTCAGCGCTCGGATGCATCCTAACCGTAGGCGTGTCAGCGAAGACGTCAAAGATTTTCACTCGCACAAGATCAAGGAGAAGCAATATTATATACTTATTATAAATTATAATTTCAGGCTTCAGATTCTATTTATTTACATTTCACACGCTGCACTCTCACTGGGGGGAGGAAGTGACACAGCAAAGCAGCCAGAAGTTATTTATTTTCAGGAAGAGCTGCTGATTTCAAGGGAGCAAAGGGAGCAGGGCAAGCCACACACATACACACACACACACACACACACACACACACACACACACACACACACACACACACACACACACACATGATCTCCATTTATGCCAATGAAATGGAGAGAGTTAATCATTATTAATAACATAGAGGATTAGTCACATGGCTTTTCAAATGTTTGATAAATGAAACAGTTGTTTTCTCACTCTAAATATGGTTGGGGGCGAATATTTTAGTCGGGGTGTGTGTGTGTGTGTGTGTGTTTAGTGTGTGTGTGTTTGTGTGTAAATATATATATATATAGGAGGCACGGTGGCTTAGTGGTAAGCACATTCTACTCACACCGCCAGGGTCCGCATTCATACACTAGGTTAAATTTTCGAAGCTGCCAATCAACCTACCGTGCATGTATTTGGACCGGAGAACCCGGAGAAAAATCCCCTGAGACACGGGGAGAACATGCAAACTCCACACACACATGGCGGAAACGGGAATCGAACCCGGATCCTGGAGGTGTGAGTCGAACGTGCTAACCACTAAGTGCCCCCTTATATATATATATTTTTTTTTTTTACACATACAATTACACACACACCCATATATATAAATGTGCTCCTTCCCGACTCTTGCGAAGTATGGAGCTGATTGAGACTCCATTGGAAAATCATTCAAGGCTGCTCAAACATTCCACAGCAAACTAAACAAATGTTGCCTGAACGTCTTCAATCGATGAAAACAAGCAACATTAACTGACAGAGTGCTGCGCCAAAACCTGACCCGCGAGTCCGCTGTCATCGATCACAGGTGGTCTGGGGCAACGAGGCTTTCTATGTGCATTTTTTGTTTTTTTTAACCACGTTATTTTCTTCTTATTTTTGACAGTGAAATTATTTTCTTCACTCTTACTTATAATAAAGAAGCATGGCTGGAAAAAAAACCCCACCAAGAGCTCTGGCTTGAAATAGCAACAAGCTAAAATCTGTTTAAACAGCATGTGTTAGTACACAGCTCTGGAGTGGCTGTAGCGTTTCTTTCAAAGCTCTCCCAGGGGTGCTCTGGGATACAGTCATACAGGAATCGGTAATGAAGTGGACCGCACAGCTCCGGCCCGGTGAACAGTTTTTGAACTGCACAGCTGGACAATTACACCCGACTGAACACACACGCACTGGCGGTAATACATTTAAACCCCATAGTGCGCTGTACAGTATTTCCCAAAGGTCCTGAACAAGATTGGACCGCCGTTTAAAAAAACATTAAAAATAAAAGCAAACCAAATATATCAGGGTACTTGAAGACATTTTGATTAGACATAATGTGTCTCAAAAGATCCGTGCGACGCGAAGCTTCCACTTCGTTCATTCATTTTCAACAGCAGCACCTCCTTAGTAGCCTTGTTCTACCTCATTTGGCCAAACATTTATTAGTTGGCAAAACAACATAGTTTTTAATTACATATCATCATCACCACTACCTCTTTCGGTTGCTCCCATTAGGGGTCGCACACAGCGGATATTTGGTTTGGCCCATGGTCCACGCTGAATGCCCTTCCTAACATAACCCATTTAACCCATTGGGACCGGCACCAGGAATGCCTTTGCTTGTGTCACGCTAATGGCTGGCGACTTACAAATAAGCAATTGGGGGTTAAACGCCTTGCTCAAATCCCACTAGTGGCAAATTGGTGGTACTTATATTTGAACCTGTGACCTTTCGGTCCTGTTCTTACATGCATAATTAATAGAATGGAAAAAAAAGCTGTATATTAAAAAGTTCACATAATTCTGAAAACTCCTCCGTGAATGCCTTTGAAACAACAAAAGGAATTTGATAAAATGACCATCCGTTTATTTTGGGATACAGCCATATCACCCTGTAGCCCAAGGCTGATTGCCCACTGAAGATAAGCAGGGATGAGCCTGGTTAATACCTGGATTGGAGACCACCTGGGAATGCTAGTTTGCTGCTGGAAGAGGGGTTAGTGTGGCCAGAAGGTGGCGCTTACCCTGTGGTCTGTGTGGGTCCTAACACCCCAGTATAGTGACGGGGACACAAAAAGCCATCTTTCGTATGAGACATTAAACTGAGGTCCTGACTCTCTGGGGTGTCTGTCGCACTATGACTGCCGTCGCATCATGGATCGTGGAAGCTGGACACCAGTTGGTGGATGAGGAGATCCCCTCTCATAATGTAAAGCGCTTCGAGTCTTCAGAAAAGAGCTATATAAATGTAATGTATTATTATTATTATTATATGTAAGGAGCATTTCTTCAATTCACTGTTGCTACATAGATCGACCACTTTTATCCTATAATGGAACAATTTTATCCATAATCTAGATGCCTCTTACTTGACTCCGCCCACATCCAGAGGACACCAGAGCTTACTGATTGTGGTTCCATGGGAAAAAACGATGCAAATCATATGCCATGGCCTTTGTAGTAAGTAGATCTCAACCAAATGAATACCTCGGGGAGGTTCTGGAGTGGCGTTTTAGACACTGAAACCGATCACCATCATTAAAACGCTCTCAGAGGGAACACCATTAGCTTGAGCGTCGCCTTTTCCAGGATTCTGTTCGAGGGACACACAATACAGGACAGGATGCCTAGGGCAGCACTATATTATAGCAGCACTATATTTTCCTGTCACTTGAACTAGGTGAACCAAACCTGAGTTGGCATGGAAGAGCATAAGTGACATGCTAGAGAGATCTATCCTGAACCCTATAGAACAGCGTTGGGATGAATTGGAATTCTGGCTGCACCTCGGGCCTCCTCAACAATACAGTACACCAGTCTCTGAATTTTCCCCTCGTGGCTGAAATGTCCACTCGAAAAAATCTACAGGAACATTTTCCAAGAATGTGGACGCAATGGGAAGTTGCGAGACACTTTTTAAACAACGTGTGTGATCACTGAAGCAAGAAAACATCCATATTGAATCCGCATCCTTTATCGATGTGATCTCCAGTGTCCCTTGTGGTATGGATCCGGGGAGTGGATCGGGCCTGCCGCAGGCTATAGGTCAGAGAATACGGCATGTTGTACCAAACACGGAGACTGAATAAGTTGGCGTATGTACAACCGGCTGCATATTAATGCTCAATGACTACATCAGATCAACCCTGCATGGCTGAATACTACAAAACTAGCTTCTCAACTGGCGGAAAAAACAAAAACAAAAATCTCCCGGTGGCAAAGGGCTGCTTCACGCTCAGCTCTCAACACGAACCAGAAGGCTCATATGTGCGTCTTAAAATTCAAGACATTCCGGGGGAAATTTTCACGCGAACGCCTCTCGCAGTCCATCATATACGTCGGAATTAATTGACTGGATGCGTCTGAGTGGCGCGACGTGGCCTATGCTAATCAGCCGATGCAGCCCTTTTATTAGTCGATGCACATTTATTAGTCATGCCAAATGACACCCTATTACTCAACTAATAAACACGAGCTCCTCCTGCATCGCCTTGTTGAGACCATCGGCCATGCGCGTCACGTGCCGCCGCACCCGGTGCAATCAGTTACAGAACATTTGCTGTGAAAAAAAATGTTTGTGAAAATAAAATAGGAAGAAAAAAAAAAACCAAAACGAAGCTATCGAATAAATTGAGTAGGTTTAAAGCAAAGCTCACGAGAGACATTTCTCACCAGACACATTATTTCCCCACAAAAAGAAAAAGAAAAAAAAAAGAGAGAGTCACTTTCAACGGGGCTAATTCCTCCCTGCCTATGTGAATGAAATCCATACACACACACACACACACACACACACAGGGATACTCGGAGTGTATTTCCTATTTCAACAACATTGCGCCAGCAGATTAGAGATTACAAAGCATTCTTTTAATTATTCACAGAGCAAGCAAAGTGACAAGCCCATGAGTGAATCATCACTGTTAGCTTTTTTCCCCCCGCTTTTGATCGAAAGGCATTGCTCGCGCATTTGGGATTAGAAGAGGAACGCCCGAATGAGACATTTCTGAAATTTGCAGTGGCACTTCATTTATAAAGTGCCTGCTCAATAGTCAGTGAGAAATCTGACTGCCGAGCAGGATGGGCGCGAACCGCGCTCGGAAATTCAATCAATTCCCGGACTTGATTTAAGGCGCCAGGGCTTAGTCACGATCCAAAGGATGGGTCGTAAATTTCATCCGGTCGGTGTGGCGTGCTCAGAAACTTGTTAGCATGCAGTGTCGCCTTCTTTCGCATAGTAATAAGCAGTAAGCCGCATGTGCAAGGCCGCGTTACGTGTTCCGAGCTGGAGGGATCATTACAGCAAAGTTTTTTTCCTCCCCCCTCTCTCTCTCTTTTTTTTTTCCTATTCGCACCGCCTGAGGTGTTACTGTGAGCGATTAGTTTGACCTTGGACAGAGCTCGCAGCATCGCATTCGGCGCCTCCGCTATCTCATCTGTTGTGAAAAAACACGCCAGGACGAACGAGACAGTCGCGAAAAAAAAAGAAGCCTCGAGTCGACGGCGGATCGCAATCACGGGCTCGTGCGCGCATCTCATTATCTGCTCCGATAGAGAACGCGGGAAAGCATCATTTTGCTCAGGCACTTGCTCATAAATGTGCAGCCAGTCAGTGTGCTGTGATAGGAAATAAAAACAGCACTCGTTCAAGGTCTTGTGGCAAAAAAAATAGAAAAAAATATATATATATGAAACACTATTATTTTTTTTCCCCCAGCGGAGGGGATGATTGGTGCGTGTGATGTTGCTCATACTGCATGGAAACGAAAGTGGAAAAATCAAAAATGGTTTCATGCAGCCACTGGATTTGGCATGATGTGTCTAACAATGTGTCGTGCACTTCAGCACAAGCTCAAACTAATAGAGGGAGGGGAAAAAAAAAAGCCCTCGAGCACAGCCAGCCGTGCACACAGCGTCCAAACATAATACAAAATGACAACATTGGGAGATATTCAAGCAAAGAGCCATATCTATGTTGGCTAAAGTACATTTGCCCTCTTTAAATATGACTTAAATATTACTACTACTGTGCTCGTTTGCTTTTCATTGGCGCAAAAGCACAAAATCTACTTATGAATCAAAAGAACTGATATATGAGAACTGTATTTTTGTTTTTAAATCAGTCTTCTGTACCTTTACTCTCCTGCAGATTGCACCTCACACAGCGGGAGAACCCTTGTCAATAGTGAAAAGTAAACGTTCTCCCAAAATGGCCGTATTTTTATGCAGCGGGTATTAAAATGTGTTTTAGGAGAGTAAGCAGGTGAAAACACGCATCCAGTTCGATTCACGGCCGACACACACCGTCTCGGCCATGTGTGTGTGGAGTTTGCATGTTCTCCCCGTGCCTCAGGTGGTTTTTCTCAGGGTTCTCCGGTTTCCCCCCCCCGGTCCAAAAACATGCACGGTAGGTTGATTGACACCTTGGAAAATTGTCCCTAGTGTATGAATGTGTGTATGTGCGTGTGTGTGTGATGGGTTGGCATTCCATCCAGGGTGTATCCTGCCTTAATGCCCATAGACGCCTGAGATAGGCACAGACTCCCCATGACCCGAGGGAAGATTGGATAAAGCAGTAGAAGATGAATGAATATATATATATATATATATATATATATATATATATATATATATATATATATATATATATATATATTATATATCGATATATATAATTCGGGATTTGACCGGAATACACTAAAATTTGTATTTCATTGATTTTCCTTTATGATATCAGTATTACAATGACCACGATAAAAACGATTATCCCAGCAACTGATGCGAAGGCGAATCACAGGCTGTGACTGATCATTGTCAGAGATTATCCTTTGTGCAGAGCACTGCATGCTGGAACTCACGCAGCGCACTTCCGGGTTTTTTTCTATTCTGTGCCATGTGCATCCTTGTTCTGATTCCCATCATGTCCCACCTGTCTTATCATTGGTTGTTTCCTGTTGTGTCCCCAGCTGTTTTCGATTAACTATGTAATTAGTTGGTGTTCATATCCACGTGGGTCCGTTTTATAATTACAAAGTATTACTTTCAGTTCTTTTATTTCATGTTTTTTTTTCCTAACTTGTCTTTTATTTTATTTTGTCTCGGTTTCTCATGTTTATAAGGTTTATTTTTAAATAATTGCTGGATCTTGTCCTGTTATTTTTGGATGCACCTTCAGATTTTGATTTTGATTCGCCAGTAATTTATTCTAATCTAATAAAAAAAAACCAGATTAATACAATTGCTGTAATTTACCAAACAACTAGCTTTTCTGTAAAGACAACACGTAACATTAATGAATGAAGTCTCTAGTGTGAACACTTTAAAACATTACAGTCGATTAACAAACATTAGCATAGCTAAAAATAATATTAAAAAAAAAGAATCACTGTGATGCCGGCATTAAACACTTTGGGGTGGTAGCTCATCACTGTGTTGTTGATGATTTTCCCATAACTGCATGCCCCCCAATGACATATTCCCTAATTAACACCTGCACTTCCCTCGTGCTAATTTGTGCACACAATCTCCATTTCCAAAGTGAATCCAGGCTGCATTAATTCACTGTGCAGGTACTAAATTAATCTATTTTCATTCGGATTTGTGGTTTTATATTCATTAAGGCAATTGCAGAGAGCTTGGTTTTGATTATCATGAGCTTATTTGTTTGTGTGCATAACCCCAGATGTGTTAACGCAAGTTCATTGTTATTGAGAGAGAGATATGACTGGGTGTTAACAACAAAATGACAAAAAGAACAAATGGTTTGTTTTCCCCATGCGTTTGGATGCCCTGAACTATAACAATCTCCAGGTCGGTAAGAAAACGGCACAGATGAAGCCTAGATTAACATAGACTGTGGATTTATTTTACTCCAATGTTTACTCCATGTTAGCTTACAATATAATAAAGTACAAGTTGAACACAATGTTTAAAATCCCCACATGATACACTCACAATAGCACTACAAACAATAGGGGTTGTAACCAAAAATGCCTGATCGGACGCTTACGTTTATAGGCATTAAAACTTTGTCAAATGTAGCCTTGGAAAAAAGGCTAGGCAAAGCGGATATTGGGGGAAAAATGCCTTTTAGAAAAAGCAACATTTTCTTTCTGATGCCTTTTAACTTGTATTTGTAAATTAAATGGATTCAAATTCTAGGTGTCTGACTAAATGACTCTTAATGGCGTCATTATCTCGGGTAAATATGATTGTTATCACTCTAATGAAACCTCCCATTTTGGCGAATGTACCAAACTTGTGACCAACACTGTTATTGGTTACTGTGTACAAGTGAATTATTTATTGCCCTTTATACCCGTCCCTGCCACTGGCACTGTATAAAGTACTTACTCAAAATAGACCACAACGATCATTAGAGGTTCTATGGTGGTTCGGTAGGGTACAGTTTACATTGTGGCAGGGACCCTGCTCCAGGGCGACTTACATCTTATCTTTTTTTATACAACTAAGGGCCTTATTCGGAGTCCACCGAGTCATAGCTTGGTGCAGCTGGCATTCGAACTCACAGTACCAGTGTCAAAACATCTTAAGATGTCTTAAGATACCCATACAAAGTTATCCTACTGATAATACATACACGTTGACTTTATGTTTATATGATTATAAAAGACCAAATTTATGTGGAGAAGGGACATTAGGGCCTGACCGCATGCACGCCCGAGACAACATCTGTTGGCATTATTCCTTAAAATAGCTATGAAAAACTTTATAGTGATGTAAAATCCCCACATTATAGGGGCCGTGCTACTGCAGATGGAGACATGCAGTAATGCGTGGGCAAGCGTATAATTGCAGGCTTTCATCTTGTGCAGATCGTGTGCTGATACCTTCCCACACCTTCCATATGCATCTGAATCACTCATTATCAGCTGCGCAGAAAACACATGAATATTTACAACTAAACCATTAAGCAAGTAAACAGGAGCTCCTAGATTGGCTTTTTCCACAAGCAGAGTGGTGCTCAACGTTTACACGCTCTCATAATTCCTCCGTAGTGTATTCAGCATGGGCAAAGTGTTGTTAATGCGGGCATCATTTGTTCGCCAAGGTTAGACGGGCTTCTACCGAGCAGGTTATGGAAGTGTTAGTGTGCTGCTACATCCTTCTTTTCTATCTAATTACTGCATTATAATGTGTATTAGCCACGTATATGATTAGGATTACAATTCATTACTATTTCCCTAAAGAACAATTCGAAGGCAAAATGATCTGCACACAATTTCTCTCGGTCATCATTATTGTCATGATCATTAGGTATTTCCCTCTCGCTATGCCCCCCCCCTGTTTCTGTTTGGCCTTTTGTTTAAATTATATGCGTGTTCTTTTGTTCCTTTCGCAAAATATGTGCTTCCTGTTACTTCATTTAATTGATGTTCACCGAGCCCCGATTATCGCATTGTGATACTATTGTCTGCCAACTTGTTTTCGCCCTCGCTCTTGATCCTGTCTACTCTCAGCTTTGTGCCTGTTTGCATGACGCCGACTCGGGTGGAAAGCATGATATTGCGTGCGCGAGAGCGAGCTAAATCTCTCGTTTCTTTTCATTTTAATTCATTTTAAGTGTTGTAAATCGCTGTGGCTTCTATTAATTAGCTAATGGGACTCAATTAAAGTAAAGTAGTTAGTGTGTTTGATTGTGTGTGTGTATATGTGTGTGTGTGTGTGTGTGTGAATTGTAAATTTAAGAGCTCATTCACTGTTTACACGACTCCAGACTCCAATCATATCATGGTTGATTTCACAGCATTTGTGTAAGTGCGACAATGTTTACATTATGTTCACTATGGCCTAAAATTTCCTTTCAATTTGCTGGGGAAAAAAAGCGCATAGTGAATAAAAGTGGACTGTTATTAAAACATGGTTCGGTGATGTATTGGGAGAAACTCGGATAGGATCTTTTATGCATAGAGGTTCTCAAAGAAAATAATAAGGCATAGTAAAAAATAAATACATGAAACAGCACCTCTTTGGCTACATCATTAACTTTGCTAGTATGTGTGCGTGTGTGTGTGCGTGTGTGTGTGTGTGTGTGTGTGTGTGTGTGTGTGTGTGAGAGAGAGAGAGAGAGAGAGAGAGAGAGAGAGAGAGAGAGAGTGAGAAAGAATGCTTGTCTATATGTAGAGAAGGATCTAACACTAATAGTAGTGGTGATGGTACTTTCTAGCATTAGTGCCTCGCTGGGCTAAATATTCAACAGCTGTACCTTGTGTTTCTCAGGTCTAGTCCATGAAGCCTGCAGAGGACAAAACAAGGAAGAAAAGGCAACACAAAATGGCAAAAGAAAAACTTTAAAATGAGGTCCACAGATTTTGAAGAGACACCACTCAGAGCTTGTGTGCAGCTGAGTGGAAATGAAACATTAGGCAACGTTTTACAGCATTTGGCAGACGCCCCTTATCCAGAATGACTTACAACTACGCAACTGAGGGTTAAGGGTCTTGCTCAAGGGCCCACTAGTGGAAGCTTGGTGGTGGTGGGATACGAACCTGCAGGCCAATGCCTTAAACACTGAGCTACCACTTCCCTCACTTCCTGCAACATATCATTGAGCACTGGGAAAAGCTCATGTTGCATTGTTCCCATAAAGCATTTTGTGGCTTTAACTATGAACATGTTAGCCACAAGGCTATCTATAAGCTAGTTCATTCCATTTAGAAGATTCTCTTATCCAGATCCACTTAGAATTGAGTAATGGTGGTAGGATTTGAACCCACTGAGCTACCAGCTTCCCGTAACAAGAATACACTTTATTTGTCATATATACATTTGTTTCTTTGCATATCCCATCCCGGGGATGGAGATAACATGGCGCCCTAGAGCACAGAGGGTTAAGGGCCTTGCTCGAGGACCCAAGAGTGGCAGCTTGGCAATAGCGGGGTTCGAGCCACTTAAACCACTGAGCTACACCCTTCCTCAGAAGCCATATGCAGTAAAACGTTAGATTTTCTTTGTACCACCCATACACAAGAATTTTAGTAACATCATTATACCACAGATTTTCGGTTTAATTGAATGATCTCAAGAATCTGAAATGATCCTTGGTGCTAATTCTCAAGCATGGCTTAGCCCGGGCTCCGAAACGCTGTAAATAAACTCTTTTTTGTAGGCTATTTAAAAATTGGGAGGTACCACACAATACCCTTTTCTCACCCTCCTGTTTGTCAAACAAGGCTATTTCGAGACACTTCACAGGGGCTTTTCAAAGTTATTTAATTAAGCCACGCGACGCGACGCAGCTTTATTTGTTCTGTCGATTTAGAGCTAATCAAGGACATGGAGTGCTGCTAAGTAATTCACCAAAGTATACTAGCCTCTCTATGACAAGGCCATTCGAAGCCTGCATTCTGTCACCTGCTGTTTATCAGGCAGGGTCGATTATATTTCTGTGCTCTTGTTCATGCAAAATAAAACAAAAAAGAAACGGGAGGTTTTCCGAGAAGCACTCGGCCGAGTAAAATGCTGAGATCAAGGCTGTTTGTAAGGGTGCTCATTAAAAGTTTCACTTAAAGAAAGTCAAATCCATACAAACTTCGAGCCGATGGGTCATTGTTTGTGTCTTATGAATACTGATTTAAGACGTTGCTGATAAAAACAATACAAATAAATAAATAAACCTAAAAAGGGCAGAATGGGTAGAAGGATTAATCCTTATTATTGTCTTATTTTTAGTTTTCTAATTCCCATTATTTAACAGCTACCAGGGAAGAGCCTGATGCATTTCCCCAAAACATGTAAGCAATATAACACACGCAGAGGAAAACAGCATAACAAAAAAAAAACAAACATTACATATCTGTATTCTCCAACATATAATTCCACACAATTACCCGTGATTGGAAGTAGAGACAGACTTTTCTGCTGAACCAATCGGGTTTCTATGTTACGGGCTTGAACTAGCGATATCACAGGTCTATAACTGTGGAGATGAGGGCGTGGTCAAGGGCCGGTTTGTGAATGGAGGGCGGAGCTAAGAAGAGTGCGTGATAGAGATTGTGGGGTATTTCTAGCATGTATGCAGTGGCAAGAATAAGATAAGCAGGTGAAAGACAGGATCCACATGAAAGAGACAGAGATGAGCAGAACAGAGTCACGTGTGTGTATATATATATATGTGCTTTAAAAAACCCAGATTCTACTTCCTGTATCCTCATTTCCAGTCGAACAACCATCAACCAAAAAAGCAGTTCAGTATTTTTCTAGAATGTAGTATAGAATGTGATTCTAAACCATAAACAATGGTTTGAAGATACTTGTTAATTTGAAAATTATTTAAATAACTATTACAGCTATTTTTAGCACGGCCATTAAAATAAAGCAAAACAATTACAGTAAATAACAAGGAATTAATGATCCAAACCAAAATGAATATTTCTTCTCGTAATTGCAATGAGCTAAGCGGCACACGCTAGAACTTTCCGTATTTTCCAACTGGGCAATAAATTAACTTTTATTAACCCGCTGTCTAACTCTGAAGCAAGGCAACACAAAATGACAGTGCTCCTTTGATCCACGTGTAGTCTCTATAAATGATTTTACAAATATAATATAGAAATTCATTTTAGGATATAAATGATCAATCTTGAGGGGGCATGGTGGGTTAGTGTTAAGCACGTTCGCCTCACACCGCCAGAATCCGGGTTCGATTCCCGTCTCGGACATGTGTATGTGGAGTTTGCATGTTCTCCCCGTGCCTCATGGGTTTTTTCTCCGGGTTGTCCGGTTTCCTCCCGGTCCAAAACACATGCACAGTAGGTTGATTGGCACCCTGGAAAATTGTCCCTAGTGTATGAATGCGTGTGCGAATGTGTGTGAATGTGTGTATGAATATGAGTGTGTGTGTGTGTGCCCTGCGATGGGCTGCCATTCCATCCAGGGTGTATCCTGCCTTAATGCCCATAGACGCTTGAGATAGTCACAGGCTTCCGTGACCCGAGGGAAGATCGGATAAAGCGGTAGAAGATGAATGAATGAATGATCAATCTTAATGAGTAATGTGGAAAACATAATCAAAAAAATATGAACAAAGAAAAACAACTCGATGCTAGCGATTTAAAAAAAACTATTGTACACAAAAAGCATTACATATGTTTGGCCCTCGTTCTTCCTCCACATCTTACACACGGTCACGTATATAACGATGCTCTTGTGTTGTGCATACATAGCCGGGTTTGATAAACAAATGGATATATTAGGGGAAACAAGGAACACGTTCCAAAATCGACCAACAAACAAACTTTTAATTGCACGTGGTGCTTATCCTTCATGTCCGAGATGTTTGTTGAGTTGGAGTTGGAGACCTCTGTAAAACCTTTTGATTAAGACTGCTTCCAAAGCAGCTTGACTGTGTTAAGGTCAAAAGACTGGACAGGATGTTCCAGGTTGTTTTAATATCTAAAATCTCGTTTTTTTGTTGTTTTTTTATGAAGGAGCAGTATGCGTGTCGACCAAAACAAGCCAGCAACCTCCCTAAATACCACAGATGTGATGGAGCTGCTCAATGATTAACCGTTAAACCAAATTATTTATGGAAGAGAGTCTTTCCAAATGGCGCGAGTGAAATATCAACTCCGCTCTGCGTGACTCGGTCAATAACGGCATTATTTATCACGTGGATTCCTGGGATGCCGATCGTCACGTCCGCAACCGCCAGGAAGCATTAGCGGGCGCCTTATCGGAACTCATTTCTCTACGTGACTACAAAGGGATCAGGTTGCTTTGGAAGGACTTGCTTTGATGAGTAGGTTTCCCAGGAGGCTTTTATACCTGATTCACATTCATTAAGCCAAAATCAATCAAAGGGTCTTTTTTCGTTCCATGTTTTATCATCCAGCTCACAATAGTTTTTTTTTGTGTTTTTTTTTTTACATTGCAGATTATCTACGCTACTGATAAAAGACATGAATAGAAAATAGATACACGTGTGAAGATTCTGGGGGCACGGGGGCTTAGTGGTTAGCACGTTCGCCTCACACCTCCAGGGTCGGTGGTTTGATTCTTGCTTCCGCCATGTGTGTGTGACATTTGCATGTTCTCCCAGAGCTCCAGGGGGCTTTTCTCCGGGTTCTCCGGTTTCCCCCCGGTCCAAAAACATTGAAAACTTGAAAAATGTGTGAATGTGAGTGTGTGTATTCCCTGCAATGGGTTGGCATTCCATACAGGGTGTATCCTTCCTTGATGCCCACTGAAGACGCCTGAGATAAGCACAGGTTCACCGCGACCCGAGAGAGAAGATCTGATAAATCAACGAACCAGTAACAAAAAAAAAAAAAAAATCTCAACGGCATAATAGTAATTCTCTTTTGTGGATGTCCTTTCATCCAGAGATTTGGCAAAGAGTATAATAAATCTCCAGCACTGGGAAGCAGGGTTACAAATGGCCTAAAGGCAAAAAAAAAAGCAGTGATACGTCATTCTCTAAGGGAATTATTCATACAAGTATCAACTGGCCTACCAAAGTCTTTGAAAACGCATTTAGTTAATTGGAACGGACTTTCGGAGGCTTGTCTGGAGCACTTTTATCCTTAATGGAGTTACACAACATCTAACGGATAAGAAGCTTGGGCTGGATTAGGGCTGGAACACGACAAAGACTGAATGCTCACACTCGAAAGATTAAAAAAAAAAAAAAAGACAGCATAAAACAAAGTTGGAGCGCGCTCTTTATTAGAACGACTCGCAATAACGATTTCCAAATGATTTCATTATCCGTTCTTCGCCAGTCTGCGATCAGGTCATCAGGGCTGAACCCTTGTGTTCTGTTCCCGACACTCATTTGGTCGTTCTTTCTCCGCGCTAAACATATTCGCAATCACAGCGCCGTCTTCTCCTCCCGACCCTTCTCCGGCAGGAATTAACACACCCACTCCGACACTGGCCGTGAATACGCCATCGAGTGCAGTCACCTGGACTCTTGTCTACTCTAAAAACTCCTTTTAAAAATTGGGTTTTTACAAGTGCTCTTGATGGTGATTGTGAATAGGATTATGCAAACCAACCTCTGAATATCAGCTTTCCAGTCCCAGAGAGCTTTCATTCAGCATTGATATTCATACCTGACCTCCTATTAAGCAAGGCTAATAAGGGATTAGGGTCTTACAAGGCAAGCAGGGCTCTAGACCGAGGGCGAGCACAAGAGTTGGGACTCCTAAAATGCTACGCTCGTGGCTGAATTATGACGGAGAAATGAAGATACAAATGACCTACTGTCCATTTTAATGATTGTAACTATACTGTATACACTGTGCTGCTAATTCAAGTTCTTTTTGAATAAAATAAATAAATAAATAACCTCACAGCTGGGTTAAATGCTAGTATCTGATCAGCCAGGTGTTGATATTAGCTGTATCTTTCAATATTGTTGAAACACAAAGAATATCATGAATGCGTCACATAAACGAAATATAAAATGTGCATTTTTGTCAAGCATTTTCCATTGCCAGTAATTGTTGTTAAGGTTTTACATTTCCTGCATTCTCCTAAATAAATTGTGCATTTCATCTTAATAATGTCAAGAAAGAAACGCGAGACTGTAAGGGAGCAGGTGTTTATAGTTAGCACGTAAGCAAATTTGTGTTCATAGATTTATTTAATGTAAAGAAACGTATATAATTGTATAAAAAGTACAATGTGGCATCCTTTAATACATGTGTTACTTTAATATCTCCCTTTTCCAGCTTGGTGCTTTTCTAGAGTTTTCCCTTTTTAGTCTCCCACATTTAACTTTACCATAGAATGAGCATTAAGCTGCTCAAATCCCAGAACACCACATTTGTTACCCCCATATCTAGACACGTTTTCCTACTAATTTCACTGTAGTTAATGAATATTCTTCAAAAAGAATCAAATAATAATCTGGGATTTGCAAAGTACTTAAGAGATGCTTTTTCATTCCAGTTGAATTTTTGTCCCTTTAGCATTGCCGTACGCGCCTTAATTTCACTTGAAGCGTGTCTTTACTACAGTCCTGCGTTTCATCCAGCTGCCGATCCTATACGTATCTTCATGAAGAAATAATTAGCAAGAAATGTTAATAAAAAAAAAAAAAAACAAGACTTTGTACTCATTATCAAAGTGGTTTTAATTAGGCTGGTACAATGATGCTACTTCCCTTTATGCTAGCACCGAACAGTAATTAAACAAAATGCCATTTATGAAAAAGCATGTTTTCATGGTAGTTTAACAAATTAAAAGCTTTATAGGTTTATATATATTGTCTCCCTTTATTCGTCATATTTAATTGACATCATCCTTCAAAAAAAAAACCCAAAAAGAAACATTCCAACAAACCTTAATCTACATTATTTCACAGTTCAGTCTTATTTTGGTATTCATTTTATTTACAGAGATAAGGTTTTGTTGTAACTGCAGTTTTTGTCATACACTAAATAGTTTTATATTAGATGAATGCAGAACTAGTGGTGTTGGATCTGGTTGGATATGCTGAACCTTCTGAGCATTTCAAACTAGCAAACCTCTGCATAAATATCATAGTAAGCTAGGTTTTAAATGATATTTCTGTGTAGTGTGACACTATTTACATGCCCTTAGTATAAACTAGACATGGGACATTTCCTGAAGAAAATGTGAGTGATTCTTGCCAATGAAAACCGCAGCTCTGGGCGTGACCCTTTAGAGCCTGGTCCGTTTAATATTTAGCCTTGACTTCGAAATGCTAGCTCGTTCAGAGAGACAAGTGTTTAGACACCAAAAAAAAAAAATTTGGGGTGTTTTTGCAGGAGGGGGCGGGGCCAGTGACGCACGTGACATCATCAAATTATCCAGCGTCCGACTCTCGTCAATGTGCCGAGCGTTTAGACATGTCACATGACCCTGTTTCCAAGTTTCACAGATTTTTATATTTGCGCCACGTGACGCAATGAGGCAGTCATGTGTTTGCGACCTACTCCATCTCATTTACGAGCTGATATGTCAAATGTGCACGTTGGGCAAACACTTGGCCGAACAGCGGAGCGTCTACTTTCACCATTCATTCTCTATGAGGCCAGAATGTCACAAATTTCCTAAAATTCTGGACGTGTGTGGAGTTTGGGAGGTATATGATCGTGATCCACTCCGGAACCCCTACGAGTGGATATGCCCAGGCCAAGCTGTGGGCATAACTTCGACCCCATTAATTTTTAATGGGAAAAAATTCCCGCTTTTTGCCCCCGGGATCAGATTTCCGCGGGGCAATTCCTTATAAAAGTAATAGCACACCTCACACCATCGGGCTGCATGATATGAGGTATGATTCGTGTCAAGCCGACAAAAACTGCGGGACTAGTTACGCGCCGAAAATTTTAACAAAGCTAGAGAGAGGTTATAATAGTGATGCTTTTGCAAGCACATTATCACAGTATTTTACATTCTCGCTGGGGGAGACATAGCAGGTTCTTTTAATCCCATTAAAATTTTTTGTTTTTCATCTCGGCCATGTGTGTGTGGAGTTTGCATGTTCTCCCTGTGCCTCAGGGGGTTTTTCTCCGGGTTCTCCGGTTTCCCCCCGGTCCAAAAACATGCACAGTAGGTTGATTGGCACCTTGGAAAATTGTCCCTAGTGTATGATTGTGTGTGTGTGAGTGTGTGTGTGTGCCCTGCCATGGGTTGGCATTCCATCCAGGGTATATCCTGCCTTAATGCACATAGACGCCTGAGATAGGCACAGATTCCCCGTGACCCGAGGGAAGATCGGATATAGCGGTAGAAGATGAATGAATGAATGAATGTGTGCAAACAAAATTCGGGCGAACATTCATTACCCCCCACGTAAAAATCAGCAACAAGGGTTTGTCAGGTAATGATGTACAATAAGGTGTGGTGACTTCACCCTATTGTCAGCATATAAATCCATCCCAAAATTGTTGAATAGGGTTGAGGTCAGCGATCTATAGCAGGCTACATAATCCAACTCATATAAATAATTTCTTCATATTGTATGCTTGATGGTTACCAACTTTATGGTAACAGTTTAGACCAGGGGTGGCCAACTAGTAGGAGGCTAAGAGACACTTTTTTTTCTGTGTTACTGCAAAGAGCCACATCATACACATGGGTACACATGAACATCATCCCATTCCCATTGACGCATGTTATGTGAAAGCTTCTAAAGAGCCGCATGAAACTAGTTAAAGAGCCGCATGAGGCTCGGGAGCCACGGGTTGGCCAGGCCAGGTTTAGAGCATCTAACTCTTACTCTTATGGTAATAGTTTAGAGCAATTCCACATATCACTGCTTGATCCCACCTCTCAGCACTCACTGGATTCATCTTTAAGTGATTTAAGTGACAGATGAAGACCTGGCTCCTCGTGGCACAACTAAACAGGTACTTTCTCTGATTTGAACTTTTGTCTTTAATAAAACCAAACAAACAAACAAAGGAGAAAAGTACTGTACTGACTGTGCCATAAGTTTAGTAAATCTAGTAAACCAGCATTGATTGATTCGTTGATAGAGACGAATTTACCATTTAAATTTACCATAGCAGTAGAAGATGAATGAATTTACCAATACATTTGTCCATATTGTGCAGACAATAGTAAAAATTAGTAATTGTAAAATTATTGCTCTAGAAAACCACAAAAATTTGTGAACGCTTCACTTTTATTCCAGTCTTTACCGTAACGTCAGCAAGCTAAGTGGCTAGATATAGTTATCATACTCCTCCCCTGGAGCAAACAGGGTTACGTGCCTTGCTCAATGGCTCAACAGTGCCAACCTTATGATCAGAAACCCAGAGCCTTAGGATGGTATCAAAAATCTGAGACAAATAGTTGTATTGTGTTTTTGAGGAATGCTAACTATCTTACTAGCATGCTAACAGATTAAATATTAGTTGTCAATATTTCTGTTGGGTGTGATGCTATATTCCATATTATTCCATTACTATATCCTTTGTAGTATTGCAGTAATAGTAGCTACATCTCCTGAGGTAAAATATCGACACAGTTATATCACAATTAGGCGAATGTAACAATTGTGACATGTGAGTGTAAAATGGGGAAAAAAACATGTTTGGTTCTATTATTGAACCTGGCTCTATTTCTGTCACAAGTGCTCATGTAATAATAATGGACAGACATCATCACCATTGTCGTCTCTCTCTTTCTCTCTCTCCCTCTCTCCAGAATATAAAGTAATCTAAAAGCAGAGGGCTTTTCCATTATTTATTTGGTTTGTTGTTTTCGGATTAAGCGCTTCTGCCAAACTGAATGGCACACAGAAAACCGCAAGCTCTGCTGTTTATCCAAAGGTTTACCGAATACTTTATTCCCCCAAGACTGTTGATGGTGATGAAGCCTACGCACGTGAAATAAATTGAGATGAGATTGTGATTAGGTGATTGTGCGTAGGCGAGCTCTAGCCACAGCTAAGACGTGCTAGTCTCCGTCAGTGTGCTTATTTTCACTCGGATCACAAGGTTTTTTTTTTGTTTAAAACGATATCATTAAAGGTTATTCATATTCAAATGACGGCGCATGTAACAAATGACAGGATTTCATTCGAGCAGCAGGAAACAATGGGTAAAATCGTGACCGTTTAAACAAAACCTGCCTGTTACTGAAAGTGCGCTGCTGCTAACGCTATCTGACCATTTCTCATGTATTAAAGGGGTTACTTGAATGGGAAAACAAGAACAAACTTAATTCCTGGATAGAGGAGACTGGCAGGAGATCTGTGTAAATGTTCAAAACAAGATTATCTTCTTAAGATAGCATGTCATGACGGTTAAGCCGCATTGCTTTGTTTAGTTTTTTTTTTTTCCCCTTTTGCTCAGGTTTTCGTCAAGAAAAAGAAAACACACACACACACACACACACACACACACGTTGAAAGGATATAAGAAAGAATGCTCTTTCTTGTCGCGATTTTATTCAGGCATTCTCGTGAGAGAATCTTGCATGTGTATAAAAAGGTTGTATGTGGCAGCCGTTTCAAAGAAACACTGACAATATAGCCGCTGCTATATCTTGCTTCTTTCCTTTTCAGGCGAGATTTTCAGGTTAGCTCTGGAAGGCAAAGAAAATATTTACCAAATCCGGCATGCAATCAGGTGGACCATTGTAACGCAAATATCACCTCTTCTAGACGTAAACACAAAGTATATCTCCTTCCCGCACGCCAAACGCAGGCCCCAGGGACAGTCAGACAGGTCTGTAACCGTGCACTTTCAGCAGTGTGTGCGATACAGGAGTCCTGAAGCTGGCTCTGACACATCAGCTGTTCAATTCAACACACTAATCCTGGCGCAATGGGAGCAAAATACTTTCCAGAGAGGAAAATGTTCACCCAGCACCTTGTGCACATAAGCGCACAGGTCTCCCACCTCAGATAAGGCTGTGTCAGGGAAGCGCATAGAGAATGGCTGAGAACATTCGTCTCGGCAGGACTGAATAAACACGCTGAGGCCATGACCGTAACTAGTATGCCAGGATGCAGACCTCAATAGTTCTGGAAGATTCTACAAACACACACACACACACACACACACACACTCCCCCGGAGCATTTCCGCTTGTCAAATTCTATATGAAAACACTTATGATGATGATGATGGTGGCAGAATGTACAAGAAAAATCCCCCCCCCCCCAAAAAAAAATGCATCCATGGTGAGTCAGTTCTCAACTGACCTTAAAGTAGCTGAGGAGGACTCTTAAGGTTTGCTCATAGATTTAATCGTGCACTATGTTGACAGACCTGTCAACTGCAAAAACGAGTAGTCCTCCCACAGAGGGGGGTAACAAAGACACTGTAACGCACCTAACAGAGTACATTTTCGGTATAATACTTTCACAAGTCGCCCGTCTGATGTCACTTGCTGAAGCTGCGAAATGCTTCCAGATGGCCAACATTTCTCACTGCTGATCAGCTCCTCCGACTAGTTAAATGCTATTTCATCCTTTTCAGTCGCAATATTTATCCATTTTTTAAAAAAAAACTTCATTACTATATTCTCAATTATCTGAACTTTAGCGTAGCAAGCTTTTCTTTCAGTACATTTTAATTCATTATATCTTTTTACTCCACTACATAGAAAAGAGAAACGCCCTTATAGTATGCATAGGAAATGCATCAAATCAGAACCTGTTGCAAGATCACAAAAACATTTTCGTGGCTGTGAACATAGAAACAATTCTCCTTAAAAAGTCGTCGCACGGGATATTAAAACACGGAATATTAATTATTAAATTATAGTTCTCGCGCTTGATAGTTAAGCTCATTCAAAAACAAAGCATTTTGTGCTTTTGTTTTGTAGAAATGCATCTAGAGAAATATTTGTGTTGTACTGTGAAAACCTTGTACTTTAAAACTGTATAATATATGGGATTCCTGATTGTGGTCCTGATATTCACCTCAAGTTCTGCTTTGCTGCGCCAGGCTGAAGCCATTCCCTTCATTTCGGATCGTTACGCTCAAGCGCAGCGAACAATTAAAGCAATTCAGTTGTCAGTCGAGAATCCGGGTTCGGAAAAAGAGACGCGCTATGCGCGTGTGGCGTTATCACATTTTGAGAAGAATGCGGGGAGGGCAATAGGAAGTGGAGCGATGAAGCCAAGCAAAAGGATAAAGGACAGAGAGACAGACAGACAGAAAGAAATTGGTTCTGTGCAGGGCTGAATATCAATAAGAGCTGTGAGTGGATGTCGATTGATGCTGTTCGTCTGTTTCCGGATGAAAAATGAAGGAATGGAAATGGGCCATTTCATGGTTGATAATTATGTGTAGCGGTGAAAAGAAAAGGTGCAGAGGGTGTGTATATTTATAGCATGGAAGTGGCTTTTTCCTCATTCACACGCAGCAGAGACACACACACACACACTATATATATATATATATATATATATATATATATATATATATATATATATATATATATATATATATATATAATATAAATAATAAAACATGTCGGCTATAGTTTGATAAAAGCAATGTTGTGACAATGTATTTCCGGCTGCCTCCTTACTTATTCATTATTGTACATTATTTATACTGCGAAGACATTCAAATAGAGTGTTTCCATGCTTTAGCATTCTGTGCACTGGATGTCTGGCTCCTATATGCAGGCATCAACCTTAACAAGACATTAAACTCAATACCAATGAAAACACAATCCATGGTTTATATGTAAATGCTTGTATTAAACTTTTTATTTATTTAAATGTGCACAGATATGCACTGACCTTTTACTATATACAGTAAAGAAGAAAAAAAGGTTCCTTTACTGAAGTCTTTTGTAGCCTTAAAAAAAAAAACAACCTGGGCCAAAACCTATTCAATAATTTCAATCTTGCATTTCAATTACTACATGTATTAGTATTCACTCAGTCTTAGTTTAAAGCCACATCTATGGCAAACCTTATATCTATCCAGGAAATGTCACATGTAAATGTTTGAAGAAATCATGCTGTCCTGCAAATTCTTTATCTGAAAATAGTTGAAATGAATGATTTTAATAAGGCTCCCACACAGAACGGACAGAGCTGAACTTTGCACGTTCTTAAAAAGAGCAACAGGGCAATCCTCTGACCTTTAAATTGCCTCTGCCATGGCCGTTTGATCAAATCTGTATGGAAATTAAGCTCTGCTAACACTTGCTGACTCGAACTCCCCTGACCCCATCATCAAACACTTGAGGTTAGAAAGAATCTATTTAATATGTTACACTGGATTCAGCCACAGAGTAAAAAAACAAACAAACTGTGAATCTAATCTGAATAGAATACTTTGTTTCGATATCTCATCAGTAAACAACGGTCAAGCCTGCCCTGACCAAAAGCCCTTTGAACTCTGAACTCCACTAGAACTCTGTCCAGTACCTGTTCTCCCTCGCTGAAGACTCGCCTGCCGAAGCTCCACAAGATGCTGGGTGTGGGGTCACCAGTGGCCTCACAGGTCAGCACGGTCTGTTCCTCCAGCTCCGAGGCAGTCTGGTTTTTCAGGTATGTGATTTTGGGTTGCACTGCACATAAACACACACACACACACACACACACACACACACACACACACACACACACACACACAAACTCAGCATACAACTGCTCAGAAACCAATGTTGACAAAATATTGATCAAGCACATGTTAAGAATATTAAACATGTACTCTGTACACAACGAGCTAGAAAATTAAATTTTCAATTCAACAAAACTATTTTTAACATATATATATATATATATATATATATATATATATATATATATATATATATAATTTATTTATTTAACCTCAATTGCTCCATGCTTTAATCTTATTTTTGTGTCTTTTCAGTTTTGCAAGTATCATTTTGGTTTTCGGTTTGCATGATTCGTAACTGTTGATCTTAAGCTACACTTGACTACAATGACGTAAAAATAAATACAGCTAACGAATTCCCGGCCGACTGAGTGCACTCAGAGTACGCATTCTCTTCTGGCCAAGCTACTGTTATCACTTGAAATGCTGCTCGTCCATGCCGCATGAACAGCAACGACGACAGCGGAGCATCGCTGGAGAAGAAAACATGCTTAGTGTTACAACCTAAACCATCGCTCATCCTTTATACAGACTACAATTTCAATTCTCCTGCTGAGGCGAGGCGCTCAGGGATGATTATCTGTCTCTTACCAAACACCTTGAGGCTGATCTCCTCCTGCTTCTCTCCAGCTTTATTGTTGGCGATGCAGGTGTAATCTCCCTCGTCCAGCTTCTTCACATCTTTGATTGTCAGCTCTGAGCCATCATCATTCAGGCCGTATTTCTCCTTGTCCAGGAGCAGTACATTATTACTGTGCCAAATGAGAGAGAGAGAGAGAGAGAGAGAGAGCAAAAGACAGAGAGAAAGCTTTAGCAACCCCTACATATCTGCTATACATCTGTATATACACACACAAACACACACACACACACAGAGTATTAGGAACATGAACAACATTAATTCATGATACATTGCATACGTGTGATTAATGTGCAAGGTAACTCATGGCAATCATGTGATTAATTGTTATTACATATTTTAATGGATTGACAGCCCTACGAGAGATACTATATATTATATATAAATATATATATATATATATATATATATATATATATATATATATATATATATATATATATATATATATATACACACACACATACACACATATGTAAACACACGTCCAATTGACAGCTGCAATAGTAATTATTACAGCACCACTGTACGGCGCCTTTGCTTTCGTTCTAATTGAAGGCATTTGTCGTAATTTAGAGATTTGTCTTGGATTGTTTCTTTCAAGTCATTAATGTGAAATGACAGATTTGCGTGTAATTGAAATAAACAAGTGACTTATTCTTGCCAGAGTTAATCTGAATTAATCCATTAAATCGCTGTAATTCATCGCCAATTACATGCTTTAAAGTCCTGTTACAAGTTCGTTTATATAAACTACATAAAGAGACCGTGCCGGAAATGCATGTTTTAAAACTATGAAACTGGATTTTTTTTCTGTAAATGTGTAGTTATTGATTTATGATAGAAATTCGTTGCCATTCATCTTACTACAGAATTTTGTTTTTTTTGGTTTCGGGTGAGACTTCCATTGCATGTTAGATCAAGAGCAGAGCAAAAAGAAGCAGCCTTTAGAGACTAAAGGACTGAGATGAACAGCTACACTTGCTGTAAAGAGAAAATTGCATATATTTTTTACCAAGCTGTTTCTTTGATACTAACTGGCTTGGCACAAGTTTTTTAAGGCGCGATTGTATGTGTATATATATATATATATATATATATATATATATATATATATATATATATATATATATATATATATATATATATATATATATATATATATATATATATATATACAGATCCAAAATGCTGCCAAATCTGAGTCATAGCTGGAGAATGAAAAGCACATGCACGCGAGTAAGAGCCTCATTTGCTCTGTCAAACCTCCCTTGTTTAATAGTGTTCTCTGAGGCAACATAACAGTAATAAAGAATATTCGGAGGCCATAAAAATCAAGTACTGATGTGAATCTTAACTCGCTTTCCAAACCGCAGCCGTGACCCCTGTGACTCTAAATCAGTCCGGATCAAATCCCGGATCCAACCGGCATGAAACGGAGGCAATGGTCCCAAATGGTGGCAAAATGACAGCTCTGTCAGCGGACAGGGGGAATAAATAAGGTTCGGCTAGCGAGGCTTGATGCAATCTTCTTCTGCCTCGCTCCCTTCCTCGCTTCTTCTGCCAAACTAGTCACTAATGCTTCAGGGAAGCGTCCACTAAAGGCTGCCAGACGTCACTGCTAACAGCATCTGTACGGATGAAATAGCACTTGGGTGTCCTTTTTTTTTTTATTTACGAGAGTCGATAATGCTGAGCTGCCTCTGTTCTGGATGATGACGGAAGCTAGTGTCGGTGAGTCAAACTGAAAAAGCGACAGAGGAAAGTGTGTGTGCGTTGCTGCCCCACTTACCGCATCCATGTGACTGTGGGCTCTGGATAGCCATCTGCATAACAGGCCAGAGTCACAGCCTGCTCGATGTCCGCAGTGGCATTGAGCTCTGCATAGCGAGTCCTAATACTGGGCAGGACTGTAAAGGGGAAAAAAAGGAACCTGTGCTATAAATAAAGTTCAGCACATGCAGGTCAATACAGTATGTGCCAATTCATGCGTACAGAATCACTTTCACTAATTGAACACTGCTAGGATCCACACATTTCGGGTCAATAGTACAACCCGCCCCCTTTCTCATCTAGTCCGTCCCAAAATGGATTAGAGAGTAAAGCCAGGCTTTCAGACCCGTTTTTTTTTCATGCATTTCGGACTGACTCCTCACCATTGACGATGACCTTGATGACCCTGAGGTCGATCTCTCCCCGAGCCATAATGCGCCCCTCGCAGGTGTAGTCGCCCTCGTCGGATTTCTTGATTCCTCGGATCTGGAGGTGGTTGTTGCTCAGGAGCTTGAAGCGCACTGGAGGAAAGACACAAATATCATCATTCAGTGGCTTTTTATGATTTTATCAAACCCTTCATTACACCACAGGAGGCTTATGTCACATCTTATGTCTTTGAGAAATGCCCCCATTATGTCGCCACCTAATTAAGTTTAAGGAATTAAAAATGAGTGTGTGTTTGTGTTTATGTGTGTGTTTGCTTTAAATATGGACATTATCAATGACATAAAGCATATATATTGTTACTGTACAGCAGGTCCCAAATGCTTTTATTCCTATAAAACCACAGGGATTTGGCATCGTTACCATTTATGTTACAGACAGCTATAAACACTCATTCCCTTACCAGCTATCATTTTCCCTTTGTCTTGAACGTTATAAGACATACACACACACATATATATATAGGTTATCATTCATGTTAACAAGACACTGCAAAGCCCTTTAAGTCTAGCAGGCAGGATGTTGCATAGAGAAACTGAATTTTACGACAAATTGCAGTACAGCATACGTTAGAGGTCGAAGTTATTTAAACCATTAAAGTCTTTGTCTATTAAAGGATAATATTGTACTTAATATAGTAGTGGATGGAAAAACCATAAACCTCTACATGGCCAAAAAGAATTAGGACAAAACAAACATAATGTACTGGATGTCTTATGGATGTCATACAAATTTCCCATTCACTTGTACGAGAAGATCCAAACTTGTTCCAAAATGACAATGCTTCTAGTCCCAAAGCAAGCTCCATGAAGTTATGCTTCAAATAGATTGGCTGGCCTTTTATACCACAGCTCTGACCTCAATCTCTATTGAACACCTTTGTTACAACACTGGACTCATTGCATTAATACAATAATATATGTGCTACATTGAATAAATAAACATCAATGTTCCTGCATATATCCCACTCATATGAGACAAATAATACATGTTTATCATTAGACACGTCACATGACCCCATAGCCCGAGTTTTGCCGTTTTGCATATTTTTCACGTGGAGAATCGATGACGTCACGTGGCGTCATAGGCCACGCCCACCGCCCAAACCTATAGGCTTATTGTGTCGCCGGTCTAGCGCCGACCCGCGCTAAATCATTTGCCAGGCGTCTGTGGAATCTCCAGCCCAATTTGACGGCGGCGAACGTGAAAAATACACGATCCGGCAAAACTTGGGCTACGGGGTCATGTGACGCGTCTAAACACTCGGCGTGTCGGCGGGAGTTGGACGCCGGGTAATTTTGCGACGTCATGTGATGTCACCGACCTCTCCCCCTTTTGAAAAAATGGCCAAAACAGGCGTTGTTGGCGTCTAAATGCTTGTCTCTCTCGCATTTTTATGTAAATATTTCCTTATGTATGTATAGAATGCAAATTGTCACCCTGTATATACCTGTAGGTATTAATGTCTATATGTAAATTTCACTCATCGTTGTGGTGATGTGACAATAAAAGTGATTTGAAAAAAAATGACAACACTGAATGCATCCAGGCCACCTCATCCTACATCAATGCCTGACTACTTGTGGCAGAATTAACAAACATCTAGTGAAATATCTTCCCAGAAAAGTGGAGTTTCATATAAAGAACAACAAGGGAACTAATTGTGGAACGTTATTGTCATTAATCACATACAAACCTTACAGCCAGGTGTCCACAATAGTGTAGTCAATACTTTGTTACTATACTGATTTTTCTTTACTTCACTATCTATTTTTCACTCATTGCACAAATATCTGGACTTTCCACTTCTTCCATTTTCTAACCAGACTTATTCATTTAGTCGTAGCCTTTTTGGTGTAAAGTCAAAAATATTATCAGGCATTTTCAGCCCATCAAGCCATCTCTGGCATACACGACCACAGGCGCACAATATGTTCGCTAATAATGAACAAGGCAGAAGGCAACAATGAAGTCTGGCCAATGTGGATGAGTCAGTGATATAAACATGACTGAGAACAGAGACCTTCCCCATCACCTGATCATCATCTTTTCTCTGCTTGTGTTCTATATGGTGAATGTTCAGCCTGGATACATTCATTTTGTATTAATTAGTGACGCTTGCAAAAGCATCACTATTATAATCTCTCTCTAGCTTGGGTCAAATTTTCGGCTCATGTCTCGTCCCGCAGTTTTTGACTTTTTGTCACGAATCATACAGTGCGGTCCGATGGTGCGAGATGTGCTATTATTTTTATAAAGAATCGCCCTGCAGAATTCCTAGGGCAAAAAAAGCAGTAATTTTTCCCCATAGAAAATGAATGGGACTGAAATTCATGCCTCACAGCTCGGCCTGTGAGCATCTGACATGTACATATGCCATATCCACTCGTAGGGGGTCTGGAGTGGATCACGATCATATCATCTCACACATGTTCGTAATTTCGGGAAATCTGCTACATTCCGGCCCCATAGAGAATGAATGGGGAAATTTGACGGGCCGCTGTTTGGCCCGTGTTCGCCCCAAATGCACATTTGACATATCCACTCAAAGGGAAGATGTAGTAGGTCACAAATATATGACTGCTCCATGTCCAATCTGCGAAATGGCGAAACTCGGACACAGGGTCATGTGACATGTCTAAACGCTTGGCACATCGACGGGAGTAGGATGCTGGATAATTTGATGATGTCACGTGCGTCACTGGTGCCGTCGCCTCCCGAAAAAACGTCCTAAATGATAAGTCTAAACACTCATCTCTCCGAACAAGCTAGCATTTCAAAGTCAATGCTAAATATTAAACGGACCAGGCTCTAAGGGGTCACGCCCGGAGATGGGGTTTGCATCGGCAAGCATCACTCACATTTTCTTTAGGAAATGTCTCATGTCTAGTATATTAATATGATGCGAGGTGCAATTACCAGTGTGACACTAAAACCGGTCGTGCAATGGCTTCTTTTTACTTTAGTACATGTCAGAAAAAAAAACTTCTTTACTTTAACTTCGGTTAACTTGTACTTTATCAAGTACACACATCCTTCAATCAAGTACACAATACACAAAAAAGTCTCTGGTAAAAGTTGTAAAAGTAACTAGAAGTTAATGATATATTGCCAATTATATACATTGTCTTATTTTCAAGTTAAAAAATAGACTTTAGTAAATAATCTAAATGTTTTTAAAAATAATAAAATTCATATCTGGAAGCTCCTTTGTATAAGAGCAGAATGGACAATATTAATCTATTCCATAGTAGATTAATATAAACGCATTCCATCAGTAATCATACAGCATTTATGTCTTCTAAATGTAAAGCTCCTGTATGGCCGTCCTAACAGAATGACACTCATGTAGATGCAATTCTGAACATTCTGAACAAGCAACAACGTAGTATGGTGATAACAGAGGAACAGTTGTATTTTTCTTTTTTTTTTTCCGGTGCGATCACGGTTCAGTCGCAAAAGTGCGATTTTATGTTTCTTGGTGCCTAAAGCATTTCTTGACAGGTGCACACTGTACTCTAAAATTTACTTTTCATTTACTGCATTTGGCAGACGCTCTTATCCAGAGCGACTTACAACCGAGCAATTGAGAGTTAAGGGCATGCTGAAGGGCCCACTAGTAGCTGCATGGTGTTGGTGGGATTCGTACCTGTGATTTTCCAGTCAAGAGAACAACAAAGCTACCACAAAAATGAACATTTATTACAGATACAAAACCAGAAAACAATAAGGATAAGAAACTGATTCGTATTTAACAATTTATACAATCTTTTCTTTTTTACAGACACACATACATGTATGTATATATATATATATATATATATATATATATATATATATATATATATATATATATATATATAGATATATATATATATATATATATATATATATATATATATATATATATATCTCTGTATATTATATATATATACTCTATATGTATACGTAGGTATATACAGGTATATACTTGTGTGTGTTTTGTGTACATTATTGAAGGATGTGTGTTCACTATCTGTACTAAATCCAGAAGTTCCTTGTTATAGGACCAGAATGTACAATAAAAACTATCCCATAGTAGATTAATATAAACTCATTCCATCTTTGTTTGCACTAAATTTAATCAACGTATTCAGTAATCATACAGATATATATATATATATATATATATATATATATATATATATATATATATATATATATATATATATATATATATATATATATATATATATATAGCTAGATATATATAGATATATAGATAAATAAATAAATGAATGAATAAATGAAAAGAGACCACAGATTTTGTGAATTTCTGCATCCCGAGTTTGCTGACTATGCTAGACTACAGTGTGATTTGTTATACAGAACAGTGCAACAAACAAAAACAATGACAGTGAGAGAGTTTTGTGTGTGTAAAGTAATTTGGTCAAGATTTGCTGATTATTAAAAAATGTCTCATTAGTGACACGTGATATCTCAAAAAAATGTCTCATTTGTTTTTTTTTCTATTTAAATATGTGTCACAACTATTGGCACCCTTAAGTCACTGCTATCTCCATTTACAAAAAGAGCATATTTTTATTATAATTATACATTTTATTTTGGTATATTCTCCTCTGCAGTTAGACCTACAGCTATTTTATGACGTTTAAAGGAGAAGACTAGGATTACTATTGCAGGATCTCGATTTTGTGGTCAATTTCTATTGCTATTAACTATGTATGATTTGAAGCAACGCCGTTCTGAAAGATCCGACCATGAGAGTTTTTGACACAGTTAGGCTCTGCAGTTCTCCCGCTGTGATGATTAGATTTCCTTAAATATTCATACCGCAGTGAAACAGGAAGTCGTGGTAGAACAATTTCCTTTTCCCGATCGAGCACATGGACGAAATTCTATTTCTAGCAAATATTCTACCACAAACTGTGGGGCACGGTGGCGTAGTGGTTAGCACGTTCGCCTCACACCGCCAGGATCCGGGTTCGATTCCCGTCTCGGTCATGTGTGTGTGGAGTTTGCATGTTCTCCCCGTGCCTCAGGGGGTTTTTCTCCGGGTTCTCCGGTTTCCCCCCGGTCCAAAAACATGCACGGTAGGTAGGATGATAGGATGATGATTGGCACCTTGGAAAATTGTCCCTAGTGTGTGAATGTGTGTGTGTGCCCTGCGATGGGTTGGCATTCCATCCAGGGTGTATTCTGCCTTAATGCCCATAGACGCCTGAGATAGGCACAGACTACCCGTGACCGAGTGAAGATCGGATAAAGCGGTAGAAGATGAATGAATGAATGATTCTACCACAAACCATTCATTCATTCATTCATCTTCTACCGCTTTAACCGATCTACCCTCGGAGCCTGTGCCTATCTCAAGCGTCTATGGGCATTAAGGCAGGATACACCCTGGATGCAATGCCAACTCATCGCAGGACACACACACACACACACATTCACAATTTTCAATTTGTGCCAATCAACCTACCGTGCATGTTATTTGGACCTTGGAGGAAAAAGGGAGAGGAGGAGGAGGAAACCGGAGAACCTGGAGAAAAACCCTCTGAGGCACGGGGAGAACATGCAAACTCCACACACACATGGCCAAGACAGGAATCGAACCCGGACCCTGGCGGTGTGAGGCGAACGTGCTAACCATTAAGCCACCGTGCCCCTACCACATACTATATCATGTTAAAACATTTTTACAAGTAAAATATCTGTTTTTTACACTTATTTATTTATTTATTTTTGTTAACCCAGCCGGCGTTTTCCAGAATTCGGCATATAAAAATAAAAGACCAGGATGTTTAAACTCTAAGACTCAGCTTTGCAGAAAGTTTGGCCTTTAAAGCCCTGAGGAGGTTAAGTGTAGAAAAGTGGAAACTTTTTTTTTATGTCAATATTGCAGTTTGGGTTTGGTTCTCCGCTAGAATTAGTGGTTTTAAAGTGGAAAACATGTTCGCTAGCCAGCCAGCACAGAGCAGCGGTCACTCACTCTGCCAGTGGTCTGTGAAGGAGGAACCCTGGGAGGTTAAAATAGGTCTATGCATGAAAATATTGTGCAAAAAAATAAAAGAAAACAACAACAAAAAAAACAGTACAGTGGGACAATAGACCAGAATACATGCAGTGGTTTGGGTGGGAAAAAAAAACACATCACAGCTAAAAAAAAAAAACCCTGCTATTTGACAAGGCGTCCTGATGAGTTTAGCGGGACGGAGGAATGTATTGACGATGATAAAAAAAAAACAATAAAAAGGGAGGCGATTGTGAAAATGGCATAGTGTGCTCATCTTACCGTCTTTTTCCGGCTGTATCTTGGTTCGCTGGTACTTCCAAATAATTGTGGGTGGCGGGGAGCTGATGACATCACAAATAATGATGGCATCGTCCCCCTCGTTAAACTCTTGAGGAGATGGAGCGTTCTGGAAAGTGAGTTTTTCTGTAAAAAAAAAAGATATATATATATTATATTATATATTGAGAAAAAAAGAATAATACTTGGATTTGATCTGTGCAGCTGCCAATCATACGTAATCGCACAGAACAGCTAAAACAAGCCGAGCAACACGGATAGTATTCAGTGTCCTCATGAGGTTGTGTCCACAATAGAAAAGAGAGATGACAAGAGTACAAAAACAATTGAGATTTTTCGTTCATGTTGCTGAAGATCTTATAAATAACACGATCTGGCATTCTCATGGCATGGAGTGAGTGCTCTAATGCATTCCAAATACAACACACAATATGTTTCGGAATGGCACAGTCAGCTGGAACGCAGATAATGAATAGCCATTCTATTATACAGAACAAATCGCAAACGGGGGTATATTAAAAATAACACTCCTGCATCCCTAATAGTGTTAAACAACAATCTTGCATGCACGATTCCAAAATGGTGTGTTATATTACACATTTCTAAGAAACAAAGGGGAAAAAAACAAAAACAAAAACACTGTGCTACAAATGATACCCACGTAGAAGTCTTTCACAGACTGAAAATGGGTGTGGCCTAATCATTTTAATGAGAGTTCTTGATTTGCATTTCAATATACATTACAATCATGACAAATCAATGAAGTTGAATAAATGCATTTTTTTATATGCATAAAAAAAAAACTAATGGTGTACTTAAACTAGCTTTTATTCACTGGTTCAGGGTTTGGACATTAGTGCAAGTACCAAATAGATGTTTTTTTACCCTGAATATATATTTGGGAGGGGGGAGTGCTACTGTATACATAACTATAAAATAACTGTTCAGCCAGAATACACATAACGTGTTGACAATTCGTCCTCATTTACAGTTCAGTCAAAACACATACAGGATCTCACAGAAGTGCGTACACCCCTCCCATTTTTGTAAATATTTTCCTGTGACAACGCTGAAGAAATGACACTCTGATACAGTGTAAAATAATGTCTGTACATCTTGTATAAAGTTGCTGTCACCTTAAAATAACTTAGCACGCAGCCATTCATATCTAAACCGCTGGCCACAAAAGTGAACATGTCCAAATTGGTCCCAATTAGCCATTTTCTCTCCCAAGTGTCATGTGACTTATCAGTGTTACAAGGTCTCAGGTGTGAAAGGGGAGCAGGTGTGTTAAATCTGGTGTTATCACTCTCTCATACTGCTCACTGGAAGTTTAACATGGCACCTCTGTGGCATAGAACTCTCTGAGAATCTGAAAAAGACTTGTTGCGCTACATAAAAATGGCGTAGGCTATAAGAAGATTGCTAAGACCCTGAAAACGAGCTGCAGCATGGTGCCCAAGACCATATAACGGACTAACAGGACAGGAAACAGTCACACCTGAGACCTTGTAACGCTGGGTCACATGACACCGGGGAGTGAAAATGGCTAATTGGGCCCAATTTGGATATTTTCATTTAGGGATGCAATTTTAGTATAAACTAGTTTGAATTTATGATCACTTACGGTAGATCTTGACGTTGACCGTGGCCTCGGCTTCCTTGTCCCCGTTCTTGGCGACACACTTGTATATGCCAGCGTTGTCCACGGTAGCACTGTAGATGGTGAGTGTGGACGAGGTCTCATCGTTACGGCTCACGCTGATGTCCTGTCTTGTTGGCAGCAGCTTTTCTCCGCTGGGAGCAAACCAGTCAATGTCCTTCACATCGCCGACCACTGGGAACAAAATGAAAGAAAGAAGACTCTATGAAGTGCCGGTTGGACTGCCAGCATTGCCTCTTTCAGAGGTGAATTTGGATCGCCCAGCTTTTTGTAAAATAAAAAAATAAATAAAAAATAAAAAAAACAAGCACACCCTCACAGCTCAAGGACATGGTGGGTATATGGCCCACTTTTCAAGCTGCTGTCAAGCTTTAATAAGCTTTAATCCTTACTGATGTGTGAGGGAAAGGTGTAGCAAAATCTGCTACCTCAGGTGTTTCTCATTATAATTGAAACATTAGATCTAGCAGGTTTAGCAGGTGGGATCCCGGATGACTAATGACTAATGGCCCAGTGCCTGCCCACATGCATCACGTTCTTACAACCCACGTACTGGAAGGAAAGCGACGGACCCTTCCAGATCTGCTTGGCAGAGAAACTACAAGGCAGCCATGATTAGGCCTTATCTCATACAGGATATGGAGCAGAACTTATAGGGGGTCTTTGCGTCCAAATAGGATCTTAATTAGATACAATGGTTGCATTCGGGCCATTTTCTGGCATCGATTACATTCGGATATAAAATCCCTAAGCCCATAATACTCTTTGGTTTATCGCCATAATGGACCGTTATGTCTGAAGTGTCTGCTACCGGCATTCGGAGTTGAGTTAAGCTTATGTAATGAGGAACAATGTCACACTCCAATTGTGCACATTGTATTCCGACCTCAGCAATAAGCACATACTTAAGTGTGCCTGCATATACACAAGGACATGTATGTGATTCGAAATCCCTTTTTAATACCGGGTCCCGCATTTCAGAGCAGAGCTTTTTGTATTTCTCCATCATATCAGCATGGCACATATATTAAATAATACTTCTTCAGCAAGGTCTTTTAAAGGCCTTACAAGAGTTCGAAAAGCAGACTTTTTAAGATGCACAAAGCAACGCCGAGGAAGGTAGGGAATGGCCAAGGAAAAGTTTGTCCAGAAGCGGTCTTCATATATCAAGCGACACAACTACACACCAAAACATAGGAATTGGAGTGCAGGATAATGGCGCCTAGTGCTCTGGACTGATGAGTCCAACTTTGATATATATGGCTATAGCTGGAGTCTGTCTGTTCAACGTTGGCCTGAAGGGCAGTACTATAGTGACTGACTAAAGGCAACAGTAAATTATAGTGGTGGTTCCGTGCACATTTAGGACAGCATTACTGCAAATGGCGGTCAGGATTAATGAAAGTTGAGAAAAACAGGCAGATGCTTATCCATCCTGCAGTTGCATCATGGAAGGATCTGAATGGCCCTAAACTTATATATCAACATCATTGAGTCTGGGATGACATGAAGGGACAGAAGAATTTGAAGGAGACTACCACCATTTTTAGTTCAAATGTTTGGAACCACCTACCTGTCAAAACTTTATGCGAGTCTACCTGGAAGAACTGATGATTGTCAGGCGAATGATGGTCACACCAAATATACATTAATTAATTAATTAATTCATTCATTCATTCATTCATCTTCTACAGCTTTATCCAAATTTTCTCTCGGGAACCCATGCCTATCTCGGACATTTTCTGGCATCAAGGCAGGACACAGCATGTATGGAATGCCAACCCATACCATAGTGTTGTAGACACACACTAGGGACAATTTTCCAAGATGCCAATCAACCTACCGTGCATGTTTTTGGACAGGGGGAAAACCGGAGAACCCGGAGAAAAACCCTGAGGCACCAGGAGAACATGCAAACTCCACACACACACACACACACACACACACACACACACACACATGGCTGAGGCAGGAATCGAGCCCCGACCCTGGAGGTGTGAGGCTAACGTGCTAACCACTAAGCCAGCGTGCTAACCCCATACACCAATATTGTTAATTTTTAAAAATAAGCTATTAACCCTTTTATTTTTGAAAGCATTATGCTTTCTGTATACAATATAAATACACATATACACAGTCTGTTATGTATAGTTTTTCAATATTTCTTCTTTGTTGATTTTCCTTTTTTTCCCCCCACTTTCATTTCTTACCTCTGTTTTCCGGTCGCAATTCATCTTTTCCGATTAATTTTTTCACATTCAAAAAAATGTTCAGTGTTTATTTGAAGTCATCATTTGCCATTTAGACAATATTAGGTCTCCGTAAGTATCAAATAATAATTACTTGGCAGCAGCTTAAACCGAATGCAGTTTATTTCATGAATCTGAACGCTCGCCCAGAAATCCAGCATAAGACATAACACTAGACACTGAGCGGTGGCTCATGAATGCCGCTCTGAATACAGAGAAGAGCCCCATGGCTCAGATTTGTTTCAGCATATTTCTGACCTACCTTCACATAAAAAGAATTTGGATTCTCCGACGCTGATTTCTCCATGGGGTGGCATGATCTCCACCTGCAGCGAGACTGTAAGAGCAGACACAAAGACAGAGAGAAACAGTAAGCATGGGGCATGTTGAAAGAAATACAGTTCATCCAGACAGAGAAATTGGAAAGCAATGGGGCTTTTGCGTGTCCACGTCACACACGACGTTTTAATTAATACCAAATTACGAACAAATCCTGGCACAAATCCATCCATCAAGATCTGTCAGCGTGCCGATTGATTCAAATGTCTTATTTGAAAGGACATGTTTTTAAGACCAAGACATTATGATATGTCAGACATCTCATTGCAGTATAAACCCAGGTCTGTTTTATATTGATGGATCGGTGCGAAGGTTCATGGTGGAGCACGAGTGAAAAAGCCAAGATACAGAAACAAAAAAAAAAAATCAGCAAGGTAACCCTGGCAACAATGAAGGGGCACTTAATGGAAAACCTATCTGTATGACAGCTTCTTCAGCTAAATATGACAATTAGGACAAGGCAACCTAAACGACTATGCTTCGCGAAACTTATTTTCTACTCACAATTACCCAGGAGTCCTGAGACCTATTTATAGTTCACTATAAGCCTCCTATTTCTCCAGTTTAATCAATGACACCTCGTTTCTCTCTTTCTCTCTCTCTCTCTCCACAATGTGCAGCTGGGAAGAGTAATACCATAAATCATAGCATATTAACGTTCCTAGATATACCAACTAATATTCTTTCACTTTCTTCATTGACTTTAGTTGTCACATAAAAGCCGGATGCTGTTTCATAACCTTCTTCATATTTTGTGTATTACTGAGAACATTTTGAAATAAATGCTTGAAAAAAAATTATACAGTGCATGGCAAAAAGTATTCCTACCCCTTAAATATTTCCAAATTTTTTCACAAACACAAACTTTATAGACCAACACAAAGTTTCACATAATTGGCGAAGTGGAAGTGATACGTGGTAGACCAATTAAAAATGGAAAAGTGTGGTGTGCATATGTATTCAGCACACTTTACATTGATATCATAAGTACAATCAGATACATCAGACAGGTCAGGAATGAAGATGTGGAGAAGTTTAAAGCAGGGTTAGGTCATAAAAACATATCCCAAGCATCCCAGGGAACGCGGTTCAATCCATCATCCGGAATTGGAAAGATTATGACACAGCTGCTATCCTACAAAGGCATGGCTTGGTCCACCTAAAGTGACAGGCTGGGAAAAGAAAGTATTGATCCAAGAATTGTCCAACTATTACTTGTTGACCAATCTGGCAATTATGGAATAGTAGCAAGAAAGCTATTGTTGACAAAAAAAGAATAAGAAGTCCCATTTTGCCACCTGTAGAGGACTCAGCAAACATGTGGAAGTAGGTGCTGTGGTCAGATGGGACTAAAAAATTAAATTTTTGGCCGACATGCAAAATGCTATGTGTGATAGAAACTTAACACTGCACATCAGCCTAAACACACCATCCCCACTGTGAAACATGGTGGGAAGCATCATGCTGTGGGGACGCGTTGATTAGCAGGGACAGAGAAGCTGGTCAGAGTTGATGGGAAGATGGATGGAACTAAATATACAGGATAATCCTGGAAGTAAATCTATTTGAAAAGGACTTGAGACTGGGGCGGAGGTTCCCCTTTCCGCCATACACCGACCGTAAACATCCAGCCAGAGCTACAATGGAATAATTTAGATTTGTGTTAGAATGGCCCAGTCAAAGTCCACACCTCATTGTAAATCTTTGGCAAGACTCTTTTTTTTTTGCTTTTCACAGACGTTCTACATCCAATCTGATTTAACTAGAGCTGTTTGCAAAGAAAATGGTAAACGTATAGTCTCTATATGTGCAAAGCTATAATTGCAGTGAAAGGAGGTTCGACAATGTATTGACTCAGGGAGGCTGAATACATATGCTATAAATAAATGAACACATTTATTTGAATAATGTCTCGTACTGATGTAGGGTAAGGAGACATGGTCTGTTCCAATTCATCCAACTTTTGTTCAGTAGGATTGATGGCAAAGCTTTATAAGCAGGCCATTCCAGATCTTCCACTCACACTCATGTAAACCAAGTATTCATGTAGTTTGCTTTCTGCTCACAGGGGCATTGAAAAGCTGGGTTGTTTGAGTGGAATTGTATCCAGAGACTTCATTCACAATTGTGTGCCTCAAATTCTGAGGTAAAAGTTTGGTGAAGAATTAAATATGGCTGAAAAAAGTCCCCATATACTTGTACATATAAGGTCTATTTAAGGTTGTGGAACCGTTTGACCTGGTTTTCCTCTGGGTTGTCATGTTTCCTCATACTGGACAAAGATCTGCACTTGCCTTACATACATGTTTCTAGTTTAGGCTCCAGACTTATAATAAATTAATAAATACATGTATGAATGAAAACAAACCCTTATCAGGGCCTCTAATAAACCGGCGGAGACCCATATAAAAACATTTGTTTGGTAAACGACTAAAATCTCAGATAAACTCGCCAACCATTCAACTATTCTGCAGCGCTTATCAACAACAGAATGAATGTGCTTTAACTCAATGCGCTTTTCAGCACTTTGTCAAGTGGAATGCAGTCCATTCATCCCAACCCAGAGGCGATAAATGGTAGACTTTCTATAACAACGCTGTCCATAAACACCTCAAACGCCTCAGAACTGCGTCCTGTTTTCACTCTGGGTTTACGCTTTTTAGGAAACATCGCTTTAGTCGCATCACCTCGTTTTCACCAACCAACACTTTCTTTTTTCTTTTTTTTACTGTTTAAGCATATATTTAGTGTTTTTTTAATCATTACATTTTCAATACAGCGTCTCTAAAGATTGGGGGAAGCCTTGTAAACCGAACAAAACTGTCTTTCATTTGTTGCTGAAATGAGAATATTATAAACATAAAGCTCTTAAGACAGCACAGTAACACATCCATTAGGCGCAACGCTGGATTTGTGTAATAATATTCAAAAGCAGTGTTACAGTGTGTAGGCTTACATGAATTCAGTCTACCGCATTCTCTGTCAACAAGTATACCCTGTCCTTATACCACATAAAATGAATAATATCTGCACATTGTTCATGGAGTTTTCCTCCATAAACCCTAAACCTTCTCCATCACATTTTTTTATTCGCACATTACATTTACTTGAATGTTCTTGCATCCTAATAAGTCATTCTCCTTTAACACTGGTTTTTCTCTGCCTGGTGTATTAATTCAGCTATAAGTTAATACTCTTTAAAGTTTTTTTTTATGCTACAGGCAAAAACCCTTGAAACCCAAAGAAAGACCTTGAAACACCAAATTAGACGCTATTTCTTTGCTTTGTTTTTCTAGGTGACAAAAAAACAAGCCCGGTTTCATTTGAAAGGGTGCCTTTTATCTACAAAAAAACCCATATATATATATATATATATATATATATATATATATATATATATATATATATATATAGTGTGTGTGTGTGTTTTTTTACCAAGGACAAAAGGCAATAATTTAATGTCCCAGACCAATGCATTGTGGAGATCTGATAAATGTAAATCCTCTGAGCAGACTCTAATCACAGGGTATGACCTTTTTAAAAAACACACAGGATATAATCATATAGTACATTTGAGTTTAGAAAGTGGTAGAGAATTTGCACTCGTACTTGTTCAGATAAACATTTTGCCAAGCAAAGTTTTGGAGAGATTTTTTTTCAAGCAAAATATGCTCTTAAAATTAAGCTGCCTGCAAAATCTGTTCAACCAAGTTCTGTCCAAATGTGAGAAGCAGATGGGTGGAAACCTTTTGGACACCTCAGTGGCTGAATTCTGTCAAAATGGCAAAATCTTTTGGTTGAAATTAACTTCATAAAAATGTTTTTTTTTTTCCCCCCATAAGTGAAATGTCTTACAGCTAATGTGACCAACATTGTGTAAAAACAATTCCTAACTTGGACCACATGTCACTATTCACACACATTAATTAGCGAATGTATTTCAGTCTCTACTTGCACCTCACAATTTGTCTCACGTTTATCTACCCTTCGTTGTTATCGGCTTACTTTCACAGTTGAGTTAATGTTCTCTTGGTTTTTTTTTTCCCGTATTTTTACACCCAAAATGAATAATATCTGCACATGTTTCTGCATTTCATAACTGTTCTTGAAAACAAGGATTAAGCTAATCCCTGAATCTATAATCAGATACTGAACCATCACGACACCCAAGAATATAGACAGGGACTACATTTCCCATAAGCCACTGCAATGTCAAGGAGAACGTTCCAACAATTCCAATATCGAGGGAGTGAATTAATGAAGGATTGTAAAAGTATATATAATATAATATATATAATATAATATAATATATAAACCCAAATGGTGTATAACAAATCTAAACTATTTAATAATTTTTTTTCCATTTATTTCATTTTATTGAATCAATTTAACTTGATCAATCACTGGAATCAATATAACAAAAAAGGCATTTGATTAATTCTCTTTTAGTTTTATAGTATATTATTTTATTTATTATTTTACCATGCAGGAATGTTATTTAAAATTATTTAACAAAATGTAAACTGTTCTAATAGTGATCACAAATATTAATATCAATAGACTGTTAAAAAAGCATTTCTTCTGCCTAACTGTACTGACATTGAACTAAACCATGACGTAAACACGTACCGGAGTGTAAATCATGTGTACTGTTACACCCCTATCACAAAGCAAAGTAAACTTCTGAGCCTGTCACAAAGTCAGTGCATGCTGACCAGGACCTGCTTTTTTCCCCCACTACTAGATGAAAACCCCTACCTAAATTTAACCCAGCTTGATTTTGCACCATATTACTCTGCTGTAATAACTTCCATTTGAGATGACATTGTGACACTCGGAATTCATTTCGGAGCTGAAATCAGCGGCCAGTGAAATGTACGGGTCAGCTTAGAACAGGCAAAGAACAAGTCTCAACAATTGTTTAGCTCCGACTATTAAATGCCTTGATACACACAATGAGATGTCTTAATGGAAGAACGTCTTGAACTGTTTTAAACGTATCGCTGGCAGTAAAGCGATCCGAGCCGATAAGTGAACGAGGGAGCAGAAAGAGAGCGGAGGGTTGCAACACAGGGCGCTTCTGTAGAATTTCTAATGCGCTCTTGCAAAGCGATTGGATCTCAACACTTGCGGACTGTTGACACAGCGAAAGTAAGACTGTCCTCCCTGACAGCCAAATAAACCCCAGGAAATACAAAAGGATGGCAAATCGATGAGCCTAATTACAAAATAAATCCAAAGCGCCATGGCCTTAGTGAAGGCAGCACCACATCCAGGACCATCATTTAGTCGGCATGAAACCTTTCATTTGTTTTAACAAACAAGTATCTCAGTGTAAAATGTCATTTGGATGAAGAAATAATAAAGGCTATGCAATACCAACACTTGCTTACAACACAACTAAGAAGATGGTGGATTCTAGATTCACAGTGTTTTGAATGTCTTGATAAATCTTCAGTTCTTTATATCGCACTTTTAAAGGATTCTGTCCCCGAGAAGATTTAGAAAATGAAATACATTTTAGCATTATACAATTATTTTATTCCTAATGAGTAAGTGAGGAATCAGTGGCAGAGAAAAGCTCCCTAAGCAGGTATGAAGAAGAATCCTTGCAGGAATCAGACTTAAAAGACTCTCACCTGGGTGTTGATAAATCAACCAATACAGCAACTTTAGAAATAGTATTTGCTTTCAAGATTTATATAAATAAATAATAATTTACATTTGCTGGCATTTGACAAGCACCCTTATCTAGCACAACTTACATTAATCTCATTCATATAACTGAGCAGCTATGGGGTTAAGGGCCTTGCTCAAGGGCCCAATAATGCCAGCTTGATATGGCTAGTGTTTCATAACCTTCAGATCCAAAGTCCAATGCTTTAACCACTTAGCCACCACCTCTACCTACAACAACTAAAAATAATATTACTGTTACTACAATTAATAATAATAATAATAATAATAATAATAATAATAATAATAACAGAATAACACCAACACTGGTGTCAAAAGTATTTACATTCATTACTCAGGTAGAAGTATAGACACTAGGTTGAAGTATCAGCTCAAGCTTTTTAATCAAGTAAAAGTATAAAATATTTCAAAAGTATAAAAGTATAAAGTATAAAAGTAATGTAAGAAAAGAAAAAAAAAATGCCATCAAGGACAAAAGCTTAGGCCGAGCCAATTGCAATCGCTAATTTATTCAAATGTATTCTACGGAACTACCTACTGTAGATTCATTTGCAGGTTGCAGAATAAGGTAAAAGGGAATAATCTCTAACAAAGATGGTCTGTTAGAAAACTCTATTTTTTCTGTGATGGGAAAATCTTCATTTAGAGTTAATATGACATAAAACAACAACAATAACCAGGTGTCCTGAAAAAAAACGCTAAAAATAAATATTTCAAAAAGGTGCCATTACTGAATTAATGAATGATCATAATTGTTGGCGTAAGAGTAAGTACACTTCAGAGCATGTTGTGATTAAAAAATAAGCCCATGATTACACTGTATCTTTGTGAACTTACTATGCACATGCTTTGCTTTATTACTTATATAATGTAGGTTCTAAGAAAAACATGCCAGACATTCCAATTTCCATTCATTCATTCATCTTCTACTGCTATATTCGATCTTCCCTCGGGTCATGGGGAGCCTGTGCCTATCTCAGGTGTCTATGGACATTAAGGCAGGATACACCCTGGATGGAATGCCAACCCATCGCAGGGCACACACAAACATTTACACACACATTCATACACTAGGGACAATTTTCAAAGGTGCCAATCAACCTCCCGTGCATGTTTTTTGACCGGGGGGAAACCGGAGAACCCGGAGAAAAACCCCCTGAGGCACGGGGAGAACATGCAAACCACACACACATGGCCGAGACGGGAATCAAACCTGGACCCTGGCGGTGTGAGGTGAACGTGCTAACCACTAAGCCACCGTGCCCCTTTCCAATTTCCATATACAGTATATATAAAGTACCTACCAAAAAAGAAACGCATTATAAGGACAAACAGAATGATCTGCCCTAGACATGACCAGATCCATGGGTTTGGTGGTTATGTCTAAAACTGATCTCACCATAGAGTCATTTGTGCTTTCCTCAGACGTTTGTGTGGCATATATTTAAACTGAGAGCTGCTAAAGATAAAAAAAAAAAAACTGAGCCCTTGTCAAACAGACAGTATATAAAGAAAGAGAACCAGGATTAATCCACAGTAGTGATTTATTCAGTCATCTTTAGTAACCACCGCAATAATGGTCACGGGTGTGTTGAATCCAATGACTGGACGAACGACAATCCTGTAATTGGACATCACACACACCGACATACCCACATGGGGTTTTCACACTAGCACTAGTGTTTCACACTGGTATTTCATGCACTACATTTCATGTACTACAGCCACAAAAGTATTGGGACACCTGTTTTTTCCAGCCATATATGGTAAATTGGGACTAAATGTGGAATGCAATGCTCAAATACCATATGACGAGGGGTCCGCAAACTTTTGGTGATATAGTGTTTGTTGAGAAGGCCAGAACACTCATCCTAAAGGTGTTCAGTGGAGTCGAGGTCAGAGCTAATTTAACAATAATATTCAGAATTGCATGCGTTTGCTTATTGCTGTTATTTCCTTCCTTTCCTTTATTTCCTTTGTGCTTTTTAATAAGCTGCAGTTTCACATCACGAATCGGATCTCAGGAAGAAGAAACAATCATAAAATCATTAATAACACAAAAGAAATCTGAGACATTTAAGATTGTCGGTGTTGGGAAGGTTACTTTGGAAATGTAATAGATTGCAAATTACAAATGACCCTATTCATAATGTAATAGGTAGTGTAAATGTTCAATTATTTTATAAAAGTAACGTAACTGATTATATTTGGTTACTTTCATTCAGCCACTAGGTGGCACTTTAAGTTAACATTCGAAGACAAAAAAAGGTTCAAACCCTTGAAAAAAGTGACACCACCTCATAACACAAACACATACCGGTTTTCCTCCTTGAAGCACAAACATGATTTCTTGGACGTGCCTTCTAATTTCTCGCTTCCGGGACATTTTGGGATCAGAAATTTCTCAATTCCGCTTGTTGGAAAAATCGCCCTCGGTAAACGTCGAGGTGGGATACACTGCACTCTAGTGGCGGGATGCCTTAACTTCAGGAGTGACATAGTCGCATGCATTGTGGGAGATACAGTTTATTGTCAATGTAGTTTATTTTAAGACAATCATACACCTTTTCAGCTCTTGCGGCCCACATAAAATGACGTGGCACCGTGTGTTTGGCACATATTTTGATATGATATGAGCTGATTAGCTGATATGATGAGTGTATATTTTTTTGTATATGAAATGTATATTTTGGGTGATTTAAATAGTACAAATGTGATACCTGTAATTTAATACACTCAGTGGACCTTTGGATTCTCATTAATTCATAGTGCAGTGCTGCATTTAGATATTTGTCATGTTTCCTTTTTTTTTGTCTGTCACATAAAGACATGTTTACCTAAACTCTGCTCTGGTGTCTGTGACGGGTATGTGTTTATTAGTTCTAAATCTGTTGTGGGGGAAAAAAAAAGAGAACATAATATCTGACATTGCACTCGGGCTTTCATCTTTCCTTCATGCCCTGCCTGGTATGGCATTTCAAAGTACCTTTATTCCTGCCCCGGAATGATAAAAATAAACTGGCTGAGTGGAAGAGGAAAGTCGTTCCCTACTTTAATCTGGCCGGTGATGAGTTTAAATCTGCTCGGAGCTGACAGAAAGTGTACAGCTCGTCTTTTTCTCCACGTCTCTCTGATTAGCGGCAGCTCGTCCAGGTATTCACTCGATTCGCTTATTTTATGGATTCTTTAAATACAGGAGTATACTCGTGTCCAACACTATTCGGGTTTGTGGACACCGAAAGACTCCCTAGTAACCCCTATCCTTTTCTTGTATAATAACCTCTACTCTTCTGGGAAGATGTTTTATAATGTGCTTTTAGAGATTCCTGTTCATTGTGTGCCTCCAGCTTTGTGGTAACGGTTTTTTTGGAGAAGAACCACATATGGCAGGAAATGTCAGGTGTCCACAAACCTTTGGGAATACACTAGATTTTGGAGCACAAATCTCCCCTAAGCATGCTCCAAAATCTAGTGAAACATCTTCCCAGGAAAGAGTGGAGACTACTATAACCGCAAAGGTGGGCGAAATATGGACTAGACGTTCAAAAAGCACCTACTAATCCAGAGTCCACACTTTTGCCCATACAGTCTAATGAAAATGGTCTTAGCACATAACCCTGAGGACACCTGAACCATTAAGAAACGTGAAACACCTAAGAAGGTAATACAAGCTCAATAAGGAGATGCTGTGAGACTTCAAGCAAATAATAAGGCAATTCTATACCAAGCCAAAGTTTAAAAAAACAATACGTTATACACATTATTAGTGTATGTTTCTTTCTTAATTTCAAATTCCATTTGCCAATTGCGTAATCGTTTCAGTTTCACTTTACAATAACACTAAGTAGCAGGTATTTTGTAATGATGTACAGCCCGGCCGCTTTAAGACATGATTTCAGTCCGGAGTAACTACATTACAACCTTGCTTGTTTTTCTTATTAAAAAGCGGTAATTCGATTGAAACAGATGCTTAAAGACAAGATAAATGCACCGTTTCGAGTGCGCGACTGTCTGGAAACATAAGCAAGATTTCTTTATTTAATTATTTCACAAATGACCCATTGATCGATTCGCGAGTCAAACTGCTCCAAGTGAAATTAGGGAAACTTTCATCGTGACGACTCGACCTCGCTGCTCACTCTAAAAGAACGTAATTTACAGCACTCGTCAGAAGGACGCGGCAGACCGGAGCGGCCGCTTCTCGTCGCGAGGCGCTAACTTTTCCGACGCATCAGTCATTAGTGCGCTTTTACTCTCCGCGTGCACCCGTGATTAACTGCACAAGAGAGTAATTGCTTGTTATTCCGACTTTTATGCACCGCATAAAAGACGTATGTGGGCCTAATTTGAGGTTGGCGATAAATGAGATGTTACAGTACAATGCTGCGCAAAAACAGCTGTTTCGGTTTAATGCTCCAGCCGTGCACCAGAGCCACGTAGCCAGAACGAGGCGGCGTGCGTCTGTAGAGTTATAAAGCTTAAAAACAAAAAAAAAATACATCAAAATAAAAGTGCCAGGCGGTACTTGAAAGATCCAAAGTCTGGACTTTAAACAGCACATGATCGCTGAGTTATTTAGCATTTATAAAAGGAATCGAAAGAGTCAGCGCTTTGTAACACTTTTTTTTCCGACACGGGATGGAGGACTTTGTGCTTTGTGGTTTCTCGGACCCAGGACAAGCTGTAAAATTGCTTTGCAGATGTTCCACACCATTAAAGGTTAAGATTAAATTGATTTTTAAAAAATGCTTAGCGTTGGTATATAAAGAAAACACAACAGGAAGTTATTACTGCTAATGAATCGAGTTCAAGTTGGGTATGGTATTTTCCAAGGAGGGAGCACAAATGTGAGGTAAGTACTGTGGTCCAAAGTATATCAAGGCGGCATTTCTCTGATCCTAACATCCCTGCGTGTAAGGACATGAAACTTGAAACAGGAAGTAATGTGACGTCAAGTCGAAGCGTTGTTTTCTGTGTATAATACTGCTTCCAACACAGACAGCAAACCTAAGATCAACATTTGCAAGAAGAACAGACATCAATCTCTGGACCACAACGCAGGCAAAAAAAAGCAATGTGTTTTCGAGTGTGAAAATGACCTTACTCTTAATCCTGCGCCAGAACAAAAAAGTCTGCGTTTTTTGTTTTTTGTGTGTTTGGACGGAAAAACCGATATTGGGTCAATCAACGTTACACACACATATCGGTTGACTAAGGGTTTTAACAATGCTCATATTCACATCTCTGGGGTGCGTTGTGGTTCGAGACGGCCATTTTTTTCTTTCTGACCGAGCAAACAAAATATGCTGAACGTACCCCTTAGTGCTCTCCCACTGGCCACAAAAAGGTATGGAGCAATTACAATAGCATTCTCAGCATTCACTTTAACGGGGGAAAAAAATGCATGATTAATTTCTTTTCCACGTTAAAGCATGCTGAATCCAATTACAAACCGAAGAAAAGTGCTACGGGAAAAAAAAAAAGGAAAAAAAAAAGGCACACGCTTTAGAACATAAATCCATGAGGTTACGAGGCCACCTCACAACACATTGAGCAGACAATGGAGTGCCTAGTGAGCACCGTTTCCAGAGACGATGAGGCGAAGAACATAATTCGACGTACACGGCGCACTCCTAGCTGGTCATAATTACATTTTCGGGCCAGTCGCGTTGCCTCGGCAGTGGACCACAGCACATCACTGCCAAGAAGGTGCGGTTTTGTTTTTTCGCCTTACAAAGACGACTGCAGACAATAAGGAGGGACAATGCGCCGTTCAGGGCGATTACGAACGCGGGCCGCAAGTCTATACGCCAGACTTCCACATGGGCGCTTTCAAAGGACCTCATCCCTGACTAACTGCATCACAAGGAAAGGATGGAGAGATCAAGTGAACCTGTGCCAGTGTGCCAGTCACATCTAGCAGACAGGAGTGTATAAAAATAGAGGCAAATCACTGGCGCGGGACAGACGAACGGGCAATAACGTCCATTAAAGAGGTACGAAACGGACCAGAATGACATCGACGGCGCTTTGAAACGAAACTAATTACTTAAGACGCTTCGGTCGGCTTTGAAAAGTTCTTAAGCGCGGACGAGGGTGCAATAAATGCCGACAGCTACAAAGCTAATGAGATTACAGAGATGAAAATGCTCCGAAATCCAGACAAACACATATCAAAGCGGTTCGGGAAAAATGGTTTTGTTGATATTGAAAGAAAATAAGAATCAGAAAAAGAACGCAATGCAAAAAGAAAAATGACTGGTAAGAGGATTCCCGGCGAGCTGGGCTTTGTATCAGGAAGTGATCTTCGACAGGGCAGACGTCACCTTTTGCTTTCCGACCACATGCATTTTGGCACGGACTGAGAAACCAAAGAGCCATGAAGCAAAGAAAAGTTTTAAGAGCCAGGGTCGGCTCTGGTTTGATGGAGGCTTTCTGCCACGTTTGAGGCATGCAGAGATAAAGAGGCTGGCGGCATGGTTATAGATGTCTAATGCTGAGAGTGACACTGCCGCGGTGAACAGAAGGGCACAGGACAGCGGGCCGCGAGGTTTCCCAATGAACTCCCACTGTTTTAATATGACACGTCAGCCTGTTACAGGCCATGCCAACCAACTCATCATTTCTCCCAAGCTGGGCTCCAATGGACCAAAGAAATGATTTGGCATCGACACTGGCACAAACCCGTGGCATTTTCCGAACATCAAATTTAGTAACTAATAGTGGCCCTTATTTTTTATTTTTTTTTATTTTCACTGGTGCAAAAGCAAGCAGACGCCAATTGAAGACTTTAATCCTTAAGCCTTACAGAAATCAGATCTTTTTCTAAATAGGCAGCGGCCTGCTTCATTAACGCGGCTAAAATGGCTTGTTTTTCCTGCCTTAAATGTTTCACTGTTTGCAAACCAGTAATTATCAAATGTACTTGATTTTTTTTCCCCCCAGCCCTGAGCAGCTTTGTAATTTGTTTTTCCTTAGTGCTATTTAGATAACCTCCGAGTTCAATCCTTAGTTAAAGCTTGAATTATTATTAATAACTTTTCCTCTTCCTTTTACTTGGATAAACCATTAAACCTTCTCTAATGTCATTTAGCCTCAATAAATGCTCCGAGTAAACGCCTTGTTTACACCGTTTCAGGCATTCTAATCGTTGTCAAGAGTGCTTAAGTTATTATGAAGCGTTGTGCATCTTTACAGCCTTCCGTATCCCGTTCTCTCTTGGCATAGACATGTGTGTGTCAGATTTTCTCCTTTCTATTTCTAGTTCCTCATACTCATTTTGTCTCTACTCTGTGCTTTGCTGATCACCTGACCCATTCTCCATCTTCGATTCAAACTGCTTGCCTTAGATATTTATATAGAAAAAAAATGTTTTATACGCACTGGCAATCGTATCACCTGACGTTATACATTTCCTTTCC
>JACRUU010000024.1:9969456-10329456 GCA_030449085.1 Kryptopterus vitreolus
TCAGCGTTGCACTCTAAACCGTCTATGACAGCTTTAACTTGTCAGTGTTGGCACGCAACCAATTAGAACGGACACTGCAGAGCGGTTATTATGACACACTTAGTTTAGAAAGTCAAGATCGTCTTTTATACTCATATTATACAATTTTAAATCTGCCTGCGGTCATAGAAATACAAGCTCATTTACATTTATTCTAAGAAAGTGATTTGTAAGAGAATTGAATATGTTTTTGAGAGGATCCTTCTATGAAATTCTCCCTTCATCACTTTACTGTCACGAGCTATTTATAATGCTAGGAAGAAAAAAAAAGAAGGGGGTAGTAAATGCCGAGCTGTAAAAACACTTAGCCTCAAATAACTAGCATGATCATCAATTTGGTTTGTTGTAAAAACCCCTGTCAATTAAAACACCCCTATTCTTCCAGCAGCTACCGGAGACACCAAGTTTCTCTATTTGGTCCAGAAGGAGGAAGTCGGAACTTTTATGGATGTTCGCAACGAGACCCAAGTGATCAGAAGAGCATGGAAGAACATAAAAGTAGGCGTGTCCTAGGACTGCTCCAAACCAATTTCCCTATAAAGCACAACACACACACACACACACACACACAAAAACACGTATTTGATCTTCATTCTTCGTGACGGCAGCTAGGAGATGTAGCCGAACAAATCTCATGGTCGCCCGGGGGCATTTGCGCTCGGTATCGGCAAACCCATCTGCGTCTGATTTCCTTGGAGAGACATAAGAGCTGTGAAGCATCTCCCAGCTCTTTTCTCTCACAGCATCACTTACCCTCCTACAAACAAGACCAAACAGGACATAATCCTCCCTCGGTATGGACGGTATAAAAGAATGCTTGGTATATGGTCCAAGAAAACTGGGCCCGATTCAGAACTAAGAGCCAACCGCGTGGAGTAACGGAGCTGGGCAGTGCTAAAGATAAACTGTTTGGAGAATTTCAGTCATTTAAACCTGGTCTGAGATTCACTGTTTACATGAGATAAAGGAAAAAAAACACCTACAAAGAGAGAAAACATCCAACAGCAATGGCTTTGGCACCATGGGCAGCTTTCGGAGGACTAATCACTGAATGTGGTAAACAGAAATGGACACGAGAGGTTGAGAGAGGATGAGAGGCCGGCAGATCAAAGCATGAAGCGAGCGTCTCTGGTTAGGTGAACAGGGCTTTGGAGAAAATGCCCGAGGGATTGTGCATGCTGTACAACGCTTCAGCGAACTCCATCAGCGGTGCCAGAGCGGGTCACTTTGAAAGCCTTTTGTGATGCTTACGGGAGTGATTACAGCTTTCAACAACATTATTCTTAAACTGACAATCTGCCCGAGGGAATAGAGGAGCTGGAGAAATGGGTGACATTAAAAATTCAAATCCGCACGTTCAAATATTTATAACGGCGGAATCCTCGCCGCGTAATTACCGACTCTGACGGACAGATCGCTCTTTTTCTGGACCAATTTTATACATCAATTTGCGTACCAAAACAAAACCAGCCGAGTGTATAAGGAAAAAAAAAAGATAAATCAAACATCAATATTCATGTGCGCATTGAAAATCGATATTCTGACATTCTCCCACGCTGCCAGTCAATATTTTATCTTGCCTCTTATTTTCAAGGCGTACACATTATCGTCGATTCTCAGTGACCCTGAAGGTACCATTGTGTACAATAATGCACACCGATCCAAAGCAGTGTAACAGTCCGGGCATCTTTAACCCAATCCTGATCTGGAATGAATAAAACAGAAACATTAACGGGTTTTGGTCTGGGTATATATGAAACAAACAAACAAACAAAACAAAAAAACTTGAAAAACTGAGAAAAATAAATACCCTATGCGTAGCAGGCAGTTAGCAATGATTATATGCTTTAAAAACATTTTAGCTCACCATTATTCCAAATCTATCCGGCAAATATTAAAGGCTAAAATACTAACTAAAGATAAAAAAAAAAGAGGAAGAAAAAAAATCCAGAGGTCATGGTTCTGGTTATACAGAATGATTAAGCGTTTACTACACATCTTTCACCTGTACATTTATTTATTTTTCAAAGTTAGATGTTCTCTACTGTAAATTCTGACTTTGAGCATCATGAATGTACAACAATCTCTCTCAATTTTTCGATGCCACCAGTACAATAAAAAAAAAGGATAAAAAAGTCAAATGACTGCTCACTTTAAAAATCATTTTCTTAACGTTTATTATACTCTAATAATGGCGTATACATTACACGGGAGGGTAAAAAAAAAAAAAAATCAATTTCTGCTTTTGAAACCAGATTATAAGATGGCTTTAGCCTCAGTATCACTTCCACTGTAACCCATCACCTCCCATAATTTGACTCTGAACGCTCAGGTTGAATGAATTCTCCCTGCCATTTGGCTTCTCTGTAATGTGCTGTTATTGGATCATTTGAAATGAAATATCGGATGGTCTTTATGCTTCCAGTTAAAGCTTGAAATCGGCATGAGCGCTCAGGAGAAAGTACATTTTTCTATCCATCCATTCATCCATCCATGCAAAAGTATTGGAACACCTATCTTTTTTCAGTCATATGTGGTCCGTCTGCAAACTGTCACCAGAAAGATGGAAGCACACAATGGTACATAACGGGTCGTTGGATGCCACATCTTTAAACTGTCTGTTCACAGAGCTCCATGAAGTAGAACTGGGAAATTAATCGTCATTACCGATTCATTTGAGTTTACGGGTTGATGTCGATTTTACGATTTCACCTTGGTTTGGCACAGCGAGCTTCTGTAGTTCTCCGCCTCCCGTGCCACACATGCGAAAATCCAACATGGCAACGCGGCTCTGACGAATCCAAAGAGCACGTTTCCAAGAGGGGCCTGCTTTCATCAGTTGTTTGGAAATGGTTCCGATTTGTAACTTCAGACGTTCAACAAGCCAAAATTTGTCTCCATTTTGAAAGAAAGCAGCACGACTAAATTATTCCAGCACCTTAAACAAGAACCACGTTGTTGAATGGGGAGACGTGTGTGGCGCTGCGGGATAAACATGACAGCGGCAAACCCCAAAACACCTGCTGCAAACAGGTAAAAATAGAGCACACATTTTCCACACTGTATCCAAAATCTTTATTATGTCTTAAAAAATCAGAGATTCAATTTATATGACGTATCGCCCGGCTATACCATGAACATATTGGTTATAAGGGAATATATATGGAGTGGGAAATCCTGAGTGGTCTGCTATAGAGCTCTATCCTCAACTCTACTGAACCCCTTTGGGATGAACTGGAACATTGACTGCACCCACGTGGCCTCAACGCCTTACACAAGTTTCTGACATTTCCTAATGCGCTTGTACCTGAATGAACAAAAGGCACACTGTAAAAAATATATTCCCAGAAGAGTTGAGACTAAATGTGGAAATGGGCATTCCAGCACATACAATTCTTATCAGAATTGTGAATATATATACAGTATATGGGTATGTGAATATATATATATATATATATATATATATATATATATATATATATATATGGGTATGTATGTGGATATATTCTGTAAATGCTGAAAAAGCTTTCTCAATATTGATTTGTTTATAAAAAAAACAAAAACAACAAAAACAACAACCTTGAACTTAGATACTGTATTTATCTGTTTTGTTCTTTTCTATTTATGTGTTTACTACTGAATAACTCCAGGCTCTGAGAGCAAAAGCATGCTAAACTGACGACCTAGACCCCGATATCATAGTTTTCTGAACTGAGCATTTTGCTGGGGATTTGCATTCATCTGGTAAAGAAGTAACTTCTTTCTTTGGCTCTCTCTCTCCTCTCTCTCCTCTCTTTGTCTCTCTCTCTCTCTCTCTCTCTCTCTCTCTCTCTCTCTCTCAGAGAGCTTAGACAAAAGAGACAGTGTGTTTTTGATCTAATCAACTAATAAAGAGCGAACAAAAAGCTCCTGTGGATGGTATGCTTCTTTTGCAGGGCACTACTACACCGTGGTGAGAAAGGGGGGGTATTTGGATACGATGGCGTGAGATAGAAGGTCTGGCACTGATCATCTTCACTTATACTCTAACTTCTGAGGTCAGGGATCTTGACAGTTAAGATTGATGTGTTTGGCTGAAACGTGCTATGTGTCATAAAACAGCGAGTTTAATTCAGAGCCAGATGGACTTTTTTGAGCCTTGATGCCAGATCAGGCTCTTAATTCCTGGTAGAACGGCAGCGAAGGAAGTGCTCTAAAATTACTATTGTTCCATAGCAGTAAAAGACAACAAATAAGTGTGACATGAACGACAAACCATTGCAACAATTTTTTCTTGTGTGTTAATAAAAAATAACGTCTTCAGTCTGTTTACTTACATCTCTATTTCTATTTATTAGACATGTGTTTACACTCCATATTCAATCAGTGGTCAGGTGTAATGAAGGATCTATTAGAGTTATTTCTAGCTACAAGCAAATCACAGATTTATTCTATTTTAAGTAACGGCTTATACAGGAACTTGCATGATGAGATCATTCTACTATCATCACCACTATATTAATGATTTTTTTTTTTACCCCCGCAAGCAGAAACAGTTATTCAGAGCTGGTTTTGGAAGAAGAAAAAAAGTTTTCTGAGGAGGCCATTTTTGTTCCGTGACTTTTAGGTGCAATATTCTACGCTCAAAGTGTCCCACTCTAATCAGATAATTAAGCCGTAACACCTGCATATTAAGCCGTCTGAGCCTTTATTGGGTCTCTCAGTCTGGTTCAGTAGGAATCACAATCTTGGGAAAGACTGCTGAAGTGATAGTTTCACCTTTTAAGTTGTATTACTGAAATAAATTAACTTTTACACGAACTCAGAGTTTGTCGCTCTCAGTGTTCGTCGGAGTTATTTTGTCGCAAATTTGTTACAGGAGTTCGCCAGCCTCGTCGGAGGTGCAGTGTGTCTCAGAGCCGGACCTCGAGTGCTGAGCCGAGCCCAGAGCCGCGAGCGGTATGAATTTGTAGCCGCCGACCCACACAGGAGACAGCCATGGACACACAGAGCTTTACAGACGACTCTATAGATGAGTCGAACCAGAGGTAGGCGTTTTTCTTCGCCATTTCCATGGCGACCATGGTCGGGGGGAACCTTTATCCACTATTTAAGGTAATGGTCCACCATGAAGTCATGGAATGGGTTCGGAGTTCATCGTTCATCGAACTGCGAGACACCACTTTGTGTGTGTGTGTGTGTGTGTGTGTGAGTGTGTGTGTATATATATATATATATATATATATATATATATATATATATATCCATATCTGTAGTCTGCTTGTCGTCAACAAACTGTTTACAGGCTTTCTTGTGCATCATCTTTAGAAGAGACAGACCGATCTGATGCAGTGTGAGACGTATGGACACTATGGGCTGCAATGCTGGCAGCAACTCAAACATCTGTTTCCCAAACACAACTTCTGGATATGACACTGAGCACGTGCACTCAACTTCTTTGGTCGACTGTGGCGAGGCCTGTTGTAAGTGGAGCCTGTTCTGTTATATGGTCTTGGGCACCAAGCTGCAGCTCAATTTCAGGGTCTTGGCAATCATCTTATAGCCTACGCCATCTTTATGTAGAGCAACAATTCTTTTTTTTTCAGATCCTCGGAGAGTTCTTTGCCATGAGGCACCATGTTGAACTTGTCACATGACACTGGGGAGAGAAAAAATGGCTAATTGGGCCCAATTTGGACTTTTTCAGGGGGTGTACTCACTTTTGTTTGTCAGTGGTTTAGACATGAATGGCTGCGTGTTGAGGTGACAGCAAATTTACACTCATACATGCTGTACACTCATACATGTAAAGTGTCATTCTTCATTGTTTTTCTTCTATATATATATATATATATATATATATGATATATATTGATATATATATATATATATATATATATATATATATATATATATATATATATATATATATATATATATATATGTGTGTGTGTGATATATATAGTATATATATATATCTATATATTATAATATATATATATATATATATATATATATATATATATATATATATATATATATATATATATATATATATATATATACATCAATCTCATCCATCATTCATCCACATTTAACAGGAAAAAAATGCACTCTGATGCACTGTGACAGCTCTATTTGTGGCTTCAGATTCATAGTGCTGCTTAATTGCTAAATAACCCATAATCGTATTTGGGTGCTGAAAGGCGAAGGTAAACTCGTCCTAATTAAGCAGAGTTGGTAAGCCTTTTTGAGACTACTGCACTTTTCCACCTCTCCAAATGTTAAGGTTACTTGCACGAACCGTTCTGTAACTGCGTGACTTCGCGCTCTGACTCCAAATGCCCTGTCGTAGTGGAAATTCCAACCCATTAGGAATAGCAAGAGCATTCAAGCACAGAGAGTCTAACCCTAGAAAGTAAAAGATACAAACACAAAAAACATACACACACACAAACACACACACACAAAGATTATATTTAAACAAACTCAAGGTACAAACTCCAAAACTCGAACTAAACGCTTTTGAAGAAGTGCAGTTTGGAGAGCTGCCTCTGGAAAGCCGATTTCATCAAGTCTATTCATGTGAGGTTGTCCTGCCTGGCTCGAAGCAAATCAGACACATTTCAAGCCCATCGACACTTCGCCCGCCACCTATTATCGTTTGGCACATACTGTACATAGCAGTTAGCAGCGTGTTGAGGTAGAAGGAGTGGGGGGCGGAGTAGGGAATGATATAAAAAAAAACGCATCTCCAGCGTAATCTATCTCGCCATGCTCAGGTGCTCTAGTCCGGTGATGCCGAAGCGATTTGTCCATTATCAGGCAGATAGCGCCTTGCTCCGGAGTGCCTCCTCTTTAAGGGTGACTTGCCGAGGTCTAAGAATCCTCTTCTCCTCTGTTGCCTGGCAACAAGCCATAAAAGTAAAGCTGGGTCCTGAGCATCGGTGGCAAGGCAGGGCTAAACAATGTCTTTGATAGGAAGATGGGGCCCGGAAGACTTTGTGTTGATCCATGATCTCCTAAAAGCGTAGGAGAACAACTCGTCCACTGCTAAAAAAAAAAGCACTTTACATATTGATTTCTTTTGTGTGTGTGTGTGTGTGTGTGTGTTCTATATGTATCTGATCTGCTCATCTTTTAAGCCCATTCTATAGCCTGAGATCAGAAGTAAGTGAGAAATCGTTTTCGTTTCATGTTCCTTTTCTCAGATCTACTCTGCTGGGAAGCGTGTGCAGCCGTACAAACAAGCGACCCGGTGCTCGGCGAAGTGGAAAAAGTTTTGGAACGACGTGCGTGTCTGTTTTACGCACCACGACCGGTCACGCCTTTTTTAACAACGTTTCTCCATTTTGTAGTGTCATGGTGATGAGAGTGTGTGTGTGTGTGTGTTTGTGGGGCGGGGGGGTTAAAATGAAATCCCTTGGAATACTGCAAGGCAACACATGCTTATGGGAGAGAAACGATATATCGCATCCGAGTCCTTCGAGGCAGAAAAAAAAGAAAAAAAGGTATTCCGAGCCCCTTTGTGCCCCAACATTGCTCGCCCGGTCCAATTCTGAGCGGCAGAGATAGCACAAAGCATCTTCAATGCCTGTTTAAAGCGCTCTCAAGTCTATTCCCCAGCCAATGACCATGAACTGAAGAGTCTGCACTAAAAAAAGGAAGCGTGCCCAACACACAAACACACACCAAAGCAAACGCACAACAAAACACTCTCGCATTCCCAAATGGAGTTTTCGATTACTTGCTCAGAAAAAAAACAGAGAGAGAGAGAGAGAGAGAGAGGGGGGGGATAATTAACAGGGTATCACTGCAACAGAGTGTGAAAAACAAGACTAATGCCACTCAGTGATCTCCACCCCTGAGAAACGTGACAATCTCGTCTCAAACAAATCGCCTGTATCGTTCGGAAACAGCTGCGAAAGGGTGTCCCTGAGCAATTCTGGGTCCATCTTAATCCTTCTGCCTCACACTGCATGCGCACTTCGACAGCATGATCAGCACACTTCCGTTCCCGGCAAGAATCCGAGTACACAAGCGGGGTAATTATGTCGGAATGAGGTAATCGCCGTTACTGTTTTCTTACAAGTTCACACGTGAGCGAGATTAAAATTAAACATGTAAAAAAAGAAGACTTTGTGGCTTTTGTTAATTATCGTTTTTACCATCTCGGTGCCTGGCGCTTGTTCCTTGCGACAATTACCAGAAGCGTTAAGAGTTGAAAATACCTTACATTTGGTGTTTTTAAACGTGGCAGGCATCTGGCGGTGTCACGCGCTCGTTTTCAAGCGGCAAGGTTGCCACGCACTTCGAGACGATCCGATTCCCAAGCATGCTTGCGCTGTTATAGCGCTAGCTAAATGTGTCTCGTTTCGCTCTCGTGTGCGTAATTGTGACACCTACCTCGACTGATCCCAGCGTCTTTTAGCAGATGTGCTTCTGAATGCTTTTAATTAATTAATTTATTTATTTATTTGTATTTTCTTTAACAAAGCAAAGCCGCGTGTTCAGTTTAGGCCTTTATAAACCGAGGCGGAACGCCCGAGCCATGTCAAGCTGTCATAAATACAGAACAAGCGAGTGATTCTCCGCCTGCATTCTATTATGACTCAGCCATGTGTCTCTATCGCTCTCGTGCCGCAACCCACTCGCGTTATCTTGCTCGGCAAAAACTTTGGCTAGGTCACAGAATCCTCTCGGAGGTGTATCTCTGAGCCTCTTAAAATATTCGGAGACCGTTCCAAATGCTTTTTATTCGCACATTGTGCATGAACTTGTACCAGAGTAGTGATAGTAGTCCCCACTCATTAGTTTCAGGAAGTCACATGGGTCACTCCAATTGTGAAAATATTATATAAGGCATAATATTATGGTTAGAGGGCTGTCAATCGATTAAAATATGTATCCAATGTACCGTAGATTAATATTTTCCCATTTTTTTTCTAATAGTCTAACTGTAACAGATGATATAATTATATACATTTCTCTCAAAATCTATCCCTTTAATAAAATGATTGATTCTTTTATCATTTATTTTACTCTTGAAAGTATTCGTTTATTCATTTCTTGTTCATTTCAATGTTACTTTTTTAGTGGTTGTTTTAATTGTAAAATATGGGACGTGGCTCCTTTAAGAATTCTGTTCCGGTTGCTTTCCATAGATACTGGCGATACATTTAGGTTATACGGAAGCGCATCGCATTCCCAAAAGAATAATATGCTTCCGTAATACGGATCTGGGAATGCGACGCTCTTCTGTAAGGTTCCATACGGAAATATATTGAGGAGCTCATACCTGTTGTGAATTTATCCATTTGTTCTTTTTGGTTCGGGTTTCATTCATTCGCCAACACAAACAACGTGAAGGAGCAGATCACTCACATAGTAGTGCGCGCTGCGTTAATCACGAGTTAATAAAATGAGTGCTGTTAAAGTGAACACGCGTTAACACATTAATAACGAGCTAACTTTGAAAGCCCTAATTATGACATTGTAATAATATGAGCGGTGAAGTGAATAACACTGATTATCTCTTCATCAAGGCACCTGCTAGTTGGCAGGAGATATTAGGCAGCAAGTGAACATTTTATCCTCGAAGTTGATGTGGTATTGAACTGGTCAGTATCTATCAAAAGTGGTCCATGGATGGAATAGTGGTGAAATGGAGACAGGATCATGAGTGGCCATTAAGAGGGAATTAAGAGCTGCCACTCTTGCGCAAGGTCCTTAACCCTCTGCCCTCCAGGGAACACTGTATCATGGCTGTCCCTGTGCTCTGACCCCAGCTTCCAAAAACAAACTGGGATATGAATTATACTGTGCTCAGACATTTACATTTACAGGATTTGGCAGACGCCCTTATCCAGAGCGACTTATAACTGAGCAATTGAGGGTTAAGGGCCTTGCTCAAGGGCCCACTCCTGGCAGCTTGGCGGTTTTGGAGTTTGAACCCGTGATCTTCCGGTCCAGAGTCCAACACCTTAACCACTGGGCTACCACGTCCCGTCAGACATTTTCCGAACTCGTGCTGTATGTGAAAATGGATAGTGGCGCTTAAAAGGCAACATGCACAAAGGCAGACATCTCCCCCAGAAGGTTCGTACCACGTGGGAACGGTTCCACAGCAAGGTACTGGGTCACGGTAGTTGTGGAGCTCTGCCCTGATTTTCAGCGCCACTATTTAAGTGCTTTGTTTTGTGTCTTAGTGCATGTACTTGCCATTTGTTTTGTTGTCGTGTTTTGATGCAACAATATCAGGTATGTTTCTCGCTTTGTATTCAAGACAGTGGTTCTTGCTTCACGGTTTCACTAGTTTCGACCTGTACTCGCGTCCACCTTCTTCTACCACCAGAACTGATATTCAGTTCTACCACCTCTCCAGATTTAATAGTCCCATATTTAACGTCAAAAGCATTTTTAATCACATTAGGTTGTCCGTTGCTTCAAAGCATGAACGAGACATGTGCTATATATCACAAGTAATGGTATTCTTAATATTAAGCAGTTATATATTATGATATTATTAGGGAAGTGCTAGCTCAGTGGATCTAGCTCTGGGTTACTGATTGGAAAGTTGGAGGTCTGAGCCCCGGAATCTCCTGGCTGCCACTCTTGGGGTCCTTGAGCAAGGTCCTTAACCTTCAGCACTCCCAATGCCGTACAGTATTATAGCTGACCGAGCACTCCGACCCCATCCCAGAGATATGGGAAGAAAAATGGCCATTTTTTTTTTTTTTACAATTCACTTGTTTTTACACGAATATACAAAATATATATATTAAAAAAAAAAAAATATATATATATATATATATATATATATATATATATATATATATATATAATAAACCGAATAAAAAAAAGAGACATAAGGACAACATGCAGACTAAAATGAAATAAAATGCAAGTCTACTTAATATAAAAGTTGTCCAGCATCATACTGAGGTTGCAGTAATGTAATTGCCAATATCAATATGTATATAATTAACGTAACCGCGTTCAAAGTTTAGTCAGATGTGTTTTACTAGGTGAATAACCGAATGGCCTGTGGGAAGAACATCTTGCTCATTCTCTCCATGTTGGCCTTCAGGAAGCACTTCCATAGCCGCAACACACAGGAGCCCATTGTTCATTTTCAGGAGGTTTTTTTTTTATCTCTCTGGCTTTGCTCCAACACCTCTTGCTGGAGATTGACTGCTGTTCAGGAACAACAGATTTGTCAGCGACCTTGGCAGTGGCCAAAACACAACAATAAGTGGACAGTAGAGAGAGTACAGCTAGAGGCTGGTGAAACAACTTTGGCGGACTCAAGTGAGGGAGAAGTTTGGAGAGCCAGTGAAACATGAACAGGCTCTAATGTGTTGCTGAGTTCGGAGCGAAGTACCGCGTAGCCAGCAAACATCATTCTATAATAGTTTCCCTTCCCGAGTGTCCAAATGTCTCAGGGCTCAGATGTGTAGGAGATGTGGAGGAGGTATGTCCCAGCGTCATCGGTAGAGCAAATGAGACGGTGTGTGAATTATAATGGTGTTCAGGGTGTCAGTGAGGTGAAATAAAGACGTGAGGAAGCTAGACAACTTAGGTCAGGGCTACTGGTTGATTAGTTGCTGGGAAAGGAATGCTGGGGATTGAAAGGAGTGTCTAAAGATGTTTCGAATGTATTTTGAATCATGTTAAAATGCACAATGAACAACTCCGCCACTACACTACACTATGATAGCGGCAAGCTTTGGTTGCTAAGCAACCCTGTTGGCATAGAGCAGGGCATGCCATGAACAGAACAATGGCCTAAATGTAATTCTTTAATTAGATTGAAAACTGATGTATTCACAGAGAATTCAAATATAATGGCAGGGCAAAGGTGTGTGTACAGCAAAGAGTTTCAAATTCTTCTGAATATGAGTCAGATTTTAGAACTAAAACTTTTTTATATATTCTTTATATATATATATATATATATTTCCTTTTAATAGGCTTTAAAACCCTAGACACTAAAGATGTCATAAACCACCAACCACTAGCATGAATTTTAATATTTTCAATGGCAATTAGTGTTTTTTATGTCCTAAAATAAGTAATTACTATGGCAACATTATTTTAGCATTAGACTATGCTTTAAATAATTAAAACAAATCTACAATCAACCCATATTACTAATATTACCTTATTTTACACAGATTACATGGTGTTTTTTAACTTCCGTTTAGCATATTTCATAATGTGCCCCGTGTAGGAAATCCCCGGGTACACTTTCCATGAACACGGCTACCCTTTAAGAGAAGAATGGACGCCGTGTCTCCAATCCCAAGACTTTGTTTTCCTTTACGCGGGTGATTTGTAGTCCACTTGTTGGTAGTTAGTCTCTGAGCCTCTGGCTTGATGATTTGTGGGGCTGCACGGTGGAATCATCGCTTTCGCTGGTGCGACCCACATGCCATCAATCAAGGCTGTTGAATGTGAAGAGCGACGGCTTTGGCACATGTCCATGTCATTAAAACGCCTGGAGTGGCGTGCTGAGATCTCGGGTTAGAGGTGAAAACAAGTGTGCGCTGTGTTTATCTGCAGGGTACGTCCTGTGGTTTTAATGCTGCATAGCTGTCTATTAACTTCCCTTCCTCCTGACCTGGAGAAGCCCCACGTTTTTTTTTCCCGACGTCGTCCCAATCCAAACATTATGAATGAAGAATGGAGCATTTGTTCAGCTTCTATGATGAATGCCTAAAGAGATACAGCCATTATAAACAGAAGCGTCTATACATATAATTCGTGTGTATATCATTAACCCTGCTACGTGTAGGTGTCGGAATCCACTCATTTGTTTAACTGATGCATTACAGGTTCTTTTTTTTTTCGAAAAAATTCCCCTGCGTGTGATGGAATGCGTGTTCGACTCCAAAAGAGCAACCTAGAGAAAACAAATCCTCATCGACGAGCCAGTGATGAACTCCTGCAGCTCGTTTGCTTTGCCTTCCATTAAGTGAAGGACTGTTGCAATGCAATTTCCAAGAGCTTCACGCAGCGAACAGATTCAATCAGATAAACACATTACTGCAGGCTATGGGATCGCGGCATTAAATGAAAAGACCCAGGTTTATCATGGAAATGAGAAGGTGTTTGGAGAGCTGATGTCAAAACCTCTCGCTCCTGTCTATTGTCGCATGCGCTTTCTTTCTTTGAGCTTCATTATAATTATACAGCTTTCAGTCCAGCAAACGAAACAGGCATGCAAATGATGATGGTACTTATCTCGAAAAGCATTATATATAGGTATGAGGGCTGTAACTGAATATGAATGCCTTATTCACAACTGAATAGAACGAATGCGTTCTAAACAGATACACGCAGGAGGAACATTATTACGCTATTCCACCCTCCTCCCTCCGCCTCCCGCAAGGAATACGGTTGAGACTAGAAGTACGTATCGGCTATTCACATTCACAGACAAGGAAGAAGAATATTAGTTTTATTTATTTGTCACATATACAATACAGCTAATTGAATTTCCTTTCTTTACATATACCAGCTTGTTTAGAAGGTCAGAGCGCAGGTTCAGTCATGATACAGCGGCCCTGGAGCGCAGAGGGTTAAGGGACTTGCTCAAGGACCCAAGAGTGGCAGCTTGGCGCTAGTGGAACTCGCATTTTTCCGTCCTGCTTATGTTCTGTCAAAAATATATGTTATTTTGTCCCACTTCCGTTCATGCCCAAATATGTTATTTTATCCGGCAGGCAATATTTACGTTATTTTAGGTATATGCATTTATATCATTCTAAAAACCATTTTGCGGGAGACCCGCAAAACATGAATATATTCCCTCCCGCACCCGCGGTCACCATCAAATCTTGTCCCGCGCTGCACTCATTTGCTTTGGTCTCTAACTCAAACCCTCCCGACCTTCTGATCAGTAGCTCAGCACCTTAGACCACTAAGCTACACCTTAACAATGTTCACTGGGTCATCTTTAGGGTCATGGTGGTTTAAATAGAGCCGTAGGTTTGGTTAAAATGTGGAAAACAAGATCGAATGAATTTGCCCCTCAATACACATGTACTCTGTCACTCTGTGATTGAGGCTAACAGTGGGATTTCGTTTCATGCCAGTAACTTTCTATTCTATTCTATTCTATTTCTATTCAAAATCTTTTCCGATTTGTTCACTGATTTATGAAGACTTTGGTCGCAAATAGGGATAAAGAAGTAATTCCAAAATACAAACTAATATTAAATAGCCATCAGTCGTCTATGCACAGTCATGCATAAAGGATGTTGCTACGATCAACATACTTGTGTGGTGCTACGAAACCTTACAACACATGGCTCGTATTAGACGTTGTTTGATGTTATTTTAGTCGCTTTTCAAACGTTCCTCCCTCGTCCTCTATGTTGAGAGAGTGCCGAACTGAATGAACCCTCTATAAGCCAAGCTGACACCAGAAAGTCAACAGATCCCTGTTCATTCATCCAGATCAGTTGTTTGGCTAGGGAACAACAATTACCAGTTTGTAATGTTGGACAAATTTACTGAAAACTCAAATCACAACAACAGAAAGAATAACTATTCTTTTTTCATCGGTTTGTCAAGACGGGGATTTTCATTCGCCGCAGATTGTATGTGATGTGTTGTTGTGTTGTGGAAGGGCATGATGAAATATTACGTATTTAAACATGTGCGACTCGTTCGTACGGTTCATATGGCATGAAACACTACACAGAATCTGAACTGCTCTCGTCCCATTCTCTAACACGGGTGTTTATTTTTTTCCTACAGCTTTAACCGATTATATGCTTTTTCACAGCTACCAAAGCAGCCAAGAGTTCCACATGGGTAGGATTTAACCCCTTGTTGCAAAATTGCATCCAACTGCTTCCAGCCCAAACAGCCAATTTAACATATGTATTCCTCCACTGCCAGTTGATGTATACATGACACGTATCATAGATAGTATTGGAGGCACTAATTGCACAAATATATCAACTTTTTGAAAGACACATTTCTTTATATATATGATTGTAAATAAATTCAATCAACAAGGTGTTAAGTTGAATGTCAAATATGAGCAAGTGCATAGAAGTGAATAAGAATCACTGACAAAAACAATCCCTTCAATAATAGTGACTTAATCGCAAAAGATATGCCATAATTTTGCTCCAAACATAAATACAGCTTCCCGTCTGCAACTAACCTCATCAATAACAATAAGGACCTCCATAAACACTAACATTACTTTATTGCAAATCAAACACTATTTATTTGCGAATTGTGTTACAAATGAACACAATTAACAATGACTATTAAATTGCAAAGCTGCATTTTTGTCTCATTTTGAAACATATTATTATTTGTACTTGGGAATAAATACTTTTATGATTCAGTTTGTATATTTTGATCGATAAACAGATGCCAATTCAATTATACAATTAAATGGGTAAAATGCAAGCCAGTAGACCTGAGAGGGAGGTCTAGAAAAAAATGTAGCTATAAGTAGAACTAAACAGGGATTTCATCGTGTTCATTTTATATGTGTGTGTGTGTGTGTGTGTGTGTGTGTGTGTGTGTGTGAGTGTGTGTGTTTGTGTCAGGTTTTCACGGAAAAGGTGCTTAATTGCTATCTTCCCCAAAACACATTGAGCATTGTAGTCTTGGTCCAGCAAAGAGTTGCCAAGGGCCTTTTTTTTTTTTGCAATGCACAAAAATGGCTGCAATTTCATAACTGTCGAATTACAGCAGTGACAGTGTTACAGCACTACAGCTTTCCAATTTCACTAACGCCACCCAAGCCTGTTCTGGGACCTGCACTGAAGTGAATGCCAGACCAGGATGTTGGACACAAACTTTGATTAAGCTGTCAAAAGGAGAAAAAAAAACTGTAAAAACAGCTTCTCAACAAGCTTTCTAGTGCTTGATGTGTCCCGAGGTGTTTTGTTTGCATGGCTGAGACTCATACAGCAAAGTGATGTTCTAATAGAATTACATATTTTAATAAAGATGAAATTCATATTTTATACCTTTTTTTGAAGAAGAAGACAACGAGCTTTTCCAGAAAAAAGGAAACCTGGATTGGAGTCACTGTTTCACTTTATTCCCAAAGGTGGAGCTCAGTTCTTAAGATCTTTTACTCTTTCTCTAACACGTGTCAAACTCAAAGCCCACGGGCCGAATGTGGCCCGCCACGTCATTTTATGAGTCGCACGAGCTTAAAAGGTGTATGATTGTCTTAAAATAAGGCTGCTTTAAAATAAACGATAAACTACATCTCCCACAGTGCTATGCGACTAAGTTATGCGAAGTGACGGCATCACACCACTAGATTTCACTGTATCCCACATCAGCTTTTACCGAGGGCATTTTTTCCAACAAGCGGAATTGAGAAATTTCTACAAATGTTCCCAAAATGTCCAGGAAGTGAGAAATTGATGCAGACGAGAAGCATTTATAAGAAAGATGGGAAAGCAAGTACATGTTTGTGTTTTGTGTTATGAGGTGGCGTGGCTCATCAAACACTATATACCTCTTATAGTTACACCTGGTCCTTCGAGGTCCATACTGACGTGGTCCACGGTGACAGTGAATTTGACACCCCTGGTCTAACTCATGTAATCTTCATGGAGATCGATTTGTGTACCTCAGCATTGTCATGCAGGTTTGGGTCTCCTAGTACAAGTGCAAGAAAATGTTGTGCTTCCACATCCAAAGGCATCCTATACAATTGCCCATACTGTTGCCCATATAGTGTATGCAAAATGTTTATATTTATTGCCGTCAAAAAGAAGAACTTCGCAAAGAGACCGAATGTTCCCGAATGTTCGAAATTACATTATAAACTGTTTTCACTAATACATTTTATAAAAAATAAATTGAAACACATTACTGTATTATTTATATTAAGTCATAAATAAAGTGTTTAAGTACAATACTTTACATATAAACACAATGAAAGAATCATCACATGCCGAGATTTCTCTAAATAATCTCTAAGCCAATCAGCAAGTGACAGTTCTGTACTTATAGCCAATAGGAACACAGCATCTTGTTGGGCCTCAATAGAAAACATCGTTCACTATCTCCAAGTCTGCATCGCTGTTTCCTAGCGAAAGTTTCCGTTCGCTTTTACTCTAGTGAATGTTTATCGCTTAAATGTTCATTAAGTCTTATTAATATTCTTAAAGTAAGTGTTTTTATACATTATTTGTTGATCATGTGTGTGAAGTAGCTCAAGTACTGTACATCACATGTTTACAAAGGTAGATTGTTTAGATTTCTATGTCAATAAATTGCGATTGTTCGATCTATCCAGGGGATCTACTGTACACTTAACTGCATCAAGACCACAACAGGAGGGCAACAAAACTCAAGTTAATTTCAGAAGCAAAATATATTCAGATTTCGTCTGCCCCTTTCTCTGAAAAATATGTGAAAGCACGGCCTGCTGTGTGCTGCTTAAAGACACCGTGGCGCACCGAGTCATTAACACTATGTTCATCCCACCTTGTAGTAATAAAGGTCAATCTAACCCTCCTAGATTGCTTTTTTTTTATTTCGTTATATCAGCTCTCCATCTGTTCACAGAGCTTCATTAGCTCAAATCCGTTAGCCGTGTGAACCGGCTCATCTTCACTGAACTATATAAAAGAGTTCTTCACTTCTCAACTTCAGCACGATATAAATCTAAAATACTTCTCAGCATGGGATCTCGACTGACAGTTAATTTAGTCGAAAGCTTAATCTATGAACGTATAAAAAAAAAAAAAACGGTCCGAGGGTCTGATTTCATCAAAAGATCTGTCTGCTGTTGGCCGCCCCATGAGTGACAATGTTCTAACTCGAGCTGTAGCTTTTCCAGCTATAGATATGCGAGTCGCCCTGGGAGATGAGGAGAAATCCCTGCTTGTTTGGAGATGTCACTGATCTGACTTAAAAAAAAAAAAAAAAAAAAAAAAAACATCTTTCCTCCCATTTTTTTTTAAAACATACACTATTTGTGGGGAATACTGTACACCGACGCGAACAAAAAAAGCATGTTTTGGTCGCAATCTTCAACCGGGATCTGATGAGTGAGAACTAAAAAGATGAAATATGTAGAAAAAATGATGGATACATTTTTTCAGGACGGCTGCAACAGCTGCTCTTACATTTCAATAAGTGTATGGAGCGCTAAAGCTTATACTGCACCACTAACGTGATTGATCGTGTGTGCAGTTAGTAGATGTGTAAATGACACGCCAAATAAATATTGCACCCAGTTGGATTTATTTATTTATTTTATGTGTGCCATCTCTGATGGGGTTCGAAGCATCAAGAGAAGATAAGCTCAAACCAAAAGGATGAGAGTAAAGAAATGTAACGAGAATGCTCAGAAACTGCAATATGAACATGCAATTAAATCCTGTAGATGCAAATTATGGAATATGTAAATAACACACAATGTTTACAGCTCAATAAATGATATTGGATTGGTGAATATTGTTCCCCGAACAGCTTTACTATGGTAATATGGACATTATAATAAGAAAACATTTCCAGTGTTCCAGTGTTTCCAGACATGTGGGATCTAATTTTGAAGGTAAAACTAAAAACTTTACCGCAATAACGGTGTTAATTTGAGAAGGTGATGGAGGTGATGGAAACAAGACTTACACCAGTTTAATCCCTGCCCTTCATTCACATTAATCTGCACTTTCCTTTGTGAAGGGAAGTTAAACACATTTCAGGTAGAAAATGAACCTGTTTGTCAATCACCGCCCTGTAATTTGGACTTGCAACGCTTTAAAAGAAAAATAAATAAAAATATGGAATGATTGAAAAGTTTTCTTTAGACCTTGTTATTAAAGTAATTTGTGGTGGTAATGAAAGGTTCTTAAGCCACTGTCTAAAGGTTGGAGGAAATATATATTTCCCTCCATTTAAGTAATAGAGCTGGGTGATATGGCATATAAATTGAATCCCAGATTTCTTTAGACAAAATTCATTTAGATTCATTAGACAAAATTTTTGTCTAATTCATTCGACAAAATTTATTGATTTTGTATAGAGTGGGGAAAATGTGTCTGCAATTTGTACCTGTTTTTAGCCAGTGTTTTGGGGTTTGCCCCTGTCGTGTATGACTGTTGAAACCACGCCCCTTTTGGAAGCAAGCTCTTCGGATTGGTTGCATTCCGTATTTCTCAAGAGTAATGCGGGGCGGGAGGCGGAGAACTACAGAAGCTCGCTGTGCCAAAGCGACATTTTCAACATTGACCTCAATTATAAACCCGAATTAATTGATAATAACGCATAATAGTCCAGATCTACTCCTAACTTACTAATTTATACGACCAAGTCCTAGACACCCTGTGTATAAGTTACACAGCTTACAGAGAGTAAATTCTATTAGCGTTTTCCAGAATATTGCTTTCTGTCTGCTTTAATTAAACTAACAAAATAAATAAGTGGCCTCTAGTCCTTAGGTTTTAATGAAGCCGTTACCGAACAAGTCCACCTGCTGGTAGATTTTGTAAAATAAAACAAAAAAAATGCTGACAGCAAAGTAATTATATATGACTAATTACCTCAGAACAATTAAAAAATGTGGTCCTGATTGCTCTCCTAGGTTTCAACTCTCTTTCTAAATAACCCACAACCCTAATGGGTAACATGAAACAATAATCAGATAGCCAAAAAAAAAAAAAAAAAAAAAAAGGGACAGGATTTTCAAATTATGCCCAAATTAATTCGACACGCTCGTCACTGCGAGCATCATGCCTATTTTTGCGATCTAATTTGAATGTGTGCGGTGACAATCAGTTGAGATAATTGCACTGACTGCACTCACGATTATTACTTTAATCCGGATTGATTTCCCCGTCTCCCCCAGGCGTATCAACAACAATACAAAAAACGCCAGCGATTACACGGGGTGTTTTTTTTTTAATGGTGAATAATATATACCATATGACAGGTGAGGTGGTACGATGGGTCCTTTTTCATAAATCTGCCAACCCGCTAACAGATGCTGATGATATATGATATGCAGAATGCACTCGGCTGTTTTAAAACGGTGCAGAAAGCTTGTCCGTCATTAACGCAAAGGTATTCTTTTTGAAGCCGTACACGTATGAATATACGTACATGTGTTGTGATACTGGCCCACGCACACACATCTGTCTGTGGTCAGAGACTAAAGTGGTACAAAAAAAGGTGGACGATAATTCAGTTTAGAAGATGTATCTCTAGGTACTGGCTTTGGAGTACGATTACATCAGCACTTATTGCTGTTATCTGTGCCGGTTAGGATGCATGTATGAAAATGGCTTTTTTTTTGCAGAGAATGAGTATAGAGTATAGAATATAGGGGCACGGTGGTTTAGTGGTTAGCACGTTCGCCTCACACCGCCAGTGTCCGGGTTCGATTCCCGTCTCGGCCATGTGTGTGTGGAGTTTGCATGTTTTCCCCGTGCCTCAGGGGGTTTTTCTCCGGGTTCTCTGGTTTCCCCCTGGTCCAAAAACATGCACGGTAGGTTGATTGGCACCTTGGAAAATTGTCCCTAGTGTGTGAGTGTGTGTGTGTGTGTGTCTGTGTGCCCTGCGATGGGTTGCCATTCCATACAGGGTGTATCCTGCCTTAATGCCCATAGACGCCTGAGACAGACACAGACTCCCCGTGACCCGAGGGAAGATCGGATAAAGCGGTAGAAGATGAATGAATGAATGAATGAATGAATGAATGAGTACAGAATATCAAACATGATAGAATGATAAACCTTTGGATGACCAGAACTAGACACACATTCCTACTAAGCTTTTGACTTTTTTTACACAACAGTGGTTTCTAATGTGAACAAAAAAAAAAAAGAGGCGCTGAAAGTTTCAGGCTGCACTTTAGGGCTGAACGTGTTACATGGTATACACAGCGTGAGTCGACACTTCATGGTGTGGGTGCAGCTTTTATGGATTTCGTGACACCAGCTCAAGTAAAAGAGTCGGCTTTAATAGACCACCTGGCAGAGAAGCGGTTCCTTGCCAGGTACTTCAACAAGTCTGTCAACACTGTCATAATGCTAGTGGCTGCACTGACACAATGTAGTCTACAACAAAGCGAATCAATTTCAGGAAAAGTTCCTGGCAGGAAGTTTGCTGACCAAACTGCTAGAACTCCGAATAAAATCACTTGGCTGTAAGAACTACAACAGCGAGTGAGGGAGGGAGTTGGGGAGACTTCAGCAGGTGTTCAGTCTGATATAGATCAGGTCCTCACTTGGCCAAGGCAAATGGACAATGATCCTAGAGACTTGACTGGAATTTGAAACGGCTGTGAAAGGCACTAACCAGTTGTGGAGCTTTGTTTTTTTGTTTGTTTTTTTCTTATAAGACACGGTCCTTTCATTCTCTTTAGCTGACTACTTTAGGAGCAAATGAAATTAAGAGGAATCTCATTTTCTCCCTCATTGAACAAACACTTTATAAGAAGCCGTGCGCTTTAAAGCACAGTAAAGTCAAGCGCGTTATTCTTCTCCAACACTACACAAGACAACACTCTCTCCCTGGTTGCGTGGCCATAGACTGCCTACGGAGTTTGGGGCGAATCGAAAACTAATCGCTTTGTATTAAATATGAAGGCAGGGATAGGAAAGTGAGCTGACATACTCAGGTAGCAATCTGCATGGAGCGCTGACTGCAAAGAGCAGATGTCAAATACGTGCCCTGACTCTTTCTAATCCTGCCTCCTGAAGAGCTCTAAACTTCTCATTTCCGCACACCTACACACGCGGCGGCGAGGCACCAATTATTGTTATCCCCCATTCCGCTGCAAGTCTTGGTATAAACGGTCCTAATGAAGGTATGTTGACGACAGGGAGATGCCACTAATAAGAGAGATTCTGAGGATACAATAAGAGTGGCTATGCTTGTTAGCAAGGTGAAGGGAGCGCACAGCTTGTTAAATAATGGATGACATAAGGCAGCCTCTGGCTGTGAGGACAGCGAGCGGGACGAGAGGCAGGAGTGCCTGATAAAGAGTGGCAAGCACACAGAGGCCTGTTTACCTAGAATCCTGCCCTTGAAATAGAAGGACGACAGAGCCGGTTGGGACCAAGCTCTGGGTCTGTGGAAGGAATGACGAGGCTCAGCGTTTGCATTCCCAAGTCAATTTTCCTGGCGGAAGCCAGCTCACTTTTTGGCCTTCGTTCTGGGAATAAAGTGCATTAAAAACAGAATGCTTTTTTTTCCCCCTCTAGTGTCTGAAATTGAATTAATTCCGTTAGCTGCTCAGACATGCATAAATTCTGCTGCCCTACTGTGTTCCCTAATGGGCTTCGCTGTTGTGAATTTAAGTTCTAGAAAGTCCATTTCCCTTCCATCTTTCACTAAACGAACAGTTTGTCAATGTCACAATTAGCACATGTCGTCTACAGAGGGTGCACTTGCATTCAAACCTATAAAAAAACGCGCGGTACCGTGCATACGGAATCGCCCCGAATGTGAATTGCATTCTCCAGATTGGACGCACAGTGTATCATTTGGTTTTATTCACCTCAAATGTATATTTTATGTAATGTTTCCTTGGGGAACCATGTAAAAAGTCTATTCAGCCATGAATGTGAAGACGTAAGCTCCTGCCCACTCCAACACAAGCTGCTTTATTATTGCCATTGAAGTTGTTGCAACCCAGCATGAGTGGCAAGCCGTTATTGCTCATCCTTGTCCGTCGAGATGTGCTTTTGTGGCGACACTAGATAGTGTTTATCCCTACAAGGTTGTCACTCCAAATTAACCAGTTAACATGCACTGTCAACTAATGCCAAAAGCACAAGGAAGAGGACTGTTTCATTACCAGAGAAGAGACCCATCGGGAGGACTATTTATCACACTATAGCACCGCACAGATAAGAGCAGATGGCACTCTTTAACAAGGGGAAACTGCAGAACTAAACAACCCAGCTACCGAATGAAAACTACATTAAATACAGAGCACCGGTAATACGTACTGAAGCAAGTCTTAAATTGTAACGATGACAGAGTGACCTTTGCCTACACATATACCCTGGCAGTCTGGTTCCCTTGCCAAGATTTTTTTTTTTTCTGTTAAATAGTTCAATCGAAGACAAACGCATATTTCCTTTACACTTACATATATACATATATATCTAAGCCTCTTAAAATTTGCAGATTGTGCATGGGCTTGTACCAGAACAGTGATAGAGCTTTACTACTCATTAGTCTCAGGAAGTCACATGGGTCACGCCATGTTTCTAATACTCCAACTATCTGTAACAGATGTTCTAATTATATCAATTTTGCTCAAAATTTCTCCCTTTAAGAAACGTATTAATTGTTTAATAATTATTTTACGACAGAAATGATACGTTTAATATGAATTTATTGAAAGTCTATTCATTTCTTGATCATTTCAATGCTATTTTTTTAGTGGTTGTTTTAATTGGTAAATATTACATGGCTCCTTTAAGAATTCTGTTCCGGTTGCGTCCCTTAGAAACTGGTGATACGTTTAGGTTCCAAATGGTAATATATTGAGGAGCTCATACCTGTTGTGAATGCACAGGTAGTAAGCACATTTCGAGGAAATGTAGGAAGCAAGAGTGGATGCGTATTGATGTTTATTTTTTTGTTAATAAAACACATCTATCGCCTCTTTTATGTTCCATCCTAACATTACAATTGCTAAGCGCGGAGAGGAAAGGTCAGTGCTGAAATTATCTGGATAAAACATGGACTTTATTCATTCATTTCTTGTTGTCCGGGTTTCATTTATTCGCCAACACAATGCAGAAAGAAGGAGCAGATCAGCAAATAGAATCATTAATCGTTGCCTCTTAGTTAATTGCATGTTAATAAAATATATATATATATATATATATATATATATATATATATATATATATATATATATATATATATATATATATATATATATATATATATATATATATACACAACACATACTTGGAATACTGCTGTATGTTTTTGTTCAACACACATAAGATACTGCATTGGTTACTGCTTTTATTGACTGGGCAGAAATGGACCACCCGGACAGCACAGGGGTCAATTACGTTTTTTTTGGCAGTTTTGGCAGTGTCAGCGTTTGAACTTATGATCCTTTAAAGTGAGGGTGAATTTTCAGACCAGTGCACGACTCTGAGGCCCAAAAAGTCCAATAAAACCACAGACTTTTGCTGAGGAGCTTCGATAACAAAACCAGGAGCACATTATACTGAGCGTTCCAAGAATAAGTTAAAGTGAAACAAAAGGTACTGGCCCATATTAGGGCTTGTCTATCAGGCAATCGACACCCTAAGAGTGTACAGTACAGGCTTTTCCAGGAAGCGGTAGACTGATTTGTTTAAAAAGAGAAGCAGTTCATCTTCTACTTAGCGAGGGGTCAATGAAAGAGGAGAAAATGAAAACAGCGGAGCGTAGGGGAAAAAAAAAAGAAAAAAAAGAAGAAAGAAACAGGGAGAATATAAAGCGACAAGAAAAGCTTGCTTGCCTCGATGCTTGCTGATGTTTCAACACAGCTCTGTAAAAGAGACAACAAGGCAAGCCAGCCTCTGCTCACTCGTGTCGGATTTAACATTCAAAGTGTGTGGGTGAGAAACAGAGATAAATGCTGACTAGTTTGTGGCAGGTGTTCATTTTCTTCATTCATTTTCCTAGGTGGACGCTTGAAAAGGTACGGTTCACCAATCCTGTGTCGCCCATCTCAAATGAGCCGTGAGGAAAAAGAAACGGCACGGGGGCACTTTGAAAGTGGCAAAGGAATTCAACCACAACAAAAAAAAAATGTCCAAAAATAAACAAGCAATGCAATACTGGAAGTGTTGAAATAAAAACCCTTTTTCGTTTAGGACAATGGATATGTGTTTGTCCTCAAGCATGTGTTATTAATTCGAGAACGTTCCAAAAAAACAAGCCGTCCTCCAAATGCCTCTCAGTGCCGAATACCTGTGGTTGCTGAATCGCAAAAAGTGAGCGCGCTCTGAAAAGAGAATTTGTGCTGGCAGCAGAGACCAGTGGTTTCTGCTGTGACTTCTCCTTGCCCCTGGCTTTGTCAGGCTAACAAAGATCCAAGGCCTCCACTCGTGATTGCTGTATTCTTCAGTTAGAAGAGAAGTGCCTTTGCAAATGTTCATTGGGAAGAAAAAAAAAAGTTTCACTTTGCTTCTCAGGGACTCTGATATTTGATTTTGAGCTGCTCCTTGAAACTAGATATATGCAGAGCAAACATTCAATATTTCTTTCAGCGTAAAAAATATGGCTCAAAATCTAAAGAAACGACTGTGCTTTTGTGTTAAATGCCATAGTAGGTAATAACCAGCTTATTATATTATGCTTAAATATACAGTAAAATATGTGCACGCTTGACACGCTGGCGTTCGGGTTTCACGCTATGAAACTATCCACAGAATTGTAGAGTTTCCCCTTGTGCTAGCGTCCTTAGCGAGGCAGGTTTTGCAGAATACCACACATCTTTTTTTACGGCCACACTGTGTCTTCATTCTTGCGTGTCATGTGACAATTATAGCCTCTGTGGTTGAAAAATCTCTTTTTATTTACATCAAAATGGTATTGCAAATGCATTTAATCGTTCAGTCCTACATGTGTCACATTTTAAGATAATTATAGTTCATCATCCTCATAATTATCTTTCTGCTATACTGGGTGCACAGTATAGTGCTATACTATAGCAGTATACTATAGTATAGTGTAGTGCTGTACCGGGTGTAAAAACATTCCCATTGCCACATAATAGCCAATAAACTCAAAGAACAGAGCATTTGTCTCCACACCTCAGAACTTAAATTGTACAATAAGGGTGTCATGGCATTCTAGAGACATCCTGTAATTCAACAAAGTGCTCGTATTTAAAATCGAATATCTTTCTGTTTATGTTCTGCCATCGCCAATGGTGTGTGGAGCTGTCCCGTGAATTTTGTGACACAAAAAAAAACAGCAACAATATTTCTATGCATATTCTTGCCATTATATGCAACTGTGTCAGTTTAATGTTGTAAATATGTCTTTCGGAATTATAAGATGCTTGAATACAAACCTTAGCGATATTCCCTCGGTAATACGACAGCATGGTGTGTGAATCCTCAATATTTCCTACATCTCAGAAAGTGTGCTGGACTGTCATAATTTATTGCTTGGGCATTCAATAATCTTAACACAATACTAATTAGCCATATATTTACTGTCAAACTTACTACAACTAGGATTGAGCAATATATGCATTCAATAATGCATTGAAATGCTTTTTACGACTGCCCAACATGTAAATATGAAAGTAAGAGTATTTAGGCAAAAACAAATATAAAGAAAAAGAAAATAATAATAGAAAAAAGGAAATAAAGTATAGAATATGTAAACGTATGTGATATTACTTTAAAGTATGTACATATGAATCAGATAGTATGATATATGTATAAATAAATATTATATAACTACAAATTTTGCATGACTTTTGTATTGTATTTGTACATTCGTCACGTGGTTATTATATATATATATATATATATATATATATATATATATATATATATATATATATATATATATATATATATATATATATATATATATATATATATATATATAAAAACACTTTATATACACTCTTTTCTTTTGCCCCATTAAAAAACATTTCTTTTGCAGACATCATCCCCTTCCCTGTCTCTTTTAACATCCGTGTTTTTGTCTCCATTTTGTTAATATGTAAATAAAAAAATGCGACATAAGAATGACATGTTAGACATGTAGTGCGCTCTTTTGAGAAATTATGCTTGAATTTGATATAATCATTATTCACACTATTATTAAATTTGACATTGTCAAAATCAGTACCATCGCTAATATTCGATATATATCGCCCAGCCCTTCTACAACCCTCACCAGGCTGTTATTAAGGATGTATAAATGAACAGGATGTTATTAAGGATGTTTAAATTAGAGTGTGTGTTTTGTGGTCATTATGCCACTGGGACTGATGCACAGCACCACGTCATCTCTTGGCAAGTTCATAAAAGAAATGCTTACTGAAAAGTAACAGATTCACCGAAACCCATTATCACATTGCGATTCATTGTAAATAATATATATCTATTCAGTTCCACACTATTCTAAACACCTTTTCACTATAGCACCTAATTACAAGGTCTGTTCCCGAAGTGTGAGGAAAAGTGTTCGCTGGTTGATGCCTCTGTTTAGGTTTGTTTGCTTTTTTCCTCCCATGTGTTTTCATACTAAAAAAAAAATCTAGATTATATACATTAAAACTGGCTGTATTCAGAGATACCCTGAGGGGGGGAAAATGTACATCACTTTCTGGTTGAGCAACCCAATGAGGCGATGATGCCTTGTAGTCTAGAGCATGTGCTAATTCCCTTTCGACATACCCTCTTCTGCCCTTCCTCTCTCCTACAAGCTAAATTTGCTCCCTTTTCAGGGATATGTGGAGCACTCCCCAATTCCCAAAGCCATTTATTCATCTCTGGGCCTGTCAGGAATTATGCTGGGTCAGAGCCGTTGCCAAGGAAACGTTCTACACCAATTAAAATCCGAGTATGCATATGGAAGACAAGACACGGAAATATATAGCGCAAAAGAAGAAGAAGGAAAAAAAAGAAACCCTCAGATTTGCCCCATGAGCGAACGTCTCTCGTCACCGCCTGTGTGTATCTTACGCTGAGACAAATCCAAATACCACGAAAAACTCGCCTTTTTTCGTGCTTGTTTTCGTTTCGCACTTTCTTTCACTTAATCCAAAAACCCTCTGTGCCCGTGCCAAGCTGCTCGACTAGCTTTGATCTAGAAAAAAAAATAGTCTGTTTGTTGCACTAAAGTTTGTTTTAGAGACCTATATGTAAAAAAAAAAAAAAAAAAAAAAAGAAAGAAAGAACGCAACAAAGGAGACGGAGATGAAAAAATGGACATGAATAGATGTATTAGAAGGCCGGTGCCAAACGCATAAATACGCATAAACAGTTCTTTCAGGTTCCCTTTAAGAAAGTCTACATTTGGGCCTGATCCAGGGAGAGGGTAAATGCAGCACTAGCTTCTCTACTCGTGTCCTTGTGTCTCTCCTCTCTACAAGCTCTCCTTTTTTTTCCCTGCTCTCTGGCAGCTCCCTCTTTTATCATCTATCACTGCCAGTACAGGATGAGATGGCAGAATTGTTCGAGCCGCCAAAGACAAACCGGAAGACAACCGAAAAGACAAAAGCAAATCCAAGTATGTCTAGTGCACAAGCGCGACTTAATTGAGCGGGTGCGGTTGTTTCTTCCGGGAGTACCGCAGACAGCTAAGAAAGCTGCTTTTAAAAGCCACGAAAAGTACAACTGCTAAACGAACTGTAATAAGTGAACCGCGTAATAAGTGAACCTCGGCGCCAAAAAATGCCGTCGTAAGCCGCCGCCTACGCCGCCCCCTAATGTGTGTTTTCCGCAAAAAGCCCTGAAAACACACTTCAAAGAAGGGGAAGGAAAAAAATAAATACACAGAATTGACTCAGCACTGACCTTGATTTTGTTGGGATGGATTCCAAAATCACATATTAATCTTAAAAAAACAAACAAGATTCCGTACAAATCATAGAAACTCCTCGATGACCTCACATAGCGCATCTCTTATCTGTTTATCCCTAGTTCTAATGTGGTGAAACGTCCATGAAACAACCTTGATGAGACAATGTTGTTATCACTCATAGCAACAAGCATTTTAAACAGACCAGCCATGACCATTCAGGAGTCAGCGAGAGGGTACTTATGGGAATGAATAGGTTCGGAGGATCGGTTCGGTTGTTGGAGGACTGGATTTGCTCCGCTGCTCAACTGCTATTAAGAACGGCGGCCCTGCCGGTATAAGAGTGACCTCCAAAGCAGGTCTCTACAGCTGGTGCTTAGAGGTAGGATGTGGAACAGAAATGCTCACAGCATAGTGGTGCCTGGCTAACGTCGCTAATCCGCTGAAGAAAATGCGACTTTAGCTGAAACGGATGTTAGCCGGAGCATAAGATCCCATAAGAAATAATGGAAACAAATTGATACGTTCCCCGACCTCGTCCGTTATCAATTTTTAAAAAACTATTTTCGCCTTATTTTTTATAATATAACAGCTAATTATTAACACATTTAGTTAAATTGCATTAATATTAAATGAAAAATCTCTGTATACAGTACTTTAAATACACTATACTGTATACACACTACAGTGTTGGGAAGGTTACTTTGGAAATGTAATAGATTACAGATTTACAAATGACCCTATTCAAAATGTAATAAGTAGTGTAACTTTTTAATCATTTTATAAAAGTTCTGATTGCATTTGATTACTTTTTGATTGCTTTTATACGTTCAATAGGTGATGAAAATAACATCCGGTGTCAAAAAAATTGTTGGGCGGGGTTCTTTGGGATATACATTTTTTTTTCTCAGTAACTATAAGGAAAACCTGAAAAACTGTCCTGGAGAAACAGAGGGGAGTCTAATTAATCCTGACGTTAACTAGAGGAAAATTTTGGTCGCAAAACACTTTAACCGAAAACGACGTTAGCAGAAACAGATGTTAGCCGAGGCACCACTGTATTTGCAGACATGGCACCCCGCTGCTTTAATGAAAATATGAAGATAGGCTAGCTACAGAGTCAAACCACCTAATTCTTGGTTCTGCACCATCCACCATTTTCTCCTCTCTCCTGACTTGTATCCTTGTGTCCTTGTGTCGTATATGAACATCTCTCCACATAACGCTTTACTCTATTGACGATTAGACGCAATTATAATTAAGCTCTGAAGCAAGTCCGTTATAATTCCTTGTGAATCACCGATTAGTACGGAAAAGATAACCCGTTAAATTGAGCGATCATATAAACTCGGGAAGCGAAGCAGTTATAGGAAATTCATCAACACCTCCGCTAGCGATAAACAGTGGATCAAAATGCAAATCGTTTGGATGTCGGCCATCGTGCCTGTACATTACCGGCGAAATATTTTCGCTTGATGGCGGATGTCTGAAAGAGCAAAAAACAACAACAACAAAAAAAAAACCAAATCGGTGCGAAGGATGCGATCTGAAACGGCAAAGCGTGTGCGTCATTTGTCTCATGGGAAGCCATTTTGTCTATTTACATCTGCTACCTGCTAGGAATATTCCACCAGGCCTTCGTGTTTTATGATCGTAAGATCATGAGCAGAATACAGAACCATCCCCAGCTGCCAGCTTGTGCCAGGAAACCATTCGACTGTGCTTTTAGGACGACTCGTATTTTACTCTGAGGGTTAATATTACAGTCAGGGGCGAAGTCTAACAAGGATTTCGCTGACCTTCATACGCAGAGCCGACCTCTGGCATGACATGAACATAAACAAGCTGTAATTCCTTTGTTGCCACCGAGGCAGTTTGGGGATTGTTAGAGTCTGTATGGGCTCATCAGCAGGGAGACCTTAGGTGGCCTGTGCAATCCGGAGAAGATTAGGCTGGCATATCACGCACACACAAATATATGGCCCGAGCCATTCCATCCTTGAGCGGTGGCCTGTCAATCTCCCGCTCGTGATAGTGTTGCAGCGCGTCTGCTTACAGCATCTACTTTACGCCCGGAGACAAACGTGCAGATTTCTTTTTTTTTTTTTTTTATGAGCGTCTAAAAGTTGCTCAGGTTAACTCGCAGTGTTACTTACAGTGTAATTTTGTTTTAAACCAGTAAATTAGCCTAATTAGGGAGTTACTAAGAAAGAATGAACGAGTAAATGATAAATGCATTGAGCAGTGTTCCACATTCATTTGGTTATGGTGTTCCATTCTTACTTCCTGTTTCCCACCCTTTCAGCCTTAGATACTAAACATTATTTGTTATTGTTTTTTGAGCCCATAGAGTTGCCCAAATTGAAAATATTACATCTCTGACCAGGCAGATGTTCGGGATGTTCGAGAAAATTAATGATAGTTAAATGCATTAACTCCAATTCCATGCTTACTAAAAGTCAAGTCGATTGTTATTGTTATTCTAACCATATATAGCTGCAGACAGGACACAGTGCAATGACACAACGTTCCTCCAGAACATTGGTGCTACATAAAACATAAAACAACATGATTACATCACACAACATAGAGCTATATGACAGAACACCGACACTAAGTGCATCATTCGCAACCTAGTGCAAACACAACAGACAACACGAGATGATGCAGGACGAATACACAAAACACAAAATAGCAACGACCAGTAAACCAACTCTATCTGTTAGATAGTATTTGCAAAATAGTGGAAAATTTAAACAATGAAACATATGCGGTCTTGCTTCCAGTGCTCATGTATACACAAATTTCACAAGACACCATGCAGATTTCTTTTTTCAATGTGCTTTTTAAAACTCTAAAGTGGTTTAATTGAAACTATTACCGACCAGGCTAATAATAAAGATGAATAGAACAATTTTGAAATGCACTGAGAGATGACTCACATTCAGTGGCTCTTTTTTTAAACCCATCTCATTCTACATTATGTCTGGAACCTAGAGAACGTGCATGTACTCTTAAATGAATTGTATTATAAGAATGCAAAAGTTAATTGGCCTAAATATTTGGAGTTAAATAGAGCATACTGTCATACTTGATCCACACTTGATATATATCAAAGTAAGGTAACTGATTACATTTGATTACTTTCATGTGTCCACTGTCCAATGAGAGCGCCACTGCCACCCTCTGTAGTGGATGTGCAACTATACAGTAGCTCGGCAAAAAAGCCACGCTATTTGATAACGAGTGCAGTTGTCTAAAACACTGATTTTACATGAAATTGCTCAGATGTAACCATATTTGTAACCGCATCTTTAACATTTCCATAAGTAACTTAAGTAACTGGATCTCACCACCCCAATGCTGATTAAAAACATAACAAGTCACACTGTGATTCTAAGACAAATAATACGCATTGGGGTGGTGAAATGCAGTCTGAAACACAAAACTGTTATTGCTACAATACCACCCTGGAGCTGTTTATTTTCCTAGACTGGCACGTTCTGTATAGAGTAGCCCCCGTGATTTGGTGATTTACAAAATCAAAAGTTCAAAAAAAATCTCCTGGACGGGACCATACAAAGAAAGAGAAGAAGGCTTTGGTCCAGGTGCAGCTTATTTGTGAGGATAGACCCCACACACATACAAAACAATTCTCCTCCTGCTACACGTGTGCGCACACACATACATACACACACACACACACACACACACACACACACACACACACACAAACTGTCCCTCCCCTGACTATGGCTACCATGGCGACGACTCCCTCCCTCTGCGGCTCCCTCCCGCCCCCTTGCTCGTAATCCTACTATAAATAGGATGCAAGAGAAGATGATTTGGGGGAAGAAGAAAAAAAAAGAAAAACAGCTTAACGTGGCAGAAGATGGAGGCAGACATCTGAAGGTTGTCACATATCCCCACAAGGCTGTTTTTTCTTTCCCTCTGTAATGTTTTAACCATTACAGCCGTAACCAAACCCAAAAACTGGTGGTTTGTGGATTAGTGGTTTACAGACACACACACACACACACACACACAAATAAAAGGATTTTTATAACTTCTTTATATTCATATGTGTGGTTTCGTTTCACAATACCATTGCATCACAATACGCCTTTGAAAATGTTGGTCTGCGGAGTGAAGAAAAATTTCTAGGAGAAGGCAACAACGACAAGAAAAAAATAAAATTCTCCTTCAGGGGGGGTCACGTCCAGGTTAAGTCATGCAACTAAAGAAAGTGTGTTCAAAAAATCTATTCAGGGAAAAAAACAACAAAATACTTTGACTAGACCTCAGACCTTATATTGTATCGGTATATACAAAATGCAATTAATTAATTAAATAAATAAATAAAGATGGAGCTAACAGAACGAGGGTACATTCCATTCGATGACATTTCCTTTCATGAATAATCCATGAGGCAACTTATAAGCGCTGTGACACATCCAGGTAAGCTCTGAAAGGCCAGGAATAAGTGATGGCAATCTAGAAAAGGACGTGTTCTCTTCTTCTGTGCGTTTGTGTCAAGGACCAACTGCACGGAATTATCTTTAATATCAGCTTTTACGTGTGATGTCGGATCGGCCGCTTCTTAACATCAATCATGCTAATGCATTTTTCCCCCATCGGGGCTTGCCATGTATAGGAAAGGGTCATGCGCAGTGGGGTACTAGAGTGTATTGATGGTGTTTAATAAAGTTTTAAAGAATTTATTGTTTCTTTCTTGTTCAGCCGTTTAACATTACACGAACGCTTTGTCAAAACATCTCTTATAAACATGGGCAAAGCGAAATGCGGACTCCAATGGCAATACATCATTAGAATCTGTAAAGCATTTCCTTTTTTTTTTACCCTCAAATTAACAACAGAACGCTGTGCTTTTGTAAAGTAAAGAAATCAGACACGGTGCGTTTTTTGATGTCTCTGGCATCTCTCTTCACAGACAGATAAATAGAACAACCTGTTTTCACGCATACTTGCATCACAGACATAATAAATACATGTATGGAACGCTCGAAATGTCAACGGTTATAATGTTTCAGTTCACAATTCGAAAACAAAAATTCTATGATTATGTGTGAGTTAGGAAGAGGTACGGGATTTCCGGCGTCACCACATTAACTGGCCGTGTTGAAACATAATAAAAGCTGTAGTAAAAGCGTCCATTTGGTATCCTGATGATCAGCGCCATGATTACTTAATAAACATACATTTGCATAAAACATTTTAATCAGGCAATTAATCTTGATTAAAAATGTTTATTGATTGATAGATAGATAGATAGATAGATAGATAGATAGATAGATAGATAGATAGATAGATAGATAGATAGATATTACTACTAGGATTTAATACTAGTATCAATCTACCTATCTATCTATCTTAATTAATTAATTAATTAAGAAAGATCAAGAAAGGGATCAGGTTTTTGTTTGTTAATCACCAGGCTTCAAAAGCATCATGAGTAGGGGCAGAAAAGTCTACACACCGAATGTGTCTTTAGGGTGAAACATGCCATCGGCTCGGCTTTTACGATCCTTGCACGCATTGTCTTTCCCCCCCCATTCAGTTCTCCCGAACCATAAACTAAAAGCCACACAAAAAGAGCTCGACATTGGAGATTAGGGCAAATGGCGAGATCAGGAAAACAAAGCGCTTGTCGTCTTTGCTCTCCTCGCGTTTGTGTCTAATCTTCTTGCTTTTGTTTTATCTCCTGAAGCCAAAAGGAGTGACGAGTATGTAAAATATCAGAGTAGAAGCCAAGATAAAAGGCATGTTTATAGTTATTTTATGGCCGTGTTTTACCGTTTGGCGAGAGCCAATAGGGGCTAATTTGGCGAAAGCGTCGAGCTGCTTCGTGTCGTGTTATTTATGCGCTTCTGACACTGTGCATGCATTAAACTGATGAATGCACCTGCATATTTAATAGAAGCGACCTGCAGAGACCGGGTACTGTATTCCAGCCTGTGTTCCATTAAGAAATCAACATCCATTTTTTTTTTTCTTCGTCTTTGGCTGAAAGATAACCGTACCTGTGTTTATATGGCCAATCTTTTTAAATCAACACCGGCTCGTCGTTCATCATGTTTTTAACAGATGGAGGAGAAAAAAAAAAAGAAAAAAAAAGCGAATGAAATCGTTGACATGTATCTCAGTGGCGTTGGTGTGGAACTCCGTTTCATTTGCTGTCCCTTGTGAGATTGACACCTCCCCTGGTTCTACCAGTGCTCATTAGGGTGATTAAAGAAGCATAAATTGTGTTCAGTGAAACTTTCTTACCTTTAAAGTAGGCAGAGGAGGGGAGGCGAGCGTCAGGCACAGCGATATAAAAAGAGAAGGGGAAAAAAAGAGAAAGATTGAATAAATTACTAGAGTATATGGTATACCAGGGACAGATATATACAATCAGCTGAAGAAAAATCTCTGTAGTTAATGTCTTTCTTTTGGCTTCTTTATACTGGATGATTAAGTGTACGGCATTTTATCCGACGCACTCATCCGGAGCAACTTATATTTCGCTCATTCACACAGCTGAGCAACTGTGGGGTTAAGGGCCTTGTTCATAAGCACCGGAGTAGCAACTAAGTGTAGACAGGATTAAACCCACAAACTTTGAATTCAAAGGCCCCTTCTCATGATTAAGAAACTCTTTGGTCCCTATTCGGTCTGAGAAACACACACACAAATCACTTAACATATAACAAAAAATGGAACACATAATTGGCCGTGATTGACAATTTTCCCCGCCCCTCCCCCCCAACTCCACTTATCTTATTATGTCCTCTAACCACAATGAGTGTGTACAATCTAGTTCTAGATAGTTTTACTATTCGAGACACGGCTGGGTTTTTTTTATGTTGTTGTTGTTGTTGTTATTGTTGTTGTTGTTATAGAAACTTGTGCAGCACTTCATCAATTATTAATTAGATTTCTTGCAGATAATAAAGGATCGCACCGACTCTCAGATGCGGAAACGTATCATTATGAGCGGGTCTTGGGCTTTTAAAGTCTCAGAGGATCCCAGTAATTGGAACAATGGCAGAAGTTGAATTACATCATCAGCTGGTGGTTTTTGATGGAGAAAAATAGGGCTGCCTGAAATCACTTCCCTGTTTTAATATATAAGGTATACAACTATACACGCCTGTACATATATTTACGGAAAAATAATTCTTCCTATAATGCCAGGATAGCCAACATAGAACTCATTGTATTAATAACGCGAGCAAAGAGACCTAAATTCCTGTTAAAATATGGATTTTTTTTTTCATAATGTATATTATGTACCACATTTTTGCATTTGACAGACACCTTCATACACAGTGATTTACAAGTGAGCATTTGAGGTTAAAGGCCCACTAGAGGCAGCTTGGTGGCGCTAAGACTTGAACCTATAACCTTCCAGTCTAGAACACAATGCCTTAACCGCTGAGCTACCACATAGTACATTAATCAACAAACACTGGCCAACTTTCAGGAAATTTCAAACTAAATGAAAAAAAAAAAAAAAAACAAACAACAAAAAACTCACACAAAACCAGCAGATCAAAAAGTATATGCATTTTTATCCACCAAGAAGTTGTTACTATAGAAACAACAACATATTAGACCAAGTAGAATCAACCTCCTACAAATAAGAAATAAGCCTTTAACAGCACCGGGGTTTAGAATGATTTATTTATATGGCAATTTTGAAAAATGCTTTCCATAATTGCTGATAGAATATATGAGATAAACAGCAAACAAGGGGTCTAAACATCAGCCTTCTCTTAATCGCGCTCTTTCCCAACAATACCTGCCTAACACGAACTGCCAGGAAGTTATCCGGAGCACAGAAACGCAAAGCCTGTAATCTAACACAAAGCCAATTTAGCTGGATGTAATCCATGCATGGACGGGATGCGTGGAGAGAATTAGCAGCGTACGACTTGCTACTGTACAGATCAACCTATTGGAGTCCCAAAGCGGCAGCTGCTGATTCCACCACGAGCACAGTGCATCTTATTAGCAGTCCAGGCTCTCTGTCGCGCTGACGGGAGATGCTGCTAAAGGGGGGGACTTGGGGGGGGGGGGGGGGGGGTGGTTTTGGCCCGCTTGAGAAAGCAGCGAGAGGATCTCTGGACAGGAACGTGCATGCACAGATACGTGGAATCTGCCAAGATAATCCTACGCATGCCTTTATGTGGAAAACCAAGCAGCGCTGGCTTTGTTGTTCTACTGTCGAGTTTTGCTTCTGCCTGGCTGCACTGCTGTGAGCCTGCTCCCAGTTTCAGCTTGTAATTACTGAACACAGGGGTTGGGCTAAGAAGTGGTCTTTCATAGTTAATGTTCTGGTCTTGGTACTGCTGCGCATCAAGCGCTCAACTATTTACAACCGTAAGCATCAACCGTAATATTGCATGGCTGCGATAAATAAATATATAAATGCATGTAACTGGTTGGACATTATGTAAACTAAGTTTTTCATTTTTATTCCAAGGGAAAGAAGGAGGGGACTTACAGAAAATGACGCAACAGTACAATGGTGTGATGTAACCTGCTGAATATCATGTCCCGTAGTTGCTTAATTTTCTATAATGGCATATGAAGTATGTTGTTCCTCTACTACAATCAACAACGTAGTTTATGCATTACGAATTAATGAATAACACACAATATTTATTTTATTATCACTTTATAGCTATATTTAATGTTGGGAAACATCTAAAAAAAACAGCACCAGCTATCATTTACATTCCAGCGTCTTTAAAAACTATAAATGCCACCTTTGAAGATATTCTCAGTAAACACTAACATTGGATGCTTCTAGAAAGGTTCCATAAACATGTTTTTCCCCCTTTGCAGGTACTATACATCTGGGACTTGAACTACAAATAGATCATAAGATTGTGTTAATCCATGCAAAGTGAATAGTTACTGAAGCAAAATTCAAAAAATTTCAAAATTAAAAAAAAAGCTGACATACCAAATTGTCAGGATTATGAAACAGAACTGCGCCTTCCCATCAGCCATTGCACCTCACTGATTGTTTCGCGCACCTGTTTCACATTCCACAGTAATTAGCGCTCATGTATAGCGTCACCTTTCAGAGCACTGTTTGTCTCGCCATCGTTGCTATTTGTTCGCACTCTAAGCTTAGGGTTTCCTTGCACCCTGTGTTTTGTGCTCTTTGTTTTTCTGTGTCATGCTTGCCTTCTAAATAATACTGCACTCGCATCCACTTCCTACTCATATAACATGACACCAAAGTTGTTTTCCGTAATAATGATAAATGAAAATATATTCGAGCGAAATACATGCGCTGTTCCTCGCTGCTCTATAGAACTATATAGTGTATATTGCTCTATATTATATAGACAATATATCTGTATATACTGTGAATACAGTGCTATAGTTGGTTCTTCCCCTGTTGTATCAGATGTCTCTGGGTGCAATTGTTTTAAATATTTCCTTCATTTGAAGTAGGGGACCCGAACCTGTTCCATTATGGCAATGCCAGTGTCCACAAAGCCAGCTCCAGGAAGATATGGTTTTGTTGGAGTGGAAGGCCTTGTTTCAAAGATCTGACCCCAACCCTACTGAACACTTTTGAAATGAATTGTAGCACACTCTTGTAGCCCAGAGAGGGGTGTAGCTCAGTGGCACTGGGCTACTGATCAGAGCGCTGGTATTGCCAAGCTGCCACCCTTGGGCCCTTGAGCAAGTCCCTTAACCCTCTGTGCTCCATGGTCTGAGTATCATGGCCGACCCTGCTCTCTGACGCCCAGCTTCCAAACAAATTGTGATATGCGAAGAAAAGAATTTCACTGTCACTCTAATGTGACACATAAAGTCTATTCTATTCTATATAAATCTCCACAACTACATTATTATACTATTCACATACTATAGTTATAGCAAATGAGGACTGAATATGAAATGGACGGTTCTAATATCTTGGTTTGGTGTGCATAACCTTTGTGTCCATAGAGTATATACCAGTACAACATCTATTACATCTATAACACCTATATAACATATAAACTAATATGCGATCCTCATACTTGCTAAATTCTCTGGAGGATCCATTTATTATAACCTTGCAGGTGTTATCAGTTGCCGGTGCTTTTATAACACCATTGTTACACGGTGTAAAAATTCTATGATTGGATATTATCTCTAGAGTAGAGTATAAATTAAATAAAACATGGGGACAGTTTTATTAATTAACTCCAAAGGCAAAAAACTAAAAAGGGAAAACATGACCATGTTAAATTCAATGGTGCACAAAAAAAAAGATCTTACAGCCTCTCCAGGGCTCTGTCATGTCTCACTCTGAACAGAAATAATACCAAATATTAGTATCAGGCCCTGACAGACAAAAGCGCAGCTCGCTAATCAGATTGCAACTTTCAAGACTCTAAATTTGATCTGAAGTGCCTTTCTCAAAAAGAATGGAGGATTGCACTGAGAAATAGGAGCCAATCAAATGGAAAAAGCCACTTCTGGTTCTATGGCGTTTATGGACAACATTGTTGTTGTTGTTGTGTACAGGTTGTCTGGCTGGAAAAAAAATCCCCAGCAATAAAGAGGTCCAAATGAAGGTAAGTTTATCTCTATGACCACTAGCATGAAACGACCTTGACTCCTCAACTCCAAAATGGCAGCCGTATGGGAAAGTGATACATCACTCCTGCTCTTTCTACATGACAGATCACATATTCACCTCCACAGTAGAGCGAATGAGTCAAACATCGATTTCTTTGAGACCCCCCCCCCCCCCCCCCCCCCCCCCCCCCCCCCCCCCAAAAAAAAAAATCTATCATTTGGATTTAATGTGTAGCTGGCCAACTGTAACCTTTTTTTTTCTTCCTTTCTTCACAGTTGTATACTGTTATATCCACAAAATGATGGGGGAGTCGATATTAGTTTTTTTTCATTTTTTTATTGTGCAAGTGCTTTGATTTCTGAAATTGTTTAGTCACTACTGCACACATCCAACAACGTCAAACACATCAAGGCACAGCAAACATGATGAATTACGCCTATGAAAGGTTTACGTTCCGGTACTGAGGACGCTTTGTGCACAACGCGGTGACTAATGTTTAACACAAGGAAGAAAAAAAAAAGGAGTGGGGAAGACAATCAACCGAAAAAGAAGAGTGCAGTACATTTTTGCTTTCAATAACCGACCATAACACACACTGCACTGAAAGATCATGGCTTCCTGAAACACTAAAGCCTTTTCCAGACAGTATGACGTATAATTAGTGCACTTTGCCAGCAGTACATCAATCAGAAACCACATGACAGCATATGCTCCCTATAATTAATAGAAAATCAGATCACTCTGTCACTGAGCATTAAGCTTAGCTGCCCACTGTAACATATGTGATACACGGCGAGAGTAAATGAAAGGAAGATATATATATATATATATATATATATAGCGGCCACTTTGATAACAGGAAGTGAAATATGTTCCGGGATCCCGTTAGAGTAGCTGAGGATTGAGGAAGCATGACATGAGGACAGGGAATGGAAACCAGACAATGCATGTGCAAGACAGTGCAAATGAAGTGCTGAGCGGATCCGATAGTCCAGATGTTGAATTAATCATCTTTACCACTCGCAATGGAGGAGCTTGCAAGTCATAATATGCTGAATTATTCATACCCCCAAGCTGGAGTAATTTCTCTCTGAATTATTGAATTTGGCGATTCAAAGACTTACTGACTTATTGGCCTTTTTAACGCTGCTCGGCCTACTTTGAAAAAATAAATAAATAAAAAATCCCTGCCTCCCTCGTTGACTAGTTTGGAGTCACCTTGATGGCAGAATTTAAATCTAAGTGAGACCCCAACTAAACGGGAGGAGGGGAAACGGGGATCATTTATATGCGGCGATTTGAATATAATTTATTCATTCTTTGATTCGATGTCTGTTTGGGTGAAACTGAATTACGATTAAAAAAAGAAAGAAAAAAAAAAAACATCAATCAGCCAGTAGAGACACAAACCTGAGCTCGGGAAGCCTGTATAAATCACGACATTTTCATGAAAGCTTTTCAAAATGGTAAATCACAATATTGCCTTGAAATGATCTGGCTTGTTTCCATCGCTTTTTCAAATTGATCCTTTTTTTTCTGCCCCTGAAATAACCTGCTCAGCACACAATGCTCCTTTAATGCTTACATCACAGTCAAAAGTATAGAAATGAATAAATAATGAGACCTAAGACAACAACAATAGCTATTTTCCGCACGGTATAAACCCTTCCATACACCTTCATACTCTATATATCGTCTAAGGCCTCTTTCAGCAACATATTTGGATTGGCATTGGATCTAAAACACCCTGATAAGACGCTAATAATAAACATCCTAGCCAAGGAGCATGTGTTGTTTTCCATACATGTATATCAATGTTAGTGTGATTATATAACACTTAAGAGGAGTGTGAAACAGATTGGAACCGGTGGTTGCATCACCCCCCCAAGAAATATTCAATATTTATTAAATATTAATTACATATTTTTCTCCAAACCTATAGCAGCACTGAAAATAAATAAATAAATTAATTAATTAATTAATTAACAAAACTCTTTTTTTTGGCTAATCTCCAATCAGCTCCTTATGCTCTCCATTCCCAAGTGAAAAATAACTTCACAACACAAAATGAAATTCTCCTTGTAATATAAATCGGTATAAATACATATATTAATTGATGAATTTATATATATATATAAATTCTCCTTGTACCCGGGTTCGATATAGTGTGTGGAATGTTCTCGGTATCGTTTCCTCCCGGTGCACATAAATACATGGAAATATTAATTCCAGGGGATGAATCCCCTGAGATAGACACAGCCATTTGGATATAGGAAGATATATATATATATATATATATATATATATATATATATATATATATATATATATATATGTATTGTGTGTGGTGTGTGTGTGTGTGTGTGTGTGTGTGTATATCTATATCTTTCAATAATCTTCCACCTATAATTAATTAATTAGTGCGATTAGGAACAGCAGACTTACTTCCTATCCAGCCAATTACATTTCCATGTCCCAAATAAATCTCATCAGCTACAGGTGAGCTGACACATTAGTTCTCTGCCTCCTTGCCACACCACGATCTGCTTCCTGAACTAATGCAAGACCTGGTGTCTTTGACAATCGTGTTCCAGTGGTAACAGAATTGAACATTGTTGCGTATGCTTGGCTGAGTTACAGTGCTCCAATCTGAGATGGCAGGTGTCATGGTGAGGCATTCGCTAGCAGCATGAGAGTGCTCCAGCTGCCGGTGCCTCAGGTGTATCAGCTCTTTCTTTCTTTTTTTTTTCTTTTTTTCTTCTTTTTTTTTTTTTTTTTTAAACTCGTGCCTTTATGCTGAGTGCTTCCTCCTGCGGTGTGCCTGCCACACATAACCACTATCTCATCTCTGCCATTCAGCAATGCCTGGGGTACAGGCTGATCTCAAAGGCTTGGCTTCTCCTGTCAATGTTGGCTATTGAGTGCAAACCAACATTGCTGATTTAAATTCCAAGGTGACTCCGCCCCCTTAGCCACACGACGTGAAGGTCTTCTATATAAAGTGGTGACGGTGATCGTACGGCCTTAGTACTCAAGGGCTGTCAACTCAACTGCACTAAACAGCTTTTGGACATTTGCGTTGCACATTACTCTCCATCTCTAACACATCACTGAAACACCATATTGGAAATATATTAAAGAAGAAGAGGAAAGTTAGAAAACCTCCTACTGTACGTGTCCTGTAAGCTCGTATTTGTTCCTTTCTAGCACTCCTTATCTTGGTTCTCCATTGTCACTGCTCTGCACATGCGGTTGGAATGGTGTACAGCATATATAGGAATATTTTGACACTACTTATCATTGGTGTTGGTGAAGAATAAAAAGAAAAAAAAGAATTTGGCAGTGAAATATGGCCTTTTTTGGTCTGATATTTCATGTGTACAACCAGATTTTTGTTCACATAACCTTTCAGCAAAGACAAGGCTGTACCTGAATTATCACTAATTGTCACTAAAGCCAGAGAATATTGTAATATACTGTAATAAATACTCTTGGAGAAATACATGTATTTTTTGGGCTCTATAGAATAAATATGTATATTCAATTCAGTTCATTTTTAATTAAATAAAGATTTTGGACAGTGTCTCAATAGCAGCTTTACACAGTTAATAAAGAAAGCTGTGTAAAATATTGTTCTTTACAAGAGCAAGTTTGTGCCTAATGAGTAAGAGTGATAGTCTTGGATACTGGATACTTAGAGAAACATCATCTAGACATTTTTCTTTTAGCATTTGGCCTAGTTTTAGTTGCTTGCTTTGTCTGATAGTAAAGCTGGAGCTGGAGCTGAGCGATATGTTATATTAATTGAATCTCCGATATTTTTAGACACAATTTTTTTTTTTAATTTTATTTTGATACAGTGGGAAAATGTGTGCTCTATTTTTAACTATTTGTAGTCTATTTGTGTTTTGTGACCGCCACTGTCATGTTTATCCCTCCACACACGCCTCCCCATTCAACAACGTGGTTCTGTTTGAGGTGCTGGAATAAATTAGTCATGCTGCTTCCTTTAGTTGCGACAAACTTTAGACATATTTTACAACGGGGCTTGTTGAACGTCTGAAGCGTTTCCATACGACTGATGAAACCAGACCCTCGCTTCCATGTTGTATTTCATATTTCTCAAGCGTAATGTGGGACGGGAGGTGGAGAAATACGGAAGCTCGCTGTGCCAATCCAAGGTGAAATAGTGAAATCGATTTTCAACATCGACGTAAACCATAAGCTCGAAATTAATCAATAACGACGATTAATCGCCCAGCACTAGCTGTAGCTCATCCAGAGCTGAGATGCTACCACAGCCGTAAACAGTGCTTATTTGAATAACTATAGTCTTTGTGACAGCTCAGACCAGTTTGGTCATTCTTCTCTGAGCCGTCTCATTAACGCGATGTTTCAACTTGCAGACCCCGCCTTTGTTCTTCACATAATTCCGTGTAAACTGTCGAAATTGATGTGTATGTAATTCCCAGAAGATCAGCAGATTCTGAAAATCTTCAAACACAGCCCATCTGGCACCGACAGGCATGCCACATACACAGAGATCACACTTTTCCAGATTGTGATGTTTGATGTGAAAGAAACGCAGGCCATTGCCAGGACTATTTATTATTTAATATTTTCCGACAAGCTGTCTACAGTCATTGGTGCTGTAGATGGCTAAAGTTTGTGGATGTCAAAAAGGGTTGTACGTTTCCTGAACGGGATTTTTCACGGTTCATGAAAATTGAACGACCGGTTGAGTGCTAGATCAGCCCATTTTCTGATTGTATTTTTCCCTCCATTCTTCTTCAACATGGCTGATTATCACCTGCCATGTGCCAGTCATGGCTAGTATCTTATTACATCCAATCCCCAGACAAAGTGACAACTTACCTTCGCTTTCCTAATGAAACAAATGGCTCTTACATTCAATTTGATCAATCTTCGCTCTGTCAGGTATGCTATAAACTATATATATATATATATATATATATATATATATATATATATATATTTTTTTTTTTTTTTTTTTTTCTGATCATAACAAGAGGAAATGAAAGTGATAAAGTAGGTTTTTGATCAGTGCGTGGCATCAGAAGTTTGCCCGACAGCAACAGTGTTTTCAAATCAAACAAACATCATCATTCTAATTCTGTAACTACGCCCTAAAGTCCTACCGAGGGATTTCTCATTTCGAAGCCTTTAATTAATGACTCTTGTGATCTTACATCAATAACGTTTATTATGATTTAAAAGCATCAAAGCCATTATGTATGCATTGCCGCCTCTCAACAAGCTGACTGAATTGCTCGTTTTCTCTCTCTTTGGTGATCGTTAAAACTAATTACAGGAACTTAAGTGTCATTTCAGATAATTCACTAAATATCACTTAAATATCTTTAAAGTCTGTGGGAACTACCGCGCTATAAGGCTGGATTACAATCATAGTTTAGTTCCCTTAGATCTTATATTCACAATAAAAGACATTATTTTAGTATATAATTTACATTTGTATCCGAATGTTATATTAAAAATGTGCATTTCAGTCAGCGTCAGTGATGCACAATTCGCTTTGTTTCCATCTGCGTGTATCACGTGTATTTCACACGTGTGTTTTTGTTTTCATTCATGTGTATTCAACCCATCCAGTCCTTCTTTCAGGTTCACGTGTACTCATTCACTGGGCGTCTTTGTTTCCGTGCTCTTTAGTGTGAGCGAATATCCCATTATGTATTTACCTGCATTTCCGAAGTCGCTGTCATTTTACCACAGCGTTTTGTTTATGTCTCAGGTGTTTCACAGTTTTGATCTTGCTCTCAATTTCTCGCTTCCTGTTCTCATTTTGCCTACAGTACAGTATTTACTTCTGTTTGCTAATCGCCCAACCTTTGCCTGTTTAAGGCTTCCACGTCTGCCTGCAAGTTTTGGATTAGGAGCCTGTTTGCTTTAATAATCGTGCATCCGCTACCTTTTGTGCCTTCAGTGCAATTATGTGACAATAAGTTTGCGAGCAACAATAGGCAAACGAACACAAATACTTTTCCTGACTATCATCCACACAAATTCAGGACAATAAGAACATTCTAATATATATATATATATATATATATATATATATATATATATATATATATATATATATATATATATTATTTTCGATACATAAATATATTTTACACACTGAGAAACAAATCACAGTGCAACGCACATTCCATTTCCCAGTAAATGCCTTCAAACATGGCGGCAACGGACCTACTTCCAACCCACCTGCTAGCAATTATACACTTACCTCCATAAAAATAGCTAGGTTCATTCACAACAGATTAACAACGGTGCAAAGTATATGCATGTCTTTACATTTGTCCTCATCAAGTCTTTATAACAATTTTTTGTACTATTTGATTCATTTTTTGATTCCTAATTTGGATGTGAATTATTATTATTATTATTATTATTATTATTATTATATTTATTATTATTCAATTTTTTTTTACTAATCCTTGTACCTTTCATTAGCTGACTATAATTTGTGCAATAGAGGCATACTGTCCCTGTCTTTTCAGTCAATAGTACTACATAAATGAAAAATGTATTTTCTTAACATGACACACTATTAAAGAAATAAACAAATTAACACAAACACTAATATTATACATTTTATTGTAGTTATATATTATATGTAGTTGTATATACTTGTATACTGATACAGGCAAAATAAATGCTGTTTTCTAAGTGCTCTTGATGTAGTATCACTGGGACACACAAGGCACCTCTGTAATTGAATCCCCTTTCAGCTAATAGCTTTAAACATGTTGCGTAGGTGAACTACATGTTAAATAAGAAAACCCTTTTGGATTCAGCCCAAGGTTCAACTCTCAGATGTATAAAGTGTTCTCGCAACACATGGTTAAACATGCCTTCTCATTTACCCGACAACTGTTTGCCTTCTAATCCCAGTCTGTTTGAGCATGAGAACTAGCGAGAGAGAGAGAGAGAGAGAGAGAGAGATAGAGTATGGTCTTTGATGGAATATGTATGCTGTGGGCTACATCACAACATTTCCCAGGCACACACTCCAAGGCTCCAAAGCTTTGAATGCATCAATACCATTTTTCAGTACATGTGCTTTGGCATTCATCAATAGGAATACCAATACTGACACAGAAATAAATAACCTGCTCAGCAGTAATCGATCAGGAGCATTCACACCAAAACCAGGACCATCACGCTGCTACACTAGAATCTGTGCTTTACTTTCTCCACTCCTGCTCTATTGTGTATCTGTATTATCTTTACATGACAGAATATGCTTATATCTTTATAAATAAATGCTTATTATTGGCAGATATGTACACTGTATGTATTGCGTATGCATAACTTGTTAGTGTTGTTGTTAGTAATGTATAATACATTAAGTAACACACTATATGGATCAAAGTTTGTGGAAACTTTGTGGACTATAAAATTCATATGTGCTTTTTGAGTATTCTGCTCTTCACGTAGTTCCCATCCGCTGTTATAATAACCTGGGAAATATTTCTGAGGAAATGTTTCTCCAGATTTTGAAGTGTGCCTGTGGACAATTGGGTAGCACAAGAAGGCCTGCAGTGCCTGCAGGCAGTGTCCAACTTCATCCAGAAGATTGGATTCAATTGGGTTGATGTCTATAGGAGGCCTCTCAAGATCTTCACTGCAACCACCCATGTAAACCACACCTCTGTAAATACAGTGCATTGTGTGTGTGTGTGTGTGTGTGTGTGTGTGTGTATTGTGTTGGTGAATGTACGAAACCCGAAAACAACAAAGAACAAAAAAGAACAAATGAATAAAGAAACTTCAATGCATCCACTCACGCTTCCTAAATTTCTCCCGAATTACGCCTACTAGCTGCGCATTCACAACAGCTATGAGGCTCCTCCCACTATATATATATATATATATATATATATATATATATATATATATATATATATATATATATATAAATATGAAAATGTGATTAATTTTTGGTACACTGAAAATGTGTAATTAATGTGCGATTAAATAATTTTAATGTGATTAAATATTTTAATCGACAGACAGACAGACAGACAGACAGACAGACAGACAGATATAGATAGATTGATTGATGGATTGATTGATTGATCAATAGGTACTACACATATTCACATTCCCAGCACTTCATCATTTATTTACTGTATCTGTATATTAATATATGTAATAGAGGTGCAACAGATTGCATTTGCTCCATATCTATTTACAGATCACAGATATTGTTTTTTTCGCTTGCAAATTAATCTTATTTTCTTTAATAAAAGCAGAATGAGAGTTTTTTCCTGCCTTATCACTCTTGAAGTGGTTTTGTTAACAGCACCAAGCAGTTCAGTGTTAACAGGATATGTTAATCAGTCAACAACAAAGGCTAGGGCAGGAAGAGAAGTACATGAAAATAATTCTTCTAGTATACTGCAAGTTCTATCTGTGTATCTGTCTCTGATAAGTTCGAGTTCATTTCTTTACACAATGGACAGTGTCTAAAAGCAGCTTTACAGAATGTAAGAATTAAGCAAACAAACAAATCATACCATTGAATTATGTGTGTTTATAAGTAAGATAAGTAAGCCTGTGGTGACTATGGCAAGGAAAAACTACTTTAGATGGAATGAGGAAGAAACCTTGAGAAGGGGAAGCCATCCCTATTTGGGTATAAATGAGTTGCATTAATAAAGTAGCTAAGATAGTTAGCTTGGATCAGATAAGGTTGCTGCTGAGCATATTTATAAGGCTTTTAAGCTTTTTCTTCACTTCAAAATCATCACTGGGTAGTATTTTTCACGAAACCTAATACAACCTGTGTGTACCGTAGCAATTTACTTTCCCCTAGCCTGCACTATGCTGCTGCGATTTACATTTAAAAGGTTTTATCGGGTGGTTTTATTATAGCCGAACGTTACGGGTGCCGCCTATTATTTTATTTTTTTTTTATTCATGCAGATAAGCTTTGACTGCCATCATTACGTGTGAAATATGTCCAGATCGGAAACACAAGGCATATAAAATGCATAATAATACTTTTTATTGTATTTTGGGAACTCGTAGTGCTTTTTATGAGAATTGTATAAGTGCAATTGTGCCAGATATCAGACAGGTATTACTCCGATACTCCGGAATTGATGCAACGCTATCTGCCCGTGTCTCCTCTAGTTGTGTGCCATATTGATTTGGATAGGTTGGAAGTATGCTGGAGGAAGCAAGACTTGAAATTGGATGAAGGCGAACAAAAAGGTAAACCGAACAGTTTCGAAACTTTGGACACAGGTCTGCTCGAGCAGCTATAATGGACGCCTGCTGTTCTTTACCCGGTCAGGTCCATTGTTTTTTTCTTTTTTTCCCCCTGCATGCTCCTTGAATTGCCAGAGAGGCAGAACAAACCCCATGGCACTTTTCAATCATAGAGTCTAAGAGCGTTCTTAAGAAAGCAAAAAGCACATTATAAAAAAGATGACTGACACAAATTCCATGCTTCCAGGCACCTTCTTTTCTATGCACTTCTCCTGCATCAAACAGGTTTATATCATTAAAAAAAAAAGCTATCCGTTCTCTTAATTTAAGCAAATGAGTCATTAGTACCACTCACATCTTGCTTGCCGCTGTGAAAACCGGATGCGCCCCTCTTGACTTACAGGCTTGTTATAAGCAGTCTTATCCTATCTATGACTCTCAATAAAGCTTTTAGACATTTTAAAGATTCGGATAATGTAGGCAATCCATCACCATAACAACAGAGCAGAAGCGTTTTGCTGTAAGGACCCTGGTTATTCTCACAATAATGCAATAACGGTGAAAGACTCGCCAGGCTGATTTTTTTTTTCTTCGATTATAAGATTATAACCCCCAATCAATGAAAGCATAAGGAGTTTCATCATCAACTTCATTTATCATCTCATGCTTGTTTATTGGTAAAGTGCACCAAAACTACTTTCCAGAATTACACTGCTGCGTGCTGCAAGTTCTTTCAATCTCAGCTCTTTTAAAAATGCGCACCACCCATTAAGTAAAATAGAGTTTTTATGCTGAAAAAACCCCCCCAAAAAAACTCAATTTAAACCAACAGCATTTAGTACATTTTTGCTTCAGTCTTTTGTTTCCTCAAGGACAGCATTGGCATCTGAATAACACACACACACACATACACACACACACACACACACACACACACAGTTTTTTCAGGTTAAATCATGAAAGTTCTATCACTTAATGACTACTGGGATTAGTGAACTGCTATATACCCAAATAAATTCCTCTGCTAGAGCTTTTGTTTCCTATGGCTATAATTTGTTGTGATGCATAGAAAGACTGTATTATGGTTAATGGTAAAATCCTCCATTACCACTGCAATACCCAAAATAGCACGATTTTACTAAATAAATACAGGTTAAAATAAAGGATGTTGGAAGGGTTAGCACATATGCTATATATGCTTGAAAAGAAATAACATGCTAGTTCAAATCCATAGCTACCGCCGACCCATGTAATTAAGACACTAAAAGAATGTGGCAATAACTACAAATAACTACAAACTGCAGGACTCAAAACAAAATAAAACCCCAATGGTTTTTTTAATAATCGTTTTTTTTTTTCCTATTGCATTTGTCAGCTACCAAATGCTACCATAATGTATCATTTGTCAGTTTTATACCAGAGTTTTTGTTTATATTGTTAGCTGAGCTTGTTTGTTTAGTGCCTTAGATTACTATGGACTAGTTGCAGTAAGTCCACGGCCTTTTGTTTAACACCATAACACATATCATTAGCTGGTTTGTTCATCTTGTGCCACAGCCCTTGTTAGCTTAACTTCGCTAACTTAGCGTAACTATTTCTGTCACAGCATTGCTTATTTTCTCAAGGCTAAATGGTTAAAATAATAATAAATAATAAATAAAATCTAAATAAAAAATCTAAATCTAATAAATCTAAAAAATCTAAAAAAAATCTCTCTCTCTCTATATATATAAATATAGATATTTAGATAAATATATATTTAGACAGGGATGAGTGTACATCAGCCAGTCTTTAACAACATATCCAGGGTTTGTTTTTTAAACAAACCCTGGATATGTTGTTAAAGACTGGCTGATGTACACACACCGGCTACCTGAATTTAAACTCATTTTCCTAGGGACATTGATTATTGAAATTATATTCAACCATTTTCATACACCATAAACACAAAATTGAAATGCCAAACACACTCTGCTTTACTCATCTGCTTGCCTGTGTTAACAGGACACAGATCAGCTCCCCTGGCCAGCCTCCAACTCCCTTGCTACCCCCTTGACTAAACACACACACACACACACACACACACACACACACACACACACACACACACGCTACCCGAATAAAACATATCCAAATACACCCACAGACAGATAACATGTTGACACGCGCCACTATCACAAGCCTCAAGCCTTCCAGCTCTCACACCTGGTGTCTACAAGCTCCTTTGGGATAGCTAGTCTGCCTGTAGCTCACCCACTAATCACTCCTGCTCTGCTGTGCACCCCCCCACACCGCTACCCCCCACCCCCAGACAGTGATTTACATCCCTTTGTCTAAAGGTCGACACAATTCTCCATCTTTCCATTGTGCATGTGGATGGATACGAGCACTGAGGGGCAGCTGCTGCCTGAAACCACCAAAAAAGGTGTAGATTGGGGAAATCACATTGTTCAGTCCACCTGCCTAGAAGGATCCTGACACCCTATTGCAGAGAGCTGCCACCCCACCCACCCCCGCAACGATTCTCTGAAAATGCGACAGTGGTGCATGCGGCAGGTCTAAAAATACCCGCCTTATTACAGGGATGATTTATCAACATGAGGTATGACATATGCATTAAGCAGCAAATCATATGAGCTCAACTCATAGCTATTTAGACCAAATCCCTAGCACTCGAACACAAACTCAAACGTGCAATAGCCAAGAGACAAAAGCAGACAATGCTGCCTCGTGCCGCTCTGATTACAATTAATCTCACTTTGCATTAGAGGCAGATATGGTCGTTAGGGCTATGCCACTACAAGGCTCCTCTGCAGTAATTTGCAGAGCCCTTGAGAGACTTCGAGTGTCACCAACTACGCTAATGAACGCTTTGAAAACAAAGGCCTTTCATTGGGCCCTGGGGCCCCCTGGGAAACGAGGGATGATGTCATTGTGCTTATTCGGGTTGGCAAAAAAAAAAAAAAATGCACCATGGCAACCGAGCAGATTGTTCTTTTGAAAACACTAGGTATGGGAGGGGTATGGGTTAAAACACCCGGTGCAGGAGGAGGGGTTTTAACAAAAGAAGGAACCTCTCACCTTTTTAGCTTATTGCGTCTTGCCTAGCCAGGGTGGAAAGTTTGCAGATCTGACCCTGCCATATGTACGCAAGTCCTTGAGTATAATGCTATTACATCTGATGCCATTAACCATAATCCAATCTACAAATGTTATGTTTATCTGGGTTTTACCAGGAGAGTTTGCAGAAAGGATAATACTGTAGAGGGCATACGAGAATGATGTAACGAGCTTACTACATGAAGAAACACCTGACAGTGCAACTCTATTAGAAATCCAAAAGTCACTAATTTATTTAGCTATCTGGCCGTAATGGGTGTCGAGACCACTTAAAATTGTTGTTTGTCAAATTTGTCAAATCACTGTACGTATTTAGGCTATTTGCACCAATGTTATGTGTGCAGTTATTAAATAAGTATTCAAATAGCTTGCATTAATTATTCTTTTTCCTCTCATGAAGGTTGATTGATTCATTTGTTCATTTTAATTGCTCGTGTTAAGTAGCCAGGATCTGGGCTGTCTAACCCAAGAACATTAATAGCAAAAAGAGAACACGCCCATGAATAAATCTGGGATTCTGGAGCTGTCAGACAGCAATACAATTATCAGGTACAACACACATGCACATGCTTACATGACAGAAGAGAACACAAACATATTTTTGCACACATATCCATGAGGCTTATACCACATATTTTTCTTCAGTCTAAAGTGATAGTCAGACTAACAGGGGCCTCGATGTGGATAGGATCTGAAAGGTCTGACATCAGACACGGGTACCGTATGATTGGTCAGAAAAGCACACTAGACCCGATAATCACGTCAGATCTCTACTGGTTGCTGTGTCATTTAGCTTTCAGCAGAATGGCAGCTCGGATTCACATGCTGCCAAAAAGGAAATGAATGATTGCACGTCACTTCGCCACGCGTGAGGGTCGAACGCCGAGTCGTAGCCTTTCATCAGTCACAACCTGAGATTTAATCGCCATTTGACCTTTGATTGCGCTTTTGCGTCATTCAAAACCCGAAGCCTTCATACGGAATTTTTATAAGGATGGTGATATTTACCTCTGCCAGGAATGGCTCATTAGGACCACGAGCAACAAACGTTCCACACAACTTTCTTTTTCCAAACACTAGAATTTGCTAAATCACATGTTTCATTGCTTTTTTCATTTCTCTCCTGGTAAATGACACACACTGAGAATACCACTCAACTAGCAATTTTCTCCTTTCTGGCCTGTTCTTCAGGTCACTTCTATTTTCTTTGCAGATAGTGTAGTGAGCAATAAACATTGTCCTGTAGTTTTTTTTTTAATGTAGATTTATATTTAGAGCAATAATTAACAAGTCAAGAGGTATTAGTATCAAGAAAAAGAAAAATTACAATTACATTAGGTACAAAGTACGTTGGCATCTTTTCAAAATAATACATCGGTATGTCTTGAATCCGGTATGTCGGCTTTCTCCTTGCTTTGTTTGCACACCACCCACTACACAACCCACACTACTTTCCACTGCACTTTAATATTATGTTTACATTTTCCCTGGACACTGACTGTTTGATATATCAGTGTCAGTCTCTGAAAGTCAACTATGCCACTTTGACGGCTCGCTGCTTTTTGTTGCCTCGTCGTTTTTACAATTGTATATTACCAATTTTATACCGCCTTCTGTCTGCGTACACTTTTGCAATATTTATTTATTTTTTGTCCTAGATAAGATTTTACAACTGGAGCACAAGGCTTTAACTGCATATTGATACTTTAAGTATACACATGACAATAAACTTGAAAACTTCCTCCAGCTTCTACTCAGTGAATTGCGGACATTTAAGCGTTTGCTAGAGCGATCACTTTGAGGATAAGCAGGGTCAATTTAAGGGCCTGCTGTTTCTGCTTTCACCATACTCTTAGCTTCCTTTGGAAAAAAAAACCCCTCTAAACTATGAAAGGAAGAAATAAAATAAAAAAAATATGAAAGAAGGCAATGAGCCACGGGTTATTGCTAGCTGAACTATTAGGAAGTTCAAAGTCATAGTAATTTGTTAATATCTCAATTAACAGCAGATAAAAGTAAAATATTGCAAGACTATGATGCACTTTCCCCAGTGCTGCAATTTACATTTACAGCAATTGGCAGACGCCCATATCCAGAGCCAGCAATTGAGGGTTAAGGGCCTTGCTCAAGGGCCCTCTAGTGGCAGCTTGGTGGTTTGAACCTGAGCTCTTCTGGTCCAGAGCCCAATGCTTTAACCACTCAGCTACCACCTCGCTGCGAGTAAGCCCTTGCTTGTATTTTTCCTTCGTGACCATGATTCCGACTAAAATACCCATTTTTCAGGATTTGGTACATACCATCTTGATAAACCTCATATCCCCTTTGAGCCGTAGCTAAAAAGAAAGCGAGTACATTCAGTGAAGGATGAAGTCATATATCTTGATCGCAGTGCTGAGCAGGATGATGTGTCGGTTTTTAAAAACTACATTGTTTGTGAGGAATGAGCGTGTCGCTGTCGGGCCCGTGCTATCTGGAGCGCATGCAGGTGCTTCGCTTTTTTTTTTTTTTTGTTTGTTTGTTTTTTTCTCTCTGCATTTTTGGCTGGGAATCTGGGACTTATTTGGCAAGGAGGCGAAGAGTTTTCAAAGCGGTGCTGGAAGACTCGTTTTTCAGTTAATGAATGCATTATTGCAAAATAAATAAATAAAAAAATAATTACAAACCTAATTACAAAAAAAATTATATATATATATATTCACTGTATTCATTCTGACAGCCACAAAGCTCTGTCAGTGGAAAGTAACCATTCCCTCCAGACACCTTCTGTTTAGACTACAGACTTTCTAATAGCCCGAACCATTATGGAAAACAAGAGGAGGAAATTCTATCACTGGATACAAAAACCAGACCCGCTTTTTTTGCTTGATCGATTGCGAAGTAAATAGTGCTTTCCTTGTAAAGTAATTGTTTCTGTGCAATGTCCACTATGATAGGTTATAACCTGGACAATGTGCTCAATGCTGTCCTGTGTCTTCCGGACAAAAAGAAAGGAGTGAATTTCTGCTAACTGTGCTTTTCGTCTAAACATAAAGCAGAAGCATGCCAAGGTCCAGTGAAGAATGTCAAGCCTCATTCAGCTTTTCTGGAAAACGACTCCCTGATCGTTTAACTGCCTGAAATGACTCACAGAGGAAATCCGTGACAGACATGGTCCTTTTTTTCCCCCCTTTTTTTGTTCCACATATCTAGTAGATGAGCGCACCACTTTTCTGGCTGTGTTTTCAGCCTTGCCATCTCAGATTACAAAAAAAATGGATTTGTCGAATGAGGGGCCGCAGCTTCTACATTGAACTTTTTCCACTTCCATTTCTCCAAAAGCCTCAGAACGAAATAGCCAGACCTATGGGCTGCTTTGTCATCAGCGGGAACAGAGCATTTGCCCAACTTTAATATCACATGTGAAACTCTTTTCTGTTTTTGATGCACTCACACACACACACACACAATCTATATATCTATATATATATAGATATATATATATATATATATATATATATATATATATATATATATATATATATATATATATATATATATATATATATATATATATATATATATAGGCTCATGGATCTTGCTACAGAGGCCTTGTTTCAACTTAGTGCTTTCCCTCCAGCTAACGTTCCATCTTCAAAATACTACGGCGCAAAAAACAAACTAAGTGCAGCTCTCTGTGGATCAAAAATGATTTACTTCATTGGGTTCTGCAGTGATTCTAGTAAAATTTGTGTTTTACTTGATTTACATTTAATGCACCCTAGTGCTTATTACCACTTATGGGCATTAAAAAATTCTAATTCTATTACACATACATACACAAAATGTAAAAAAAAAGCAGCATTTATGTAAATAAATGGAAAGTAAAAAATAAAATAAAAACATTCCATCCAGGGTGTCTTAATGCCTTAATGCCCATAGAAGCCTGAGATAGGCACAGGCTCCCAGCGACCCGAGGGAAGATCGGATAAAGCGGTAGAAGATGAATGAACGAATGAATATGTGGGGAAGGTGGGAGCTCAGTGGTTAAGGCATTGGCGTCTGGACCGAAAGATCACAGGTTCAAATCCCACTGCGACCAAGCTGATACTTGTGAGCAAGGACCTTAACCCTCAATTGCTTGTTATATGGATAAGAGCATCTGCATACATAAATGTAAATGCAAATAAAATTAGTCAATGATTTCATTTCTCATCTCAGCAATTGGTGCATCTGAGGCAATTCCAAAATCTCATCGGACACCGATCCAGTTCTGGGTTCTACACACTAACACACCTTCACAGCTAGGGGCAATTTAGCACAGCCAATCAACCTACTGGAATCAAAGGAGATCATTTCAAGGTTTGTACACGATCGTTCAGGGTCGATCCAGGAACCATGCAGTCGTTTACTGGGGAAATGCTACCTGCTGTACCACTGTGCTGCCCTTACGATTTCATTTGTCATTTTGACATGTGCACCACTGCATGTCTCCAGGGTTCAATCCTGATCTCGGGTTACAGACTTTAACATTTTCCCCACATGACTTTTCTGTCCAGACAAAAAAACCCTGAACAAATTAACAAATAAATAAAATGATAAAATAACATTCATTCCCAAAAGTTTAGCTGAAAACATTCTGCGTGTAGATCTGAAAATGTAACAGAAAGGATGGTTCCGGGGACGTTTGTTGGGGGAAATAAGCGACAGCAGCACAAGCATCAGGTGATAAATGAGAATGAAAGCCCAGCAGTCAGGCGAGTGTGTGAGGACTGTGCATCTGCAGATGTTCTGAATAAACTACCAGCTCTGCAGGAACCGAAGCCAATCTTGTGCCGGATGAAAAATAAATGGAGCTCGGGAGCCACCGAAGAAGGACTCCATACACACATAAACAAACAGATACCATTATCCTTTGCTTATTCTGGGACAGTCTTTGTTTCAGAATGATTTTTTTTTTTTTACATTTCTTAACCTAGATTAACAGTCTTTACCATGGCAATCTCAGCAGTTTTTTTTTTTTAATTAAACCCAGCTGCTTTGCATATACAGTAATTACGGCAACAAAAGAAGGGAAGAAATACAAAAGAGTCAGGGAACTGTATTTTAACAGATGGTGTATAAACTGTGCGTTTTCTCATTCAAGCAGAGCAAAGCTGAAGTGTGACACAGACAGGAAGGAGGAAAAAAGGAGGAAAGAAAATGAAAGAAAGAAAGAAAGAAAGAAAAAACACTCAGCTTTCAAACCCAATGACTGTACAGAACAATACGCGGCGATGCAGAAGTGCGAATCTCGTGCCACGTCTACAAACACAGAGAATATTTTGCCACCATAAATTAAAGTGATGGCTGTGAGAAGAGCGAATGAAGACAATGTATTCGGTGCCGTCCTGCTTTGCTGAGCCCAATTTGCGCCCGTTTCCCAGGACAGCTCATTTCACCAACATTAGGAGGCGATTTTCCATTGTCAGCAACTGCCATCATTCATTTCCATCAACAGAGTGCTTCTGAAAGAGGCCCGGGACTCATTCACACAGGCCATTGATGTTCCTGTGGGTACTCTCTTTCTGGATTTCATGGGTTGGCGCAAAGGAGGGGGTTTTGATTCGGGAGGGGGAAAACCATATTGCTTGGTTCGAAGAGGGAAAAGCATCTTTTCAAGGTTATTTAACAATATGATGAAATTATATTGGGCCATTAGAATAAGAAAGAGACCATACTTCAGTGCAGAACTGATGCTTTCGGATGTGTTGAGTCTGATATATTATAGATATATATATATATATATATATATATATATATATATATATATATATACTATATACATTGTTGGGAAGGTTACTTTGGAAGTGTAATAGGTTACTGATTACAAATGACCCTATTCAAAATCATTATTAAGTAGTACACCTTTTCAATTACTTTATAAAAAAGTATATAATTTAATTACATGTTTTTTATATACGCTATACTGTACATATATTTATAATTGTTTTGTAATTAAATTACGTAACGCCGTTTGTAACTAGCAGAGGTGCACAATTGAAGTAAGTAGTAAGTGTAAGTGTATGTATGTGTATATATATATATATATATAGATATATATATATATATATATATATATATATATATATGAAGTTGAAATATTAAAAACTAAAATCTTTTCTTTTATCTTCAGATAGAATTATGAAAAAAAAAATAGTACATGAAATTAATAAAGCAATAAATAAAAATGGGGAGCACGGTGGCTTAGTGGTAAGCACATTCGCCTCACACCGCCAGGGTCCGGGTTCGATTACCATCTCGGCCATGTGTGTGGAGTTTGCATGTTCTCCCCGTGCCTCAGAAGTTTTTTCTCCTGGTTCTCCGGTTTCCCCCCCGGTCCAAAAACATGCACGGTAGGTTGATTGGCACCTTGGAAAATTGTCCCTAGTGTATGAATGTGTGTGAGAGTGTGTGTGTGTGTCCTGCGATGGGTTGGCATTCCATCCAGGGTGTATCCTGCCTTAATGCCCATAGACGCCTGAGATAGACACGGACTCCCCGTGACCCGAGAGAAGATCGTATATAGCGGTAGAAGATGAATGAATGAATGAATGAATAAATAAAAATGATGTCCATTTAAAAGTTGATAAGATAAGTTCATACATCAATCCACCCTTCCAGCATTTTTTCAGATGCACCGAGTGTTTTTTTGGATGCTCTCAGGTCTAAAATTTACACAACCCCCTGTACACCACCCCCTCGCACATTCTTTCTGACATCACCGTTATAACTCCAACGCCAGATGTTCAACTCGTGCTTCTTGAAAACCTTTTAAAATGCACACACCACACTATGGGGACCTTTTTTTCTCTGTTGATTTTAGCTTATATTTTAGAATGTTGCCTTTTGCAAGAATAAAGACAAATACATGTTTCATGTATTGATTTTATTTATAGCTCAACTATAAAATTTAGACTGATTGTTGTTTTTCCAAAGGGCGATACAAACTTTTACAATCTACACGCCGCCCCATACGTACGTGTCCAGCTTATTGGAATAAATGTTTTTAGCTGGATTAAGTCAAATCAGGTCTTCCATCAAAACCCTCACACACACACACAACAAAGCATTCCTGTCGGTGCTTACGCAGAGCGAATGGAGATGGAAAATCTGGGTGCAGAAACTTGAATCGATGCCTCTTTGACTCATCAGTTCTACATCCTTCAGCTCATGACCTAAAAATCAATCATATTCTGGCCAGCATTTCATAGCACAGATACACAGGTGCTTTTTATTGCAGAGGGGGATATTATGGCACAGATGCCCAGTAGAACCTTAAATGAAGACTTTTAACCCACAGCAAACAAGCAACACTGCAGTTAACACATTTACTCAAGTCAATTCGCTTAGTATCACATCCTGCTCATCTTAAGATATATATGATAGAGTTTATTTCTCACACATACATTACAGCACAGTGAAACTGTTTCTTCGCATATCTCAGCTTGTTTGGAAGCCGGGGTCAGATCGCAGGGTCAGCCATGATACCACGCCCCTGGAGCACAGAGGGTTAAGGGCCTTGCTCAAGGACCCAAGGGCGGCAGTTTGGCGACACTGGAGCTCGAACCACGAGATTCCGATCAGTAGCCCAGCGCTTTAAACCGCTGCGCTACACCCCACACATGATGATGGGAAATATAGAAAGCAAGATATCTGATTTCATAAGAAAACTGTAATCTGAACATATATACAGATATATTCATTTAAATGTATAAACCAGTAAAAAAGCAGACAGATTATTGATAGAAAAGGAATACAAAAATCCAGTTTCATTTTATTAACTCCTTTCACATGCAAGATTTTCAATCTGACTGCTCAGGAGTTGTTTTTATAGTTTTTTTGATGAGTTCCGAGAGCAAAGCACATCACATGTTTATATTAATGACCACATTTACAGAGGACGCTTTTACTAACCTTTTTTTTGACACAGCATACATGTGTGGATTTTTTTAATGCAGGAAATATAGAAAACTTATGGCAGCTTGGTGATGACAGAACCTGAACTCACACAGAAGTGATATATATATATATATATATATATATAGTTGTTAAAGCTGCTTGAAAAAGGGGCCACACATTGACACCCGACTGTAAAATGCACCCGTTTTTTTCCCATTCACACACGTACACCACCAAAACAATAAAACAAATAAATAAAAATGAGAAACTCATTGTGCCAGCCAAGGTGAACAGAATTTCAACAAGCACTCCATTTAGGCCATAAAACACTATCAAGTAGACACACAAGGACACGCAATCTTCAAGCTACGGCTCAAGATCGCACAAGGAATACGAGTGGTTAAAGCACAATCATGGATAAAATGTCCTTCTGGCAAAAAGAAAAAAACAAAACAAAAAAAAAGACATTTTATTTACCAAGTTGCACAATATTGTGTAGCATGTTGTTGCATTTGTAACCTCAATCCTGCTGAAGGGTCAAGGAGTTAATGCTCATTTCAGTAAACAGCAGGTATGACATACTGTAAAATCATGGCCAAACGGGGTCCTGCTTAGAACCTTAAGGAATTCTTAGGAGAATAAACTACCAGTAATCCATGTTTCTTTTTTTTCCACAGGATATTTACTTTTTCTATATTATAAAATCGGGCTTGCATCATCCTGCAGACCTTCAGAGTTCAGAGTCAATCGCTATATGAAAGCATGGTAACTTGGTGGAAATAATTAGAGGCAGAAAAACACTTCAGAATTGCCTTTCATTTCATTTTATCCTGAGATACTCAGCTGCGTGTGCTTCATCTGGACGGAGCACTTATCAATTAGAAACCAGCTGATGCTGATGTGAGTTTGCTCCACGTGAACACACTAGGCTCGGGGTCTGGGCAGTTGGATGTACAAAGTACAGTCAGAGGGAAAAAGAGTAGTGAAAACATGTAGATGCCAGTGGGAGCAGAGGTTCAACAACAAGGGCGAAAACAAGCCAAACTATCTGGTCCTATATTTTCTTGGCATTTCACAAGATGTCAAAGGAGAAAGACACGAGGAGTGATTCTTCACAGCGAAGAATGTTCCAAAGTGTGTTTGTTTGTGTCAAATTTTATGTCACATCCACACACCATGCAGTGAAATGCTTCTTCTGACAACATGTAAACATAAAGGAAAAAGGAAATAGTGCAGTCATTTATGATAAATAAAAAATAAATAAATAGTGGGTGCAAAAGAAAATAGGAATGAAATGAGAATAAGTATAAGTATTAAAAATATGATGGATGTGGATGGTATGTAACAGATATGACAGTTTCAGTGTGTTTTCGAAATGTGCTATATGTGCAACATAAACAATAAAGCACTATTCGCACGTCACTCTGGCTAAGGGTGTCTGTTTAATGCTGTAAATGTAAATATATGTCCATGTTTTAAAGTGACAGTGCGCAGGCGTTTGTCCAGTGTTACGCTGAAATATGTCCAATGGAGTGTGAATGTTCTCCCTGTGCCTCAGGGGGTGGTTTTCTCCGGGTTCTCCAGTTTCCCCTTCGTCTAAAAAGCATGCACGTTAGGCCTATTGGCACCTCGGAAATTGTGGTAGTTTGCCTCGGATTGAAGGGATTCAGTCCTTCCAAAGGAATGTTGGGAAGGGGTCAATGTCCTTGTTGGCACCTTCCTGTAGCCCTTGTGTGAATGTGTGTGCCCTGGGATGGGTTGGCACCCCATACAGGGTGTATCCTGCGTTGATGCCCCAAGATGCTTGAGATAGGCACAGGCTTCCGAGGGAAGATCGGATAAAGTGGTACAAGATGAATGAATGAATGAATGAATCCTGTGTAGTTTCCTGGGCTTGAACTTGAAGGAATATTATTATTATTAATGGTTAATGGATGGATGGAATGGATGGAAACTATGGAAAGTCATTCAATGTTAGCTCAGCGATTAAAATTCTGTTTTGTGTTCAAGTCCCACTGCCCCTTAGCTGACTCTGCTGGGCCCTTGATCACGGCTTTTAACCCCCCATTTGCTAAATGCTGTGATTTAGGGGTGTTGAAACTTTTTCACAAAGGGCTTGAGTGGGTGAAGGTTGTAATTCCAACCAAACAAAGGCCACTTAGCCAAAGAAAATGACTAGATTTGGTATTGCCCTTTCCTTCCTTGGTTGGAACGAAAACCTGCCGTGGCCCTTGGAAAAAGATTGGTCACCCTGCTGTAAATGATGAGCTATAAATCAAATTGCCCCAAAAAGCTTAAATCTGTATCAGTGAATATGTTATAGGAGATATACTTCCAACCACATTTTTATTATTACCAGCACAAAGCGCCTTTAGGTCCGCATAAATCACTTTAAAGTGTATTATTTCTGTAAAGCTGCTTTGTTTCAATGTCCATAATCCAAAGAGCTATAAAAAGAAAAATCAAACTAAAAAAACAAATCAAAATCATAAAACACAATTTATTCTATTTTCTAAGGAATTGATGGCTCACAACATGTACAGCGATGACGGTAAAAGCGAGCTGAAAAACCAAAGCACTAAAAATGAAAAGCTGGAAAAATCAAGCAGAACCCATAAGGCTTTTAATATATTAACCTCTAATGATTTTCGTGTCCGGTGAAAGCTTGTTGACACTCCGTTTCATAGATTTGTTAAATAATTTCTTACGGCTGTGAATTTTTTTTCACCACACCCGAGTCTGCCTCTTCCACAAGTATGCCATTACGATCTTTTTATACACTATGTAAGCATCGTGTTTTTGTTTTTTCTTCTCCAAATTTTTATTTATATAGTGAATACAAAATTAAAAATCATGTTAAAAGGCTATTTATCGCTTTCATTAGCACAAACAATTGCTTTTAAGAATAACGCTGCACACTTGGGGGGCTGTGAATTCACTATTACCGGAGTTTGCTTTCTGATTGCAAGCTTGCCAGCTCAATCGCTGCTCAGCAATTTTACAACCTTACATGACCGCTGTTTGATTAAAAGCATTCTGAACTTTGTAGAGCACCTTTAGAAGAGTGTGAGTGTGTGTGCCATTTTTCCATTAGCGAAGCTAAAAAGGTACATCTGGGCTCTAAATTAAAAAAAAAAAAACAGATTTGTAGAGCTCAGATAGATGGCATATATTTTCCAAGCAAGAATTATGATTTCACTAAAATAATAATAAAAAAAAAGAATAAAGGCCCAGAGATCAGATCTCAAGAGGAAAAGCCATAGAGCAAAAAAAAAAAAAAAAAAAAAATGCTGAACATATAAAAAAGAAAGGGCAGTTTTTCAGTCTCCTACAGAGCCACTGTAGAGGACGTTGAGTAAGCACACATCAATGTGCAACAGAGCTTAGGCTTGTTCGGTTCAGGCAGCAATGTGTTTTGCAATTAATAAAGCGGCTAAACCTATTCGCAGGCGTACGAGTGACCTACACAAGCCACACAATCACTGTGCTGTTTCTAATGGAAATTATTGATCCTGCTGAAACGTAGCGGTGAGGGGAAAAAAAAAAAAAAAACAAGCCGAGAAAGGAAACGTGTTTACTTCGTTCCCTAGCCGAAGCTGTGTTAGTTACAGGTCTGTGAAGATAAAGGATCAAGACAGCACACAAGGCAAAAGGGTAAGGGAAAGTTGAAGCGGAATGGAAAGCTTTTCCTCTGGAGTTTTCCTCCAGCACAGATGCAGGTATTGCTCCAGGAGCGCATAGTATTTTTTATTTATTTATTTATTTTTCGTTGTTGTTCATTCCATTCTTTTTTCCTTTCTTTTTTTTTCAATTTGTATGCAAATTATGAATGGAAAATACATACGATGAGGCATAGTAAAGCACCAAATTCAGAACACAACCTCCTCACACCATGCTGAAGGTCCCACACTCTTGAACCTCTTCAGACCCACTCCATTCCAAAAACATCACATTTTAAATACAAACAGAATTTCTATGGACCCATAGGGATTTATTATTATTATTATTATTATTATTTATTATTATTATCCAGCCACAGAGTAAATTTGTATTACATTGAGACTGAGGTTATTTACAGACCTATTTGTTTTTGGTGGTGAAACTTTCATAATGAATCCGTATTATTATACAGTTATTATAATGAAATTATAATGTGTTATTTTTAAATATGTATATAAAATATTTTTTAATATGTATATAATTATTATAGTTATATGTAATTATTATACAGTAAACGGCAAATATGCTTTTACGAGCCGGGATTTGTATGGTTGTGTACTGTGCTGACGTATATATTTGGTGTCATTTGTGTTGTCCAGGAAGGGGATCGTGTCTGAAAATAAGATTTCACAAAGGCCATGTTTTGCATAATTTGAATATGCCGCCATATGTCACACAGTGCTCTTGGGTTATTTTCTTTACACACTCTTGATTCTATCTAAACTCAATGATAGATTAGTGTTTATCTTAAACCATCTTCATCCATACCATCCATTCTTCCCCTCAGGTCGCAGGGAACCTGTGCCTATCTAAGGCATCTTTGGGGCATCAAGGCAGGATACACCATGTATGGAATGTGAACCCATCGCAGGGCGCACACACACTCACACTTTCACACACTGGGGACAATTTTCCAAGGTGTCAATCAACCTACCGTGCATGTTTATGGACCAGGGGAAACCGGAGAAAAACCCCCTGAGGAACAGGAAGAACATTCAAACTGCACACACACACACACACACACACATATATTTGCCCCTCAACAAATGCATGGCTCACTCAAATTGTTATTATTACAGTATTATTATTTTTACATAGCTTTGGTGCTTTTATGTACAGTGGCATAATCAACAATTGTATTTTGTCCTAGTGCTGTAATTCAAATATAAAGGACAATGTCAAGATATCAGAAGAATACACTTCTGATTGTATGTAAGTCACAGTATACTTGTGTTATGAAATCTAATGATGCCATCATAGTGGACAATACATGCTTCATGAACAAGACCAAGGGTTTCAGTCTAGTATCCTTAACGTGCTGATACTTTCATATGCTGGTAGTATTCATCAGACTTTTAAAAGACAATAAACAGACACATGGTGTACATCATACTTTTTGTTTTTACATTTGATCTTTTTTATCATTTTATCTATCTTCAGTGGCAAAGTTGTTACTATATGAATGATAATATATTCTAAAAAATGCATTTATATTAAGCTATTTCTTTAATGACAGATGCTACTATACAACACTACTCAACACTTTATAACCATTATAAGCAGAATTTGGGCTACATATAAGCATTTGGACTACGATTTCAGTTGTTAGACAGGGCAGGCCTACAAGCAGGGGGTACACTGCATAGTATAACCTTATGCTTCAAATGCAAAAGAGCCTAGCACTCCTATTCTCAGTTCATTTTTTGGGCCTTTTAAAGTAAAAAAAATAAATAAATAATACAAATAAAAAGTCAGTCACTCGCTCCAGTTGGATCTCCAACACGTAAAATTACTTGCCACTAAGAACAGTGCTGTGACATGCACTCACAGGCATCACACCTGCTTATTCATGCAATTATCCAATCGGTCAATTACATGGTAGCTGCACAATGTATAAAATCATGAAACATCAGGATCATGGTGAACATGGTGCCAACACTGGCAACACACGAGCATCAAATAAATTGTGTTTGTTTGTGGACTGAGATGCGTTTGGAAACCAACAACCATGTCACAACCAAAGTCACCGAAATGATGGGTTTTATTTCAGAACATCAACTGAAGCTCATGACGTGCGGTCTATGATTAGCGTGGCCACTGATTGGGTGGTTAATTGGATAATTGTTCGAATGAACAGGTGTAGGTCCAGGCGTAAAGCGGCCATGTTAATTCTTTCTTCCTCTCTACATGCTAATGACAAACATACTTATCATTCGCTAAAAAGCTCAAATTCCTGCTTTACATTTTCTGTTGTTTTTTTTGGGGGGGGTTCTTTTCCTCTCCTCCCCAAAATAGCCGAGTAACCTTTCGAAATTGCCTGGAACATGGACTGATCGATAAAGGGCCAAAATCTCGACTAGAAACACATAATATGCCTTTCAAACAGGCGTGAACCTGCTATTTGAAAAAGCAGTCAAAAAAGTCTTTCTAAAAGTGGCCACTTTGACAGAACTTGTGCTCCTTTGGGGTCGGTCATAAAGTCTGCGTTTTTTTTTTGGTGACAGAGTGCGATTGCTTCCTCTGGACATTTAACGAGAATGGGCATGCTGACTACTGCGCAAGAATAGTACACTAGAATAACCTGACCCTGGGCCTGACTACATTCGTCTGTAGAATAGGGTTTGCACTGTTTGTTAAGTAAGATACTGTTATTTGTGCTACTGGTGGTCTTGTTTGCATTCTCCCCTCCTGCCAATTCCCCATCCCCAGAGAAGCTTAGGACCTGCAGGGCAGCAGCATCCATAATGGAATAGCTTCCGACGTTTCATGCACACAGAGGAGACACACATTTCATTTCCAAACTCGAACCTTATACCAGCACCTGCAGCAAATATACATTCACAATTGATTGTTTGCCAAACGGGCCGTTTTCTACAAACCACAGAGATCTTTTGATTTTAGGAACAAACCAAGGCGGAGATTTCATTCCTTCCGCCCTTCTTTCGTCACTTCTGTCCTTTCAGTTGTAACTTATTTTTCCCGGTCAGCTACAATAACCTACAAACAGCTACAAACCAGGTTAAGCAGAAGTTACTGTATAATGTCTGACGGAACAAACACAGGAATGGACCACACTTTCTCTACACTTTTTCTTTCTTTAACAATATTATTGGCAAGTAAATTTTTTTTAATGGCGCACGGTGGCCCCTCATCACCTCCAGAGTTGGGGTTCCATTCCCGCCTCCGCCATTTGTGTGTGGAGTTTGCATGTTTTTCTCAGGGGGTTTTTCTCCGGGTTCTCCGGTTTCCACGCGGTCCAAAAACCATGTACGGTAGGTTGGAAAATTGTCCATAGTGTATGAATGTGTGTGTGTGAATGTGAGTGTGTGTGTGTGTGAGTGTGTGTGCCCTGCGATGGGTTGGCATTCCATACAGGGTGTATCCTGCCTTAATGCCCGAAGATGTCTGAGATAGGCATGGGCTCCTTGCGATTCTAGGGAAGATCGGATAAAGGGGTAGAAAATGAATGAATGAATGAAAAAGTTTGAATTCGGAATACTTATTTAAAAACCTGTTAGTATTGATTGTAAAACTCCAAATCTATTGTTTGTTCAGTGGTCAGTATCTTAATAACGAATCAAACTGATACTGTACAACCCTATTTGTTACAATCAGTGTTGGGGAGTAACTAGTTACAGGTAGCGGCATTACTGCTATAATTACAAAATAGCAATAAAAGTGATTCGTTACAGTTACTTTCAAAAATGTTAATGATTACAAGTGCCACCTAGTGGACGAATAACACTACTAACAATAACGAGTTACACTACTTGTTACATTTTGAATAGGGTTATTTGTAATCTGTAATCTATTACATTTCCATAGTAACCTTCCCAACACTGGTTACAATGACAGTTCAATAAGACATTTTCCTAAGGGATGCAGTGAAAGAAAAACTATCCGTCTTTTACCATGCTCATTAGCTCGTATATACTGTTTTTAAATTTCTGTTATTTTTATGTATTTTTGTGTCATGGTACAGTTGATGTGCTTGCTTGTGTTGGATAATGAAGCCATAATGAAGCCATATGAAGCTATACTCACTTCCATACATATAATATATATAATATGACATTTATAGATATGTATATTTATTAGTATTTAAGTGGAAGAAACACTCAAAGGCTGAAGATCTTGGACAGCACATCCTTAATTAGTATTTTTTTCATTTCATTTAAAAAATATCTGATTGTTTTCGGTGTAAGAATTGTGGGTCATGTTCTGTTTGTTGTGATGCTACAGTGTGTAAGTTCTCTGCAGATGAGTTCTCTCTCTTTTTTTCCGAGCTTAGTGCCCTGACAAAAAAAAAAAAATTCTCTCTGAATATGTTTTCTTATTGCCAGAACAATAACATATTGTTATATTGTTATATAAACGCTTCCTATGAGCATCTGCTGCACATTTGTGCTCCTTGCCTCCACATTGCCAGTGGTGAGAAAAGCCTTGGTGCTCTACAGCTATAAATGAGCATCTAGGGATGGAGTTGCGAGATAATATGCTCTCAGCCGAAGCATAGAATCAGACCTTATTGATTGCTATGACAGAACGAATAAACAGGGGTGGGGGGGGGGGGGGGGGGGGGGGCAACATAAATGGAGCGGCAGAGATGCAAGCAGAAAAGCCAGTCACTCGTGATCCATTAGTGGCCTCTGTTCTTCTTTGAATATTGATTGCTGCCTGCAAGCCCAAACATGTGCAGCTTCTCTCCATAAAAAGAAATTAATAAATAAATAAATCTAAATATATACGACACATCTGACACCTGAAATATGGCATTTTAATTACGTGCTGTTAAATTTAGCTGCACATTAGATAAACATCGTATGGTGACTGCAGACTGATGCAGACTAATAAGCGGTTTATGGTTAGTACATATAATACTCACAGCATCCCATATTCATCCCACTGTGTTTGAAGGGGTAGAAATACACTACTAATTTACACTTGTCACGGTTTCCCTCTCTCTCTCTCTATGTCTCTCTCTGCCTCGCTCTGTCACACACACACACACACACACACACACACACACACACACACACACACACCCACACTCTCTCATCCTGGCTCCGCCCTGCTCATTACACACACACACACACACACACACACACACACACTCTCTCATCTCCTGGCTCCGCCCTGCTCATTACACACACACACACACACACACACACACACACACACACACACACACACAACACACATCCACTCTCTCTCTTCTCGCTCTCCCCTGCTCGTTCCACACTACTCAGATCAGGTGTCTCTCTTATCCCAGCTCCTTCTCCATCCTCCCTTTAAATAGCCCGGCTCCCCCTTCATTCCCCGTCCGGGCTCGTGACACTTTGGTTAGTGTCGCGGACCCGTTCGATTAACTATTTAGATGTATTTGCCTAACCTTTTGTCTGCTCCTGTTTCCCAGTTGTTCCCGTTCCCGTCTGTCTCCCGATTCCGGTCTTCCAAGCCGGTTCCTGTTCTCCGGTACTCCCGGTACCACGGCGCACGGCGCGCAAGGCTTCCATGCCTACCTGGCCGCTCCTTAGAGCGGCGTCTCTTTTGTTGTTTGGACTATTGTAAATAAATCCTTTGTTTTGGAATTCTGGTTTCACCGTGTGTCTGTGCAGCGCACCACACCACCGTTACAGAAGCCCGGACCGTAACAGCGCAACCCGGAAGTCGCGTTTCCGCCGCGGCTACGGAAGCCGCGTCCGCGACTGCCGAACCCGGAAGTCGCGGCTCCGCCGCGGTACGGATAGCGGAGCAAGCCGGACCCGGAAATAGCTGCTCCGCCGCGACCCAGGTTATTTTTTCATTTTTTCCATTTTTTCCATTTTTTTTCCTTTTTTGTTTTTTCTTTCCCCTCACAGACACACGGGACCACCATGTTTCTTTGCCCGGTGGACACGTTTCGGGACACGCCCCCCTCGAAGCCCGCGGTTGCCGCCGTCGCTCCCCCCTCGCATCTACGCCGGCTCGGAGGAAGACTGCCACGCCTTCCTGGTGAACTGTATGGAAACATTCAACCGATACCCACACCTGTTTCCAACTGATCGTGCCAAAATATCCCATATTGCCATGCAGTTGACCGGTCCCTGCTCTTCGGTGGGCAGCTGAGATCTGGGACCAGGGAGGACTTGTTCACGCAGTCGGCGGACTGCTTCATGGACCGGATCTGGGAGGTTTTCGGGGGGAACTCTCCCAAGAATTTTTTTGGGGGGGGGCGACCTACCGCGTTCCAGTGCGGCGGCTACTCAGCCCAAGATGGCCGCCGAACCCTGCGGCCCAACCCAAGATGGCCGCCGAACCGCCCAAAATGGCCGCCGAACCCGCGGCCCCACGCAAGATGGCCGCCGAACCTGCGGCCCAGCTCAAGATGGCCGCCGAACCTGCGGCCCTGCCCAAGATGGAACCGTCCGAGATGGCCGCCGAACCCACGGCCCAACCGTGCAAGATGGCCGCCGAACCTGCGGCCCAGCTCAAGGATGGCCGCCGAACCTGCGGCCCAGCTCAAGATGGCCGCCGAACCCGCGCCCAACCGTGCAAAATGGCCGCCGAACCCGCGGCCCAAGCCCAAGATGGCCGCCGAACCGTCTCCAAAATGGCCGCCGAACCTGCGGCCCTGCTCAAGGATGGCCGCCGAACCTGCGGCCCTGCTCAAAATGGCCGCCGAACCGTGCAAGATGGCCACCGAACCTGCGGCCCCGCTCAAGATGGCCGCCGAACCTGCGGCCCTGCTCAAGATGGCCGCCGAACCGTCGAGATGGCCGCCTGAACCCACGGCCCAACCGTTTTTGTGCAAGATGGCCGCCGAACCCGCGGCCCAGCCCAAGATGGCCGCCGAACCCACGGCCCAACCGTGCAAGATGGCCGCCGAAACCTGCGGCCCAGCCCAAGATGGCCGCCGAACCTGCGGCCCAGCTCAAGATGGCCGCCGAAATGGCCCTGCGGCCCGCCAAGATGGCGCCGAATGGCCGCCAACCTTCGCCCACGGCCCAACCGTGGCCGCCAAGATGGCCGCCGAACCTGCGGTTCAGTGCAAAAGGGCCTCCGAGCCCGAATGAGGATGCCGTGGGGGCCTCCGGGCCCGAAGAGGATGCCGTGGGGGTGGGGGTCTCCGAGCCCGAGGTTCCGCCCAGGTCCCGTCCTCCTCCTGTTCCGCCCGAAGATCCCCGGCTCCCTTTAGTTCAGGTTCCCGCCTGTTCCGCCCAGGTCCCATCTCCTCCTGTTCCGCCCAGGATCACGTGGGGGTCCAGTTCCTGGTTCCGACCTACCCCAGGTCCCATCCTGTCCAGATCCGGCTCCCGTTAGTTCAGGTCCCTCCTGTTCCTGCAGGTCCCATTGTCCTGTAGTTCTGGTTCCAGCCTGTTCCGCCCAGGTCCCGTCCTACGCCTGTTCCGCCCAGGTCCCTCTCCCTTTAAGTTCCAGGTCCTCCTCCTGTTCCGCCCAGGATCCCCGGCTCCCGTTAGTTCAGGTCCCTCCTGTTCCGCCCAGGTCCCATCCTGCCTGTTTCCGCCCAGGTCCCGTCCCTTTAGTTAGGTTCCTCCTGTTCCGCCAGATCCCGGCTTCCCGTTAGTCAGGTCCGCCTCCTGTTCCGCCCAGGTCCCCATCCTCCGCCATGTTCCGCCCAGGTCCTCCGTGTCCCGTTAGTTAAGGTTCCCGCCTGTTCCGTCCCAGGTCCCGTCCTTCCTCCTGTTCCGCCCAGGTCCCCGTTCCCTTTAGTCCAGGTCCCGCCATGTTCCGCCCAGGTCCCCTGTCCCTGTAGTTCTGGTTCCGCCTGTTCCGCCCAGGTCCCGTCCTCCGCCTGTTCCGCCCAGTTCCTGTCCCCGAGGTCCCGGCAGGTCCCTTTAGTTCCGCCCAGGTCCCTCCTGTTCCGCCCAGGTCGCCCAGGTCCCTGTAGTTCTGGTCCCGCCTGTTCCCGCCTGTTCCGCCCAGGTCCCCTGCCCATTAGTCCTAAGGCTGTTCGCCCAGGTCCCCTTCCCACCAGTCCCGGTCCACCCCTCAGTCCAGCCGGCTCCGCCCAAGCTCACTTCACTGTCACCTCCAGCCGGCTCCGCCCAAGCTCACTGCCCTGTCACCCACAGTCCCGCCGGCTCCGCCCAAGCTCACTGCCCCGTCAAGTCCCTGCCGGTTCCGCCCTGGCCCACTCTCCCGTTCCTGAGTCCCTGACCCGCCGGCTCCGCCCTGGCCCACTCTCCCGTTAGTCCCTGACCCGCCGGCTCCGCCCTGGCCCACTCTCCCGTTAGTCCCTGACCCGCCGGCTCCGCCCTGGCCCACTCTCCCGTTAGTCCCTGACCCGCCGGCTCCGCCCTGGCCCCCATGTCCCGGCCGACTTCCCTGGCCCGCCCACCCTCCCTTTATTTTTGAGGAGCGTCTGGAATCCGCTCCTAGGAGGGGGGGTGATGTCACGGTTTCTCTCTCTCTCTCTCTCTCTCTCTCTGCCTCGCTCTGTCACACACACACACAACACACACACACACACACACACACACACACACACACACACACTCTCTCATCTCCTGGCTCCGCCCTGCTCATTACACACACACACACACACACACACACACACACACACTCTCTCATCTCCTGGCTCCGCCCTGCTATTACACACACACACACACACACACACACACACACACACACTCTCTTCTTCTCGCTCTCCCCTGCTCGTTCCACACTACTCAGATCAGGTGTTCCTTATCCCAGCTCCTTCTCCATCCCCCTTTAAATAGCCCGGCTCTCCCTTCATTCCCCGTCCGGGCTCGTGACTCTTTGGTTAGTGTCGCGGACCCGTTCGATTAACTATTTAGATGTATTTGCCTAACCTTTGTCTGCTCCCTGTTTCCCAGTTGTTCCCGTTCCCGTCTGTCTCCCGATTCCGGTCTTCCAAGCCGGTTCCTGTTCTCCGGTACTCCCGGTACCACGGCGCACGGCGCGCAAGGCTTCCATGCCTACCTGGCCGCTCCAGTTTGAGCGGCGTCTCTTTTGTTGTTTGGACTATTTAAATAAATCCTTTGTTTTTTGGAATTCCTGGTTTCCACCGTGTGTCTGTGCAGCGCACCACCACCGTTACAACAACACTACTACACTTGTGATTTTTACAAACATTTACAAATATATTTTGGTATATGTTGAGTTCGGGTTTCAATAATAATAAACATACATTTCCATCCATATTTGTCCATACTAATGTTAATCAGAGAAATTAATCCATCCATCCATCCATCCATCCATCCATCCATCCATATATATACACACGTTCTATTAACGCAGTGTGCATTACTTCACTCCTTCACTCTGCATTGTGTCAGGGTATTAGAGTTACAATATTAGTATTAATAAGTATTCATTTATTAATCATTAATCATGATTAAATATTCTAATCGATTGACAGTCATAATGTATGTATGTATCTATATCTATCTATCTATCTATCTATCTATCTATCTATCTATATCTCTCTCTCTATATATATATATATATAGTTATATATACATTCACATATACACACACACACACAGACACACACATGCACAGTATGTGTGAGTGTGTATGTGTTTGTTTATAAATATTTAAAACACAGTGTAAATTATTAACAAATGACATATAGATTAGGCTTCAATTATATTGTCATTTTAAACTGTCACGATGTCAAAGTGAACTGAATTAATTTTAACAAATAATTAATAACAAAACGCCTGCAGCACAGCAAGAAGTTCCCTCTCTGGCCCTAACAGAATTAAACCGAGTTTCTGCAGATCTCTTGAAGATTTTATTGACACATGACACGTTCACATGTCAATATGTTTGCTAGTGTTGAATTTGTTTTTTTTTTTTCTTTATTCTTTATTTATTTATTCAACATTTGGTTCAGACCCAACAAACAAACCCTGCAGATGTCTGTAAGCCTTGAAAAACAAATCCGTTTGAATAATGACAATGAAGCATAAAAGGTTTTAGCACAGAAAGAAATACGGGGATTAGTAGTGGAGGGATTAGTGGTATTTATGAAGATACCAAATGCGAAGCATACAATTTTTTTTTTAAACATTATTATCACGCAAAATTAAAGGGTTAAAACACAACAGGTCATCCAACAGGTGTTATACACACACAAATACAAATACAACACACTTCATGAATACCACTAGTTTGAATGAATGAACGCATCATGTTTTTATTGAAAATATAATAGCTATAATATAACTATTATCACTCCCAGTAAAGTTAATGAAGTAAGACAAAAAAGCTGCAACATTCACACATCCTGGAGACTTTCCTGTGCTGGACAACCTCTAGCTCGGCATTATAGACTATTATCTATAGACTGGATTAATGAGTTTGTAGTGAAACTTTGATATTGTGGTGACAGACTATAAATAACATTACATTCTCGTACATTTTAGTACAAATACCAAGAAAATGTAGGTGGTAGAATTCAGGAAACACCAATCGAATAAATTTATTGACTGAGTATTTAAATCCATATGGACTTCAATCTTAGTCAGGTACTAATTTGGGACATTAATTGAATTGATAGATAAACATAAATAGAGAATAAAATATAACTAGCAGACATGTTCACGAGATGCCTCCCGCATCATTCGTATTACATGTATGGGAACCGTGTTGTAACTTTCATTCATTCATTCATCTTCTACCACTTTATTCGATCTTCCCTCGGGTTACGGGGAGCCTGTGCCTATCTCAGGCGTCTATGGGTATTTAGGAAGGATGCACCCTGGATGGAATGCCAACCCATCGCAGGACACACACACACTCACATTCACACAAACATTCACACACTATGGACAATTTTTTCAAGGTGCCAATCAACCTACCATGCATGTTTTTGGATCGGGAGGAAACCGGAGAACCCGGAGAAAAACCCCCAGAGGCACGGGGAGAACATGCAAACTCCACACACACATGGCCGAGACGGGAATCGAACCCGGACCCTGGCGGTGTGAGGCGAACGTGCTAACCACTAAACCACCGTGCCCCTTTTGTTGTAACTATTAACATTATTTAAATATAGTTTGTTAGTTATTTTCCACAGAAACACAACAGTTTCTCACACTTTAGACTTCTTAAAAACATATCCATTACAATGCATTTTGTTGTTATGTATCCAGCAATACCAACTGCATAGAAATATATAGTTAAATCACTCTTAACTACATGCCCAAAGCTACTACCAGCATTTCCTTTTGTTTATAAAGTGACATTCAAAAAAGTCCGACTCCACAACTGGTAATTATGAGTGCAGCAGAGATGAGAGACACTTTCTACAAGCCAGAAGCTTGTAATTATGATCATTCGGACACGACGCAAATGCACTATTCGCGAAAGCTATGTTTTAATCTTTGTTTTATTCTTCGTATCAATATAATTGCGCCTTTGTCATGCCACGTAAGTTAAAAGCTCATGCGGACGATGCACTGCAGGTGTCTAACAACCAAAAAAAAAAAACATACATGAAATTGTGGGTCCAACACTTTTCGTAACCCTTAAAACAAATGGAGTTCACTAAAACGGAAATCAGCGCCGGCAGCACCTCTGGCATCCAAGTTTGTCCTGATGACATTGTCTGCTGAACTTTCTGGAAATGAAGAAACCTACCAATTAAAATCATCAAAATTAAATATTATTATGACGTTATAAAGAGCCACACTCCTGATCTGGAATGGAACTGGTTGTATTAAATGATATTGTTGTTTCCTGTATCCCATTGGCTGGAAATACAGCAAGAAATTCTACAAAGCACCGGATAAAAATGATTATGAACCCGAATGATGTAGATGAGCTCGAGGAACGAGATAAAGTTATACTCCGCAACATGTTGGCATGTGTTGTTATATAACTGAATGAAAAGCAGCTCAGTGTTTTCTTTTCCCAGTGTTTCTGGAGGTGGTATTACGAGCCCCATTTAATGCGGATATTGCCGCCGTGCCACGCAATAACACATACAAATAGCACCATTGTGTTTTATCCCATTACCGTACACTTCCAATTAGCTTTTTTCGGATGTTTTCTGAAGTTGTATGTCGATCTGGGATCTTAATGAGGTATCACTGTCAGGGTCACAATATTCTGGAGCAAGCCAACACTAACAAGGAGCTGTCGGAGGCGGAAGTTAAATGAAAAGGAGTTTGCTGTGCCGAAACACAAAAGAGATCTATTTTTCAAGGCCGATTCTCTCGTCTGTTATCAGCATGCCCCGGAAAGTTTCTTTCTCTTAACCTAATCCAACATTATTGAGGACATCAATCGCCTTAGATCAGTGGCAAAAACGCCCCGCTAGGACGCCTCTCCTCAGGCTCCTCCTGGCTGGAGAGGAATGAAAACCTTCACTTTCACCACACATGCATTTATATACAGGCAGACACACACACACACACACACACACATACAGACACTCTCGCATGCACGGGTAGGTCTTGATCAACATCAGCAACAGGAGGCCGACCGGTTGTCATGACAACATATTCTGCTGCTGAGAGGGCACCAAAGATGCCTGCGGAATAGCAATGACCCCGGCGCTGACTTCAGAGAAACAGGCCACCGTAATCGTTTCAGGAACCACTCGTGGGAATATATACTTGCTAAAACTTCCTATGCATGTTTTTTTTTTCCCCGGGGGGAAAGTTCGCCGTAAAAGTGTAATCATCTGCAACCTTCAACACGTTTGACCGTGGCTTAATGGTGTACCTCCTATCATTCTTTTTCCTTTCCCGGGCATCTGAACTTCCATTTGACCGCTTTATTATTTTTTTATTTATGCGATTAAAAACAGTTAACCGGCGCACCTTCTGATTCGACTAGGAGGTTGAGAGAATAATCTACGACCGTCACGTGCGGCGCAAAGCGAAGCGTCCCCGTGTTCAAATATACATAAAACATCAAGATATGATGAGATCCCTATCTTGTTTAAGTTATTGTTATTCCATCAGATAGTGCTTCATCTCCCAGGAGGCATCGGATGTAAACTCAGCAGAGCGTAGAATAAGATTGCTTTTTGTACAACACTGCTATGTAAGGTATAAAATAAATAAATAAATAAAATAAATACATGTGAAAATGAAATACAATCTTATTAAATCTGAATAGTGGAGGAGGCACTGAACTGTAGCACCTGAAAGCATCAGTGTGGGATGTGTGTCACATTCTAGAGTCCGTGCCAGCGCCAAATTCAACAGCTGGCCTCAAATACCACCATGTAACGCCAAATGCCTTCGGAGTTTATCATTTTAGGGAGATAAACAGCGCCTGTTTTATACTGCATATGTCGCAACATGTATCTGTTGTGTTTCGGAAGGGATTCGATTCTATTTGTTTTTCAATTTCAAACATCCTATGAAACATCCTTTTTCAATATATTGTATAGTGGACGTGGACAAAATTGTTGACTTAAAATTGTCAATATATAACGTGGACAAAATTGTTGGTACCTTTGTATAAATAAAGAAAAAGACAAAATGGTCACTATAACTTTAATGACAAATGTCAATATATAGACGTGGACAAAATTGTTGAATAAGTCAAAAAAATTTTCAATGAAAGTCAACAATTGCTTGAGGCAACAGATAACGCTTTGTAACTTTTGAGAAATCTAAAAATTTTGGCCCTATAAACTCCTCTGTTAACCAATGAAAGTCAGGAGCAAACTGCTTTTGTCTCATGCTTTTCAACAGAATGTTATGTCCAATAAAATAACTCAATAAATAAATCAAAATAACGGCCACTTAAATACTGGTCCAATGAAATGCACCTCTTCAGCAGTGTATTTTGCCCACTCCTTGAGTCATTGTCAGTTGTGTCTGTTGCAAGATGCCTATTGACCTGCATGACCAAATCTGACACTGGCTAGTACATGTCTTAGAATCCATTCTTGGGTGTTTTTAGCTGTGTGTTTGGGTCAGTCTTGTCCTTTCATAACCTGCACAATGACAGTGTACATTTCTCTCTAAAATTCCTTGAGGAGTACCCTGCACTCAAGAACTGTAGCACCTTCCATGAAAGGGCATCATTTCTTGATATGCTTCATTTTTTGGGATGTGAACATACAGCTGATGTGCCTTGGTCAAAAACTTCGATTTTTGTCTCATCTGTCCACAGAGTCCGTGCCAGAAGCTTTGTGGCAAATGTCAACAGCGTTTGGCCATATTCAAGTCTTGCTTTTTTATGATTCGTTTTCAACAATGGTGTCCTCCTTGGTCGTCTCCCATGTAGTGTAGTCCACTTTGGCTCAAACAAACTGATGCGATCTGCGATCTGAACTGATGTTCCTTCGCATGAAGTCACCTTGAATCTCTTTAGAAGGCTCTTTTAGGCTCTTTTGTTACCATTCGGAATTATCCGTCTCTTAGATTTGTCATCAATTTTCCTCCTGCGGCCACGTCCAGGGCCATAGGTTGGCTAGGTTGGCTAGTCCCATGGATCTTAAACTTCTGAATAATATGTGCAACTGTACTCACAGGAACATCTAGTTGCTTGGCATATGGTCTTATAGCTTTAGCCTTTACCTTTATGCTTGTCATGCTTGTCTATAATTTTCTTTCTGATCTCTTGAGAGCTCTTTCCTGTGCAACACCTCTGTCCATGTCGAGTGTGGTAAACACCATATCACCAAACAACACAGTGATTACCTGGAGCCATATATATAGGCCCAATGGCTGATTACAAGGTTGTAGACACCTGTGATGCTAATAGTGGACACACTTCTTCAATTAACATGTCCCTTTGGTCATTATTTCAGGGGTACCATCATTTTTTTTCCTATGAATTTTTTTACAGGTTCCTTTTTCATTATAGAATTTTTATTTATTATTACTTTTGTTTGTTTCTGATTAAATCATTTCTGTGACCATTGTTTATTTATAATTTGTCCACGACTTTATATTCTATATATATATATATATATATATATATATATATATATATATATATATATATTTGTATATGTATTTTGTATATAAATGTTGTTGGCTGGTGTTGCATTGTGTCATATTACTTAATACGCATAAGTACACAGCAGTTGCCTGACTGACGAATGTCTCAAGGGGACAACGTGATTGTTTGCTCACGTACGGTTTGCAAGTCTACACGCAACTGAACAATCAGATTGAAAAACCTTCAAGCGAATACGATTTGAATGATGGCGCAGATCTTAAATAATCGGCTAAACGTGCATTTAAGTCTTCCGTTTTTTTTTTTTATAGATTCTTTGCTCGTCCCAAGAGTCTATACACAGCACATATAATATACATTTATCTGAAGCACAACAGAACACACCAGTCATGTTTCTCTTCTAAAAATAAATAAACAAGTAAATAAACCCTCTACTGAGTTTAATTTTGCTTGTATCTTAAGTTTGTAATCAATCATGCCAGAGTTTTTTTTTTTCTTAGATCGAGACTTAAAGCACTTTTTGTATGCCGCTCTGGATAAGGGCATCTGTTAAACGCTGTAAATGTAAAAGATCTAGAGCTTCTTTTCTCATGCAGGATTCTTTCTGCAATGTCCGATTTAACAGTAATAAGACATTCGACATCCAACAGAACAGTTAAACACTGTGGAAACTCTGATCAAGACAAGAACCTAATCATTTGTACTTGTGTGCAAATGAGGTGAGAAGACAGGAGAGACTCAAATATTGCCATGTAGGTGACTATAAGGCATAAAACATGTTAAAACAAATATAATACACACCGGTATAAGTAAGAGTCACTTTCACTAGAGAAAAAGTACAAAAGTATTTGCCTTTCAAATATATACAAATTTCTGTGATCTTTAATGGCTATGACGTCCCTATTATCATTTTTTTTCTCACACTTAATTAAATCAGTTTACTCATGATATTACTAAATGAGCTTCTTGCTGTTGAACCAACATTAAACTGTATGCTCATGCTAAATAGATCTCGTGAACAATCAAAACAGAGCCTTTGCTCCACCCTGATTGGTGGCTTCTCGTACTCTTGACCAGTTATGTTTTTAGAACTGATTTTGCTAAATGGTGTCTAGTACATTGCTATTGAAATGTGGTGAAGTTGAAATAAAACTCTCCTCAAATAAATTCCAGATAAGCAAGAAAAAAATACAAACAATCTACTTAAGTATAGTACATTTATTATTACTGTCTACCATCGGGTCAGAACTCCAATAACATTGTAGGTGATAGGGATGTGGGAAATGTTTTAGCAAAATATATAGGTCTTAAATACTGAAGTAAAGAAAGTGCCAAGAAAGTAAAAAAAAAAAGCTTTCTTAGAAATTATCCTTTTTTTTCTTAAGTGGGTGTGTCTGACTCAATTGGTATGTTCTGTTTATTAAAACTGGTACCAAGATGACCTGTTAAACCGGATTCCACCTGCTCGATCCTCCTCATTAAAATGAATAATGCCCCGTTCCTCCATCTCCCTATTCTCCTTAAATTCTTAAAATATTTCAAATATACAAAAAGTTGAATAGTGAAGGAGGAGACTGAGAAATTGAATCATAGTGTAAATAAAATCCTCCCTCGGAGGGGGTTATGGTATTAACCTTTCCAAACAAAGCAGAGAAAATGATTATTGGGTTTCCTCTGGGGGACTGGCTTACAGACGCATGTGAACCTGTGGATTTGGAAAGGCAGATCACTGTGGAAATGATCCTTTTCTCTCTCACACTGACACCGAGAGCAATGCAGGGGGTTCTCCGCTTGCCAGAGAAAGTGGCAGCCAGGCCAACAACCAGCGGTGATAGCACTCCTCCCACCACTACCACCACCCCCCCTCCCCCTTTGTCCCTTTAGTCTAGTACTAATGGAGTGAAGATTTCAGGTTCAGGCTTTCATCACATACCACTTCTCAGCGCCTTCTTATGAAATACACCCAGGGGAAGCAAGGCCAGCACTCTGTTACACCATTGGCCATAAAAGCCTGATAAAAGCTTGAACGCTTTTGGTTAAGACACATTAACAGGTTACACATGGATAAGCCACACTACAGCATCATATTTATAACAATGTTTTTTTGTTTATAGATTGTAGACCCTTGATAGAACCTACACACCACAGCAAGGTCCTCCTGTCTTTTTTTTTTTTTTCCCCCACCCGGCTTAATCGAAAACTTGAAAATGTCACACCAAGGAAGGACACAAGGCTGCTAGTGAGAACAAATGTCCTTCATTCACTTTTTCTCTTCTGTGACGAGTGAGAGATGAGATCAGTCTGAGCACCCAACAAGCCTTTAGAAGGCTATGGTGGGAGGAAAGGAAAATGAGACTGACATGTCAGCCCATCTTTCTCGCTCTGGCCGAGCCTCCATGGTGCCAATCAACTATATTGTTCTTTGTGAAATATGCTTCTTTCTCCATGGTTTCAGGCAGCAGGGGAAAAAACAGTAGGGGGGGGATGAATCTGGCATTGGATCTGGAAATGAATTCATTGTATCAATGGATGGTCAATTATGATCCCAAAAATGAACTTCCTTTCCCCCGGCGAGACGCCATTATGACAACGTCGAGCCTGTCAGTCTATTTGAAAGTTGCGTTGAAGGGCCACTTGATATCTACTTGATTCTCGGATTTGAAAAGCAAGATTAAGCAATGGCATATTCGACATGCACGGAATCTTGATCATGCCAAACCAAACGGCATTAACGAGAGGAGATTTACCAAGCTGATGCACGGCTCCTTCGTTCTGCAGCGCCTTCAAACTTTTCCCATTTGTTCCAGTTAAACTCGGCTAGCCATTAATCGTGGTTGGGTTTCTACGCTAAATCTGTCCGAGCTATCAATCACAGCAGCCTGATGAGTGTGGAGGCACTCAGCCATGCTCGAGAGAGCCACTATTGTCTGCCACACAAGTCTTTTTTATATGTGACAGTATAAAACGGAGAGTAGCTACAGGAAAGGATATTATATAAAGAGGTGCCAAATTTGCTAAGAAGAAAATCCGCCGAATTTCCCACAAATACCTCACACATAAGTCATGAGGATTCATGCTGGGAGAATCAAAGTCGAACAGCACAAATGACAAAAAGACCATTTATTTTGACTTTCTCGTTTCTATTAGTTCAAAAATAACCAAAAAAAGAGGGGTGATTAAAAAAGATTTTGTTAAGTTCACAGTTCATGAAGCCAAAGAAAACGCAGACAATGAAGCATGCTCACATCATCACGTCGTACCGAGTCCTTTCACCTTTAGTCGACTGTCTTTTCCGTCGAGTTCTTTTTTCTTCACCTTAACTTTGCCTTCACCTTTCGCTGAGAAAGCAGAAAAAGGCTCCCAAATTTCTTCTGTATTGCCATGGCAAGGGCTCAAAGATCATAAAGCGCTATGGCTCAACCATAAACGCTGGCCCCCTCACTTATAGATTTTAGAACATGCAGTCAATTAAAGTGCTTGTCTTATAACACCAGGGTGATAGGGAGCAATTCAGAGTTCATCTGTCACTGTTTTAATGTCATTTTTTAATTTATTTTTAATGTCATGTAATTTTTTTTGGGGGGGGGGAGGGATGTTGACATGTAAATAAATATTCCTGTGACATAAAGTCGAGGCAGATGCTTAAAGGAGGTGTAAACAGTAAAGGACAAATAATATTTCAGTCCAAGGTTGTAGTTAGCACTGGGCAGCCTGCTCTGGCCAAGAACCATCTGCTTTCACAGGAAGTGGCCATTTTACTGACACTGCAAATGACCAACCGGATTATTCCTAGAGATGATTGGCAAGGACATCTCCTTTATTCACCACCAAAAATGATATGAGACTGTGAGTTTATTTTCAGTCCACTAACATTATCTTCTCATCGAATAGTTGTTATAGCAGCCAAGCTGATACCTGTTATAAGAACTCTACGCATTGTCTACCTTCTAACTTGCTCCAAAGAGCATAAATGTTAATAGGCAACATTGGTCCTGAAACCTGTAGATCAATAAATAAATGTAGAGAAGAGACTCGTTTATTGCATAAATGAGTAAACTCACCGCAGAGTGACCTCTAAGGCATTAGAACCTGAACGACTATATCTAAAGACTCTAAATGAATGGCAATTACATCCTATGTTGTCTTACCAGCTTGTTTATTATTAGACGTGCACTGTATACAAGGCAAATTCTGCTTTGTATACTGCGCAGTGTTAATTCACCATCTTCGTTCTGCACATTTTAAAATACCTCCAATATTTACGCACGTATTAGGAGGGTTTGATGTGTGGCGCAGTTAATCAGCCGAGTTTGTTTGGAATATAAGGAGACTCGATCTTGGCGTGGAAAAATATGCAAGAGAACGCAAAAGCAGCGACGCCATCATCATATGAATCTCAAGTGGAAACACTGTGCATGTGATGAAAATTTCCCATTGGCTCATTATCCATTATCTTGCCATCACCGCTGCTAATCTTTACTAGGGAAGATTTTTTTTTATTGCTATTTCATTATCGCAGCCCCTTACAATAAATTTAGACAGATTTCAAAAGCTTCGCAGCAGCTGCATAAGTAACAATAGGAAAATTATTCAAATTTAAGGTTAATTAAGCCTAAATGCGTATATACAAAACAAAGTCCGCCATCAGAAGCCACTGTGGTCGTTTGTATGAATAAGGAAGCGACACAAACAGTTTAATCTAATCTTATCATACCATCTGGAGCTACTTAGAGTGGCTATACCATTAGTAAAGAGCATTACAGACAAACTGGCCACTTATTATTGTTTGGAAAAATGATCCATTCATGACACAGGGAAGGAGCTTATATATGCACATGCGCTTGTGCTATCGTTGAACACTCATGTTTTTCATAAGGAAAGCAAGTTCAATCTGATCATTCTTGCTATTTACAGCAAATAAAGCATTTCTTCAACGTGTGGCAATGACGCTATCTTTTAGAGAGCCTCCACTTGTTAGTACTTCACTGATGTCTTTGTTCTAGCCTGTGTCATTGTTGCACGTAATACACTTTTCCATGGCAGCGTCCCAAGAGTGTTGTGATGGTACAGGTTGGTTATTCTTGTGTCTCCCAAGAATAGGCGTGTGTCTAAGCCCTGAGGATCAGCGTCAGAATGAGGTAATGCCTGCTCTATGCCATCTCAGAAGGCACAGCATCTTCCCCTGCCTAACCAAGCCAGCCCCACCCCACTCCACCCCACCCCCTTTCTACCCAGTCTGGTTGATGCTGGTCCCTGGCTCTGCCTTCTTGCTGGACACTACATCACTTACCAACAATAGACTGCTAACATCTGCGATGAGAGCCCTTCATGCACTAAGACTGTGGAGTGTGGAGCTCTCATCCAGGAAGGACAATGCCTGGCTACGACATGCACAGAGCTGGCCTTTTGTGTCTCTTAAGAGAGCGGCGTCTCGAGTATCCTGAGGCCATGACATTTGCATTCGAAAAAAAAAAAAACATCCCTGGCCTTTATAGTGTTGAGGATTGTTCCATTCTAAGATTCACAAAAAAGTATGAGGAGAAATAATCTCTAGAGGAATGAAGGAATAAATTGCGAAAGTGCGCAATCCAAATATGCCTAGCTCGGTCGGAAAAACGGCTTCAGCTGCATGACCCCATACTGACCACACATTCTTTGAAGTCGCTCGCCCTAGTGGTCCATGCGGTGACAAATTCAGAGTCTAATCCGATTTCGAACAGTTCAAGGGTTTTTCAGTTAATCTGAATCAGAATCGGTATTATTGGTCAAGTGTTTTGACACACACAAGGAATTTGGCCTCAAAACTAGGGCTGTGACGGTGGCAGTTTTGGACGGTGGGAAATAACCCAACAACCGCCATTGTTTAGGTGTTGCGGTGTTGTGTGTGTGCGTGTGTGTGTGTTTTGGGGGTGTAACAAAAAGATTGTGATCCCTACAATATATTATTTACATTTGCATTCACAGCATTTAGCAGACTCCCTTATCCAGAGCGACATCTAAATAGTGCATTAGGTCTCCATCTAAGAATAAATTCATTCAGATATGATTGATTACAAACGTATAGTAATTTATGGTACAAAATAAGCATAGATACAGGGCTTTTTTTATGGTTTCCTGGACAGTGAGAAGGAAGAAGTATTAGGGTAAGTATTAGTATTATTAAATCGCTCATGACAGATGCATTCAGTGGAATTCAGTGTCTCGCTGAATGCGTTTTCCTGATGCGCAACTGTATAACCGGTAAAAGATGATTTCACAGCAAAAGACAAGTGTTATGTGTATGGCACACAATGTTCACTGTACCTCGCAACGAAGAGAGAAAAGGTCGCAGTTTGTGTAAAAAAAAAAAAAAAGAAAACAAAGAAATGATGATAAATCATCCGTACAAACATGCATGTTTGTTCAGGAATTTCCGTCAATGAAAACAACACAATACAACTTATATTCATATATTGTCTTCTCATTTGGCACAAATCCAAAATGTTCCCAGATCAGGGATTTGGTTTTCTGGTTCCTCTCAAGGTTTCTTCCTCATACCATCTAAGGGGAGTTTTGCTACCACAGTCACCTCAGGTTTGCTCATCAGGGGATCTTACATTGTGTAAAGCTGCTTTGAGACAATGTCCATTGTAATAAACTTTAATATAAACAAAATGTGACTATACAGACATTAAAGAAGAACACAATATACCGTGTATAGAACAAATCAGTAATGTACTGAGTACCCAGTGCATGGCACACAGCAGTATTGTGAATCACACAAGATAAAGAGGTAATATTTGGACTTCTTCTTCTTACCATCAAACACGGGATTAATCTGAGATAACATAATTCTATGCTGTGCTAGAGGCATTAAAATTCCTTTTAAAAACAGTAGTATATTACTTATTTTTTAATGATCTATATTAGACTTTATAGCCCTATATTTAAAACAAGCTGGAATATGATTGTAATGTCCTCTAATAAATGTATTTTATAACCACATGCTAGTTTGTGGTTGGTCACGAGTAGTTGTAATCTTAATATTTTGTTGTTCTGTGTATATCGGTGTCTCAGTAAATGTGTGATATGTACACAGCGAACAATCTTGATTTCCTACAAACTGACCTGGAAGTATAACAACAAAAGGAACGGCTTAGATAGAAGCTGATATTATTATTGTTCTCTCATTCGTTTTTAAGGGGCCACAAAACGCATTTAAAATGTAAACTCTCTAAATGCCATATAACGTAACACACTGATGCCTGGTACGAGTGAACTGTTATTGCGAATACTGAGCATAATCAGCATGCATTGCTTCATAATGGCAAAGCTAGAGGCTTTGTCATTGGTTTAGTATCTTAGCAACCCTACTATACATAGAATCAGTTAGCAAACTGTTAAAAAGTGTTATATATAAGTTAGATCTGAAAACCAAAGCTCAAAAACAAGTTATGAATTTCAACAATTAAAGTATATATCTTTTTTCCCCCTCGGGAAATTGCCACCACCTAAGACAAATCACTCCGAGCTTAACATTTATCTCGGGCAATTTTTGTTATTTGCCTCTATTTATTCCGTAGCCGACTATGGATTATTTAGTAAGCTCTGTAAAAGGGAGAGAAAAAAAAAAACAAGAGAAAGCATTTGCAAGAGTGTGGAATGTGCAAGAGTCTGGACAAACAGATGGGCCCTGGATATTTGTGATTTAAATGCATAATGTGTTGTAATACACGGTTAAACCGTTTCAAAATATCTCAATCCTAATTACGCTCATAAATTCCATGCATGCCTGCCGCATTGTTCCATCGATCTGCTTCATCGGAGGGCCTCGGCATCACGTTACACATTCATTAAAAACTGATACTGAACAGATATTTAGACCCGGTGCATGTTTTGATTCCTGGCTGCTGCTTCTGTGGATTTTCAATTAGTCATTTCCGGGACCTTCTACTGTTACTGTAATACCAGTTTAGAATCAGAATTATGGTAGTTAGAAAATCATCAGTACAGTCAAAACATGATTAAAACATGCCTCATGTTGGCCTGTAATATACACAACCTCTTTAAAGATTCACATTGTCCTTGATTTGTGTTTGAGACAACAAAAAAATATGATGGCATAAGATCAATATGGTGATATATTATAACTACTCAGTTTCCGGAGACTTGATTTTTAAATCAATTACACACCAGATATGAATCAGCTCCTTTAATTCAATCTTAAATAAATCTGAAAGAAACAACAAGTGCATTAGGTCTTATATTTCCTTTCCACCATATTTGGTTCTTCCACAAATATGGAGTTGAAGGTACACAATTGTATACATTGGTAGCATTCAATTTTCCCTTCACTTGATCTAAACCTGTTCCAGAATGACAATGCCCTATGGGCAACGTGAGCCCCATGAAAATACGGTTTACATGGGTCGGAGTAGAAGATTGTAAGTGGCCGGTTCTGACCTCAACCATATTGAACCTTCAACCTTTGAGATGAATTGGAATTCTGCTTATGCTTCATCAGTACGTGACTTTCCTGTGCAAAAACCTCATAGGAATCCTACTTTTACTTTTTGTCCATATAGTATATCAAAAGGCAAGCATGTGTTTTTATTTTATTGCAAATATACCAAAGACAAATACAATATGTGAATCAAGTGCAGAGATTTTATAGCACTGTTTGTGAGGGTATAGTGACTTATAGGAACTGTAATCCAAGGCCATTATTTTGACAGACAGACGCTATCAAGCCTTGCAAACAAAATGAAATGTCTGATGGCATTCTAGGCCGTTTTGTTTCCATGCTTATAATTCTAGTCTAGCTCTGTTTGTACTGTTTCCTCTGTTTTCCTTTCCTTTAATGTATCATCATGAGATATGGATTTGAATATTTTAGATAAAAGACAGAACATGGTGGAAAACTAAACCAACTTTAAGATTACACACACGTTATTTGACCCTGGTGTAGCACAGGAAGTGCACAATGCACTTTTCCATTTATTCCATTGCATTTTTGCGATGCTCATAAAGCAATTGAACATCAGTTATTAAAAGCAAAGCTATTAATGTCAGCTAATAACATCAGCTATTAACAAATGCTAATGAGGTACAGAGGAACCTTGTCTGATGCTGATTGCTAAACATTTTTCTTTCCGATCTAGAAATAGGAAATCCTCTGGAATGAGGACTTTCAATTCATAAGAACTGACCATATAGACTCCTTCCAACAAAGCTAAATAAAGACTTTCTTACACAGAACACCATACGTCCATATTTTGTAAAATCTGATTATTTACAAATCCCTGATTAAAGAAAAAAAAACAAAACAGAAATACAATGTGTTCGAAAAGTCCCTCCACAGTGGCCACATAGAGCATGTAAAGCACGTTTTTAACAATGACAATAAATACACAGATTGAATCCGTGGAAAATTTCAAGCATCTTATCTCGAAGCAAGCGTGCCACATCGTAATATTTTGTGAGATACAATACATAAGTAGTGGGGCACGGTGGCGTAGTGGTTAGCACGTTCGCCTCACACCGCCAGGATTCCGGGTTCGATTCCCGTCTCGGGAATGTGTGTGTGGAGTTTGCATGTTCTCCCCGTGCCTCAGGGGGTTTTCCCCGGGTTCTCCGGTTTCCCCCCGGTCCAAAACATGCACGGTAGGTTGATTGGCACCTTGGAAAATTGTCCCTAGTGTATGAATGTGTGTGAATGTGTGTGTGTGTGTGTGCCCTGCGATGGGTTGGCATTCCATCCAGGGTGTATCCTGCCTTAATGCCCATAGACGCCTGAGATAGGCACAGACTCCCCGTGACCCGAGGAAGATCGGATAAAGCGGTAGAAGATGAATGAATGAATGAATACATAAGTACATGAGTTTTATTAAACAAATATTTTTCCATTACCTACAGTACGCAGCCACAGCGGAGGGACTTTTTGAATGCACTATACTATCATTTACATTGTTATAGAAAATTCACTGACACCTTCTGACCAATCGCATTCGAGTGTGCGGCAGCACGGTGGTATACTGTGCTATCTGATTCGATTTGTATCAAATAATCCAATACACGGAATGGCAATGGAAGTAAACAAACCAACAAACAGAAATGTTATCACAAGGACAGAAAAGCCCATTGCCATTCATTGTTCTTTCGCAACGAGGCAGTGAGGCAGTAATTCATGGCAGAAAAGGAAAAAATAGAGTAAGAAAAGGAAAAAAAAAAAAAAGACGATGGGTACTGAAGTCTCAGTATGCCCTGATGGATTTTGTGTGCACTGAACCTCCTTCAGAGTGACGACCTCCAAGGGAAAGAGTAATCCGATTTTCCCACACTCCTATGTCATTAACTGACAGCACTGCGGGACAGCAAGAGGAACCAGCCAACGATTTTTCAATACCGGCACCACCTACCTGATCCGCCATACCTCCAAATTTCCACTTTTTTTCAGTGGGTGTTATTATTATTTTTTTGGTTTAAATTCTGTAAAAAAAGAGACTCGTCCTGATAACGATCAAACGGGCTTAGAGCTCGGAAGGCTGCCGTTCCTATCGAAAAAAGCTTACAGCTTCTGGCGCTACACAAATTGCTCCATGTCCCGTGTGCTTCACGCTTGTTGTTATGATGTTATGGAATAATGGGAGTATAAAGAACTTGGGGGTCTTACCTAAGTAGGATCCAGTTGATGCCAGGCAGATAGGAGAGGCAGCAATGACATGGGGAAGAGGGGGGAAAAAACAACAACAAATATTAGAAAGAGAACATGATGGATTAATGAAATGGTCACAGAAAATGCGTGATACATGGAATACATATTTTCCACAAAAAAAAGAGAAAAAGATGCCTATTGTTAAGTCAGCTTGTACTTCGAGCCCCCTGACATGTACAACATATTTCGTGTACATTTTATTATTTATTTTTTTGGTAAAGAAAGAAAATACACTCCAATGTGACAGTGAATACCTTAGAAAAAAAGGTAGCGGTCACAGATACCCAGAGTAGCAATCCAAGGATTAGGGCACATGTTTCTACAATGTGCAACCAAGTGTGAAATTAATAGAGCCAGAGGGGAGTGAGTTAAGCCACGAGCTCGTAGTCTCACCTCGATACTTGCCGCCGAGTTTCTTTTTTGTCTTTGCAATCGCTTTGCACCGCTACACTCCAGTACGCTGAGTACGATTACAGACGCTAAACAAAAAAAAAAAAAACGCAGTCACCTCGATCTTTAAATACAAACTGGCGATCTGCTGAAGTGAAACGTCGCTATCAATCATATCTTCATATAGCTTGTGGGTGCTGATTTGAAAGGGAAGTAAACTGTAGTTTTCACCATTACATATTGATACAGTGCAACGTGGAGGGAAAAAAGAAAAAGAAGGTCATTACGGCATGACCATAATTCAGAAGGCTTTCACGTTACCAGTTCCGTCTGAAGCTCTTAAACATAGTAATATGAAAAATTAGATTTTGTAAACGTAAAGGCATCTCATAATCGGGTCAAGCGCTCACCCGCAATCAGCTATCGAAGAAAGCAGTGACGGGAGTATTATATGATGCAATGCTTCTCAATAGCCACTGCACCATCACATGTCACGGTAAAGGATAAGAATCATCTTTGGGTTGTACAAGGAAGTCATCATGGTTTGCTAATATTATAGAAATATGAACAAAATACGGAGCACAGTAGCTTAGTGGTTAGCACGTTCGCCTCACACCGCCAGGGTCTGGGTTCGATTCCCGTCTCAGGCTTGTGTGTGTGGAGTTTGAATGTGTGTGAGTGTGAATGTGAGTGTGTGTGTGTGCCCTGCGATGGGTTGGCATTCCATTCAAGGTGTATCCTGCCTTAATGCCCATAGACTCCCTGTGACCCGAGGGAAGATTCGGATAAAGCAGTAGAAGATGAATGAATGAATGAATGAATGAATGAATGAACAAAATACACTATACAGGGTATGTAAAGTGATGTGCATAATGTACATAATAATGCAAGGGGGGCAGTACAATTATCACTCTTCAGAATCTCTGCATCTTCTGCGGTTGATTAACACGGTTGAAATCCCAAAGTAGCTGTTGTCGTCCACAATACTGTTCACTGTTTAACTTCCTGTCACCAGCTAGCATGTTTGCAACGCACATAAAATAATCTGCACCTGCATCCACCTCGGCTCGCATCACCTGACAGTCACATTCTCCTGTACAGCTAAAGAATTGCACCATGCCAAGAATACAGACATGTGCGTGTCAATCATTCTGCACATGATACCCCCTCAAAAATAAATAAATAAATACAAATAAATAAATAAAAATAAAACAAATCTCGCTGTGTTCTTTTTCCACGTTTGCGATGATGTAAGATGAAGGCAAATGCGCCCGTGAAGGAGTGTGGATTCGGATTGCAGCAAACACCTTCGAGTAAAGCTTTATAGGAATCCTGCATTCATCTTTCTAGGCAAAAGATACATACTACAGATGTACATTTGAGCTGAGAAAAAAAACTGATATGAAACGATATATAAATCTTCTTAGGCGCAAAGGCTTATATTTATTCTCCACTGTAATGTCGCTTAGCACCTTACTTCTTAAAGTGATTCTAGTTTGGAGTCAACTGTTCATACTAGCATATGAATATATATATATATATATATATATATATATATATATATATATATATATATATATATATATATATATATATATATATATAGAGACTATATATATTCTATATATATATATATATATGGAGAGATCTTAAATTGCTGTTGGGAGGTTGGTGTAAGAAGCGTATTGATTGGATTGGTCAGTTCTGATTTCAGTTCTTTTTTCCAAAGTGTGTACAACCAAATAAAATATTAAGTGAAGGGTGGCAATAATTTTGTCCAGTCCATTTTTGATCCAATACACAAAAAGGGAATATTTCAGGGTTGGCAGCAATTTTGGCCATGACATAAAAAATGTGTACTGATGCATAATGTGCACAATGCATTTTTACAAACTGCAATTCATTCTATGTTATGTCACAGTGCACCAAAACACCCTAAAGGAAGCTACAAAGCCATAATTGTTAGTGCTGTAAAGATGGACTGAAGAAAGTATAAATGGTCATTTTGTCCCAAACAAGACGAAATTCAGGCGAAAGGTAAAAGTCCTGTAAAGTGTATGTGTGTGTGTGTGCGGGGGGTGTGTCTTTTTTAAGTACATATTAGATGGTAGGTATGCAGAAATTACAGCCCTGCTAATGCATTTCCTATAACTTGACTCACAGGTCACAGGCAGAATCTGAGTTTAAGTATCACCATAGTTCTTAAAACAAGAAGCAAAGAGCTTTATATAACAGCCACTTTCTCTTTTTCTCTCCTTGTGTGCTCAGCATGTGTCAGAGGAAAGCGTGTTATTATGGACAGGCATCATCAGAAAGTTGTTTCTGTTCCACATGAATGTTTTGACCTTGTACTAAACCATTCATAGATAATAACGGCTTTTGTTTTATACACACACACACACACACATATATATATATATATATATATATATATATATATATATGATATATATATATATATATATATATATATATGAATTCTTGTCCAAGTGATACATGAGAGGGCTTTGTCCAGATCATTTTCATCCGCAGTGCTTGTTGCAGGTGCGCAGTGCATCATTAAATGCGGCCGTTTTCCGGGTTTGTTGAAATACCGCAATGTCATTGCGCACGATCGGAAATTGTGATTTAGGCTTTCGGCTTAGGTGAGAGCGTATTCACCGAGAGGGAGATTTCCAGATTAATCAGGACCGAGTGCTTTCTCAGCTGTTTCATCCGCCATTTCTCATTACATGTTGCTCGTCTTCCTCCTTTGGCCGCCACGATAAGCTGCATATTCATGTCTCTTTTCATGTGTTGCGACACACGGTAGCGCCCGCTGTGATCTCGCTACAGGTTCGGCGAGTAAAAACGCTCCTTTGCATTCTGCGTGTCTTGACTGCCTGCTTTATTAACTCTGGCGTGTGGATTTATAACGCTACTATTCCTTTTCTCCGCTCGGAATTAATTAGAAACATTGCTCTCCATTAGGCTGCGCCGGACGAACAAAGAGCTATAAAGCTGTCTGCAAGGAAAACAATGCAATTCGACTATATATATATATATATATATATATATATATATATATATATATATATATATATATATATATATATATATATATATATATATATATATATATATAATAATGGAATATGTTGAATAATACATTTCAGGTAAATAGGATAGACATTGATTGACATTAGTGATATGTGGCCCTGCTTGACATATGGCCAATTCAATTTGGTAAATTGGAAATATAATATGTAGACGCACATGAATACAAATAGATGTCTGATAAGATTTTCTGCAATCTGTCCAGCCAAAACCATCTCAATTATGATTCTTAGGTTAAAACTGCACTTAGACACAAATACCAGATCAAGCTATTTCCCTCTGTGTTTATTATTTTAAACACAATGAAAGGTTTCTGTTTCAGTTGAAATTTTTGGAGTCTTCTCTAGCATACAAGTGTGAAAACCTTACTTGCTTACTTACATGCATAGTGTACACAGGAACTAGGAAACTTGGAATTCTAGATTGTATAAGACTTTGCTACAAACAGAGACACACAAGTTATCTAAAAAAAAAAGACAACATAGAAGTAACACAAAACAAGAGAACACAATCATAGAACAAAAAAAGCTCCTCCAGAGTGGGGGTCGAGAAAAGACTAGTTTGGAAATCGAAACTATGACGCGAAACTGGCATTTATCATAATGGAAATATTGGCTCAAAGATGGCAGATTTGTGGATGTTGGATAATATTACAATTTGAAAATACTATTGAAGCTCTAATTAGTCATTTTTTTCCCTTTAAACTGATTAATCCATGAGTTTCAAAAACTTAGATTATTCGGCTACATATCAAATAGCATCCTATTGGACATCTACCCCACATACTTCACTTATAACCTCTATACTGTTTATCATTTATTCAATTCAACCTAATTCTCATCCTTGTTTAAGTGAAATTCGATATTTATCCTGGGTTAGCATTGAAAACCTATTGTGTCAACTCCCCCACATTATGCTGTAAAACCCACACCTATTTTGTGGTCTTAATTAGTACCACTACATTTGTATACTGAGATTTATGCGTGTAAATCGCCTTTAGTCGTGTATAGTCTGCATTTGACTTTGTGCATTGTCTTTCAGTTAATTACAAAACATGCGCTCATATCCGCCTCCAGGCCTTCTGCCTAACAATAATCTGTGATTTGTGAGTCTTTGTTGAAATTATGTTCTATATAATTGTATACCATGGTCTGCCTGAATATTCGATTACGGATCGGCTGGAAGTGAAGATATGAGTTCAGCTCTATGAATGGTACAAGTCTGTTTAAACAATATTCTATTTCAGTGCTCTGCCTTATAAACACCCATAACATTAGGATTGGATTTTCTCATTATTTTATGACTTTTAAGTGGGAAATCTGACAGTGTCGATGACTTAAATGGATTACGGATGTTAAAATACCAAAAACGGCATAAGGAATGAACACAACATCTTCGTGTGAAGCAGAAAGGTAACACAAAGTCTCTGCTCACGTTTAAATAAACTCTACTTTGTCTTTGTGCATGGCTTGTAGGCTTCTAGGACGAATTCTAATGACCCGTATTTTTACAGTACTCTTCGTTTTCCACTGCAAATCACCAATGAAAGCTTAAGCTTTTCCACGCAAGTCAAATCGACAGAGACGACCATACACTTCATGTCAGGTGATTATTTATCATGGTTATAATCATGTAAGGCACAATTAGGCTTCCCTTAGGAAGGCTAATAAATATTCAATTGTATCTGATTACTAAATCCGTCGCTGAATTAAGAACTATAATCGGATTTATTGTATAAAAAAATATGCATATAGCTTGGAACTTGAGAACTTGAGCTTGAGCTCGAACTTGAGAATCAAATCTGACTTGCCCTGCTGTCTGCATTTGGAATGAACCCTTATAGAAAATAGCGCCTCCAGATTTTGTAGTTATGTGTGCAATCATCCAATTAAAATCATCTAATGCAGCAGCAGGATATAAAGAGCTCTCTAATAAGCCGCGAACACAATGTGTTTCTGCTGGTGTTTATTTAGGTGCGGTCAGATTCCAGACTGCAAGCCAGAGAGAGTTCAGCTAATTTAGATATATTATTTCTAATTCAGTGAGCTAGATATGCGAGTGAGATAATTACAGATTCACCTCATTAGAAACTTCGAGGTTGCCGAGGTTACTGTAAGGTAGTTGGAGCAAAGAGAAATTCCTGTGGTACACAACTCCGAGAAAAAGGAGGTTTTTTTTTTTTTTCTTTGGCCAAAGTTTGCATTAAGTACTGCTGGATTAAAGGTCATCTAAGAGCTACACGGGCTGATTAAAATCACATCATTTACTATTTTTTTGGCTGCTGCTGCTGCTGTTTCTGCTGTTTTTGAAGTTTCCTGTTTTCCCCCCAAAACAGTATGATTTATAATCTTTACGAGGGGTAAAAAGGATCGTGATTAACAAGGAATGTTGAATGTTGACTCTTATGACATCATCATATGAGGGAGAGACTTGATATTTGAACACAGACGAGTCATTGTTAAGGAGGAAAACACAAATATTGTGATTAACAGTTGATAGTTTATGAATGCGAAGGAGGTTTGAAAAACTCTTCCCAAACCCTATGTGCTGTTTGAGAATTGGGAGTGTACTAGCTACTAATGGGTCAGCCTTTTCTTGAGCTCTATAATAATGATGGCAGGGATCTTGCAAAATATGGTACATATAAGCATATATTATCACTGGTGTATTTTGGGGTAGCATGACAAGGGAAAGAATGTTTCCTGTTTTGTGACTTTCAAAACCACACACACACACACACACACACACACCACACACACACACACACAACACCACAAAAATATGCACACACACCACACACAACATAGACACACACACACACATATATATATACGTTCGTTGGCCATATACCGTATATGATATACACTGTGCACTGTGCAAAAGTTTTAGGCAGGTCTGAAATGCCCAATAGTATAAACAAAGAATTCTGAATGTGTGAATATATATATATATATATATATATATCATATATATATATATACTATATAAATATATATAATATATATATATAATGTATCTTAACAAAATTGTGTTAATGATTTACTTTCATCAAAGAATGAAATCAATATTTGGTGTGAAGACCCTTTGCCTTAAAAACAGCAGTAATACTTCTAGATACACTTACACACAGTGTTTATGAAGGAACTCGGCTGGTTGGTTGTTCCATCTTGGAGAAGTAAACACAGATCTTCTGTGGATGTCGACGTTCTCACATCCTTCTGTCTCTTCATGGAATCCCAGACACACTCCATGGTGTTGAGATCAGGACTCTGTGGGGGTCGTGCCATCATTTCCACTACCTCTTTTTCTTCAAAAGGTAGTAACACCAAATATTGATTTGACTTTTCTTTGGTTCGCTTATTTTGCATTTTGTAAATTGACAAAAATTCTGTATATTTCTGAAAGCATTCTTTGTTCACAGCATTTTTTCCACATCTGCCTAAAACTTTTGCACAGTGCTGTATATATTCTTCGGAAGCATTTCTTTGCCTATGTCAGACATCTTCATTACCACGGATTAAGGTCGTAGTGTATCCGAGGTGTATCCAGAAACACGTTGTGAATGAGAAACTGGTCCATCATGCAATCCTAGGGACATTTTAGAACGGTCTGTCCACTTTCTGGCATGACAGAATAGTAATAGCGAGAAAACTAGAAGGAACCCAAAGAGATCAGGGAACACACACACACACACACACACACTTCACTGGCAATAAACCAAGGTTGGGCTTAAATCCTAAAGCTCTGTGAGAAGAAAAAAAAAAAATCCGGACACAAACCAATTCTCACACAGCCGACTGGTAGCCATCATCAAATGCAATCTGATGTGTTGTGAATAGTATCATCTCTAAATCAACTGCAGACGAAATGGATGAGGGGAATAAAGGAGAATAAATGCAGAGGAAAGATGCACAATTTAGCACTACTGCAAGCACTCGGGTCTCTTAGCAGAAAATAATAACCGGATGAAAACTCACCAAGTATATCTAAAGGAAGAAACCACTCATTCCTTCCTGCCAACTGGTGTCCCCGTCACATTATTCCTTTGACTATTGTCCCTGAATTCCAAGTGATAAGTTACTCTCTGTGGGAAAACCTGGGGCAAAAAAAAACTCTGGAACATTCTTCCGGCCAATAGGAATACCAATGAACTCTTGCTTTAATTCGGCTAAAGATGTGAAGAAAGTGCGAATCTCATGGCAGGCCATTAGGGCTCATGCAAAAAAAAGAAAAAAAAAGGAAACAGCAGTGCACCTTACTGATAAAAAGGTCACCACATATCCAATTACTACTGACATTTTCTCCCGAATTCTCTTAGATGGGTGGCGAGAGGATCGCTGGGACCAGTTTATTGCTTAACCTGAGTGTGCTTAAAGAGGTCCCACTATGTGTCAAATGCATCTGTCTGTCACAATACTGTCGGCACGCCGGCCGTGTTTTTTTTTTCCAGATAATTAAATCTATTTACTGAGCCTTCGCAACTACCACCCGCGCTTGTGTACTGCTAATGACAGATGAGATACAGCATAGACAAGAGTGGTATTTCTGGAGAATAAAAAAACACAAAAAACCCTACAAAGGTTAGCTTATTAATCAGTCTGGGATCTGTGGATGTATATTAATATAGTTGAGGCCTGTGTCAGGGCAAACAAATAGATCCTGACGGTCTTGTCCAGTATATAATTTAGCAAATGCGCACGGAAGATGTGTGCCCTGAGCTCGGCTGGACCGCAGCCCGGGCCCGAGAGACGTGATTTATATAAATCATTTGTTTCCTCGTACCACGTGACGGATTGGTCCAGGCCTTCGGGACCAGCCATTTTTCACCCACCTGGAAATATCAATGGGAGCCCGAAGTGCAAGTAATAATGACGGTTGAGTCATTCTTTTACCCAAGACTCATTAAGAAATACGTGATAAGCCACAAGTGATGCGCAAGTAGAGGTGCTTCTTCGCTTTTTTTCCTGTTGCCGAAAAACATGCAGTGGTCTCAGTGGCCCTTAACCCATAAAGCACACGTGAAATTAACAAGGGCCTGAACTTCATCTCGCTACACGACAGCCTGCCGATGCTCGAGAGCTCAAAACGTTGTCAGCACTTGAACGAGTTCTAAATTACACGCTGTACCGAATTATTCTGCATTCGCATTTAGCCGCTTGCCCTCATTGAACCTCCTCCCTGTGCGTGATGAAACGAGCGAGGTTTATATATCAAATAGGTCAGAGAACCATGTCATGAACAGGAAAAAAAATCCTAAAGGACATCCCTGACACAATCTAACTTAGGGTAAGGCAATGCGGATTTATAAGAGTTGCACCATACCAGGAGTGTCCCCTCATTCTGATTGGTCAAAAGATTTCTGGACAGCTCGGAAATTGAATATATCACTAAGAATGAATAAATGTACTAACGTACAGAGATGTTTTCCGGATTTTTACGGACAGTAAAAGATTTATTCAGACTTTTTTACGCTGACGTTTACAAGGATAAGAATCTTTAGCGGTTTTTTTGTATAGCGCTTTTTAGAATGGACGCATATCTCAGAGCATCTTTACACAGATACAGGAAGGTGTACGTTTGTCGTCTATAAGTTAGTTACCCCTGATGAGCAAGCCAGTAGAAACTGTGTCAAGGAAAACCGTACTAAGACTTTGAGAAGAAATGGACTTACCGTGGCAACAAATGCCCGTTTATTACATTTACATTGTTTAGATGTGTAATAACACATTTCGCTGCATTTCTTAGTCGCATTAAGATCAAAAAGGAGAATAAAGAAATGCGAAAGGGGAAAGAATCTTTGTTTCTTTAAAATCTCCCACTTACTTTTACATTTCTTCAGAACGGCCAGTTATAATATGTAATACAGTGATATAACTTGTGATTATAGTGATTTAACAGGAATTAACTTGTTTCACAGCTAAAAAAAAGGAATGATTCAAAGACATGGTACAGTAAATTGCTGTGGTTATGTCGATTTTAACAGTATTTTATAAACAATAACGATTTATGTTGGTTGTAATAGTAAAAGTAGCTCTTTTTCTAGAAGGGCACGCCCTATTGTGTTTAATTCCTTACCTATCCCATGTAGGACCTCGCATGGAGCAACTTGATGTATAAGGAAAAGCACCTAGTAAACAAAAGGAACAGAATGCTAGGCAACGCTGTGCTCGCCATGTGTGCTCAACGATGTGATATAAATGTGCCCAGCTCCCTCTAAGAATTCATGAGGCTTTTCATTCTGCCAGCACAGCGGTCCATACACCACATCTAAGCCCGTTCTGCTTCAAAGGCATTTTTTTTTTTGCTGGCGCAAAATGGCAGCGATCAGTCCTCACAGTTTTGAAATCTGAGACAATTCTGCTGACAAATTGGCCATTCAAGAAACATACGGCATCGGAACCTCCATGTAAAGTTTGTCTTTTTCTGCTCAGGTCTGGATGAAGTGAAGAAACATCGATAACGGAAAATGGCTGATGACAACAGAATGCAAATGCCGCCTTGATATGTCTCAGCGGTTGTTTTTTTTTTTTTTAGAATTATTTATTTCTTTTTTCTGGTCTGTGAACTGTTGGTAAACAGGCGGCACCGTGGGCAGACTGGCTGAGCTGACCCTCGAATGACCTTGTGCTCTATTTCTTTTTGAGCACTTCAAAAGACGCGTGCTTCTGCTTTTCAGCGGAAAAGAAAATCGCTAGCGTTGAGAGAAAGGGATGTTTCTGTGCAACGCTTTCTCACTAACGCACTCTGCTGATAAATAGATGAGCAAAAGGTTAAGCATGACACGGCTAATCCTCCTGGGAACTGTCTCACCTCGGTGGCGCCTCCATTAAAAAAAAGAAAAAAAAATGATCGTCTTTAAGGAGGACAAACCTTGGACACAGAGAGGCATTTCACATGGGCTAATGTAGCTTTCCTGGAGACTAAAGACAATAAACGAGGGAATTGCAAAAATGTGTACATATTAATAACGCTGCAGGAGTGTGTACTTTTGTGCCGGTGTTAAGTTTAGTGAATACCACAATACATCACCTACAAAAAGAAAATGTGAAAGGAAAATGGTTTTAACTGCATCAAAAGTTTATAGTTTTAGGTGACTATACATGTTAAGATAGTAATATTGAGGCGTCAAATGTTTATTATCTTTATGCAATGACGGAACCCTTGATACAATGGCGTCTTTGAAAAAGCACAGATGTATTTCGCTCCTCTAACCGAGACATGAGTAATTTCTTTGTAATTCCTGCACACAGCTCTTTTATTAATCACACTTACCGTTTTTGGATCACATGACTTTGATCATGACCAAGAATTATTAACGTCGATAACAACAGGTCATGCTTATCACCTGAAAATCACTCATTCACAAATCCCACGGCTCTTGATAACCTCTGCCTCCCAAACCGTCTCAGTCTGAAGTGTCTGTTTCTGGATTCATGTGTCTGGGCTTTATGAGACAAGTCTAAGGCCCTCCCACACTCCTCCAGTCCTCAACAACCCAAAAAGTCGCATAGCCCCAGCGCTGGAGAAATGATTAGTCAAGTCTCATTTGAAGCCCCTAAAGACGGCTGGAGCGGACACATATTTTCATTTCCCCGTATCGTCTGGTAAAGTCTTCAAACGACCAAGCACTGTCCTGACGCGTTTATTCCGCTCGGGGTTTTTTCCGCATTATAAACCGACTGCCTGGGTGACACTGACACCCGGAAAGCTGTGAAAGTTCAGAAGAGGTGGAAATTAAAAAAAAAAAAAAAAAAAAAGCAAAAAAAAAAAAAAAAAAACTTTGCTCACAATATAATATATTTAAAGCCAAGGATCATACTGGATCAGTTTTAGTCTGCAGCTGGTATTTTTTTAGAACAATTCTCAGAGCAGACATGTAGGCTGAACTCTAAAATAAAACAGGCAAAAAAGAAAAAAAAAAGTCGTAAATCCTTCAACATAACTCTCGCTACAATTTACTCGTTACTACATATTGTGTAGAATCACCCATAAGAAGACTTTTATTCTTTTACAATAGACATGCACTTGCGATACAATATACACCGTTTCTCCAATAAAAGAAGCTTGACAGGATTCTTGTTAGCTTACTCGTGGCTTGTCGGAGGCATGACAGGTGTTAAATAAGTATTAGTATAAATAGTGCCGCAGGTTTCTTCGTGTACTTTCAAACAAGGTTGTCATAGTGATTAGGAGTTCTTTGGTAGGAGTTATGATTCATTTTTCCATAACTCTGAAACATTACAACATTACAGTTGAACATTTTTGGACTGTTTTTTTAAACAACAGAAGGCATTAAGATGCGAAAGGCTGCAATATGAATAATAAATAAACGTTCTGCTCATTAACAACAAACTAGAATTAATCTGTTGAATTCTCGATTCGGATTGGTCAAAAGGTGGTGATTAATTTTCCACAACAGCAGCACTGACAATAGTGCTGGCTTCAAGCCAGAGCATTGGATTATCCTAATGCGCTGATTTGAATACATTATCCTCGCTATAGTAACAGTTAACACACATGCTTCCATAACAGACTACACAGTGTCATACTGCATATTGCTGGGTTATTTTATACCAAAGAAAAATGTCAATTAGTCGATATGGTCTATGCTCATTCTAAGCGCCCACAGGACAAAGTTCACCCGTAGTGACCTTCGGTTTGGCTTGCCATGCTACAGTATAATGCTTTTACCATCATGTTTTTCACTAGAAGTGAATATCTGTATTAGGCAATTGTGAAATCAATGGGCTTGTTCCTTATTGTACTAAATTAAGCTGAATTAGAACATTAAAGAAACATGCATTAGTTAAGCATTAATGTTAAGCGTAATGTTTTGCATTTATTTATTTATTTATTTGACATATTATACAATTATATGACATATGACAGGATGGCAACTTGAATTTGAATCTAAGGCCTTTTTTTTCATTATCTTTTGTCTTGCGGCTTTCAATCTCGTTGAATTTTTGACCTTTCAAAGGAAAAAAAAGCTCTGGTCTGCACACTTCTGGCGTATAGAGACGACTATTTAACAAAGTAAAGTCTGTGAAACAGAAGCTTAAATGTTGCAAAAGAAGAAATCTCCGATGTATTAGCAATATCTTTGTTGAATATTCAACTTTCACTCAAGTAGATGTACAGCTGGTCATATTTTAAAATACTCCGGTTAAAAAAGGTACTGAACGCAGTTTTTCCATTAAATTAAGGTAAAGATGTTTGGGCTCTGATATGTAAAAAGTAGCCATTAACTGGACCTCACATCATATTAATATATTAATACAAAATGGTTGTTCCATAATGAATATATCCAGGCTGAACATCCACCATATAGAACCCAAGCAGAGAAAAGATGATGATGATGATGATCAGGTGATCAGCAATGTCTCTGTTCTCGGTCATGATTACATCACTGACGCCCTCTGTCTCAGCCATGTCTGTGGTGCATGAAATGATACACCAGTGGTAGATTGAAAAGCTGCGCAATGACAGGAAATAGGTCGATGGTCTGAAAGCAGCACGCAAGAAGGATAAAAATATTGATCATGTAACCAAATAGATACAAAGTAAAGTAATGAGCGTGGATTGAAAATATAAGAAGTCAAAAGTACAGATATTTCTAAAAGTAAAAGTCACATTTCTAATAAGTACGGTAATGTAAATATTTGTACTTCATTACTTCCCATCTCTGGATATGATTTAGATCTTATTGTTCATTTATAAGTATTAAGTGTTGCTTTGTTGTTGGAGCACTAACATTTATCTAACAAGCTACCAAACACACACACACATATATGTGTGTGTGTGTGTATGTGTATCCAGTTTTCTCACATGCAACATGTTACCAAGGAGACCCTAAAACGCAATTGTTACTGACAGCAGAAAGCATCTATTTGCATGACAAAATCCTTGAAATAGATTTGCCTTAAGAGCAATATCTTTCTCTTCACCATGCTTTTTTGTTATTCTTTATTCTTCAGTTTGGCAACTGAAGGTCATGTTTTTTTTTTTAAGATACCACTGATCTGAAGAACACAGTAGAGCTGTGAAATATGCATCAGGGTTGCTATTCTCAAAGGCATACATGTGAGGGAAGTAAATACTGGTGAGGACTGGGCATTGCAGGTGAACTCTCACATTCTGAGAGAGAGAGAGAGAGAGAGAGAGAGAGAGAGAGAGAGAGAAAGAGGGACAGCAGCACACTTAGCTGCCCTCTCTCAGCGTCATGGGCTGTTAAAAGGGTCTATCAGGGCTCGCAAATTAAGACAGAGCTTTTTATCTCTTTAATGGGAGAAATGTAAAAGCACAGAGTGGCCCAGTGTGAACAAAGAAAAAGCACAATTTCAGTTCACCAGTAAATACAATCTATTTGGAGGAGAAACACAATTCCTGATCTGGAGGTTATTCAAATTCCTCTCTTCCAATTCCAATTCCTTTATTGTTATCACAATTCCTCTGTGATTCCAAGCTTTGTTTAAACGTCTTTCTATGAATATGGAATATCCTTTACCTTGACCCAATCCTATGTGTGTGAACGCTCCTCGCTCCTTAACCTAAAAGACTATAAATGCTATCCAAATGGAACAGCTGTTGTAAGTGAACAAGGGTCAGGATTCTAGTTTTTCTTTATTTAGTATTTTCTTTAAATATATTCCTATTTTTAAAATAGGTTCTCACAGGTTCTATTACACTAGGGCTCTTGAGCCTTGAAGTTCTCCATGAAATCGCAAACTGAAGCCTCTACTATGCTTTCTTCACTAAAGTGAATCTTACATCCGGATTAATTTTCTTCTTCTTGATATTTTGACGAATAAAGTTTTTACAACCTCTAAAGGCTCAATACCTCCAGGAAGTCAATGCTAGATGACGGTAGATTCTCTGTCTTTAATATTATTAAAGGCAGTATAATATACAGTCGGACATATCGGGTTTCGTCAACCATTAAAACTCTTCCGGAAAAATGACCTATAATCAAATTTTTACCCCAGCCTGCTGGACTTATGTGCAAAATTCGAGAACCAAGTCTCTCACTCTGCTAATTGCTAAATTTACCTAAATAGCTAAAGTGATATGGCACGCAGCTGGGTGTCTTTCGCAGTCAATTTCCACAAATGCACAGTGCTAAGAATTACAGGGAAAATAAGCTATAAAGGATTGGCACATATAAAGAAGTCACTCCCCTAACCTTGCAACATGCCTTTTAAACAGTGATGAATATTTGAATATGATATGTGATAACCTGAGGTAAACCTGTATGGCATACAGTAACAAAATACAACAATCTAGAGCAAGTGAAGATGCAAGAATATTTTGAACTAGCTTTCCCATTTAAATTATAAAATGTGTCAAAACACACAGCACATCACAGATTGTAGCTGCAGAGTGGTCAGTGTGTGTAGATGGAGGTATTTTTTTGGTATTTTTCGGTACTCTACTTCACTATTTCTTTTTCTGACAAGAAGAAAAATAGCCTTTATTTGTCACATATACATTACAGCACAGTGAAATTCTTTCTTCGCATATATACCAGCTTGCTTGGAAGCTGGGGTCAGATCACAGGGCCAGCCATGATACGGCACCCCTGGAGCACAGAGGCTTAAGGGCCTTGCTCAACGACCCAAGGGTTGCAGCTTGGTGATACCATGGCTCAAACCCCAACCTTCCGCTCAATAGCCCAGAACCTTAAACCACTTAGCTACACCCTCGAAACCACTGAGCTAAACCCAACTTTTTTCTTTCACAATTTGTTCACAAATATCAGTACTTTCTACTTCTTACATCTTCAAACCAGGCATGTTACTTTAGTTTCAGTCTATTTGGACGCGCTATCAATATTCTTTCTTCTCGGTCTTCTCCCATTTTCAGTGCATCAACCCATTTCCTGTTTATTCTTATATATTATTATGATGTGAGCATGCCACTAAACCAGGTTTTTGTTTACTTTTTACTTGTATTTATTTTACTTCATCATGTGTGAAAAATGTGCAGTCAGTACTTCAACGCTAGTCTTTTAAAACATGAGTATCTTCACTTCTACTTGAGTGAAGGATGTGTATACTTTTAGGACTCTTTCAGAGAAAGACTTTCAGAGTCTTACCATAGTGCAAAAATTCTTTTAAGGAACATGATAAAAATGTGGACTTCAAATTTCCCCACTCTGAGTCAGATACCACAGCACATCTGTGCCTCTGTGCCTCAACGAGGCAGGTGGTTTAATATAATGGTCGATTGTTGCATATTGCAGCCGTGATGTATGTGATATATAGCGCTAAGAATAACACAGTTAAGTGATTATATCCTTGGGAACATTACAGCATCAATTAATTACACTCCCACACACTCTCGGAAATAAAGGTACCAAACTATACTCTTCATGGTGCCACTACAGGGACATGAACAGATACACTGTAGCAAATGTACCTATCAATGTTTGTAGGTCTACAGACACGAGGAGGATTTTCTTCTTTTAATCCCTATTCTTTATACTAACAATAGACAATACATTTGTTTTATTAAGAAACAAATAGTACAAAATGTCTTGCTACAAAAAACAAAGATGTGTTGCATAGAAATGGAAAGTCACAAGGTAGCTAGCAATTACTTAGATTACTGTTTGTCTAAAGTGCTAAGCAAATCCAAACTATACCCAAGTGAGACTTCTTACTGTTATTTACCAGTAACTATATGTATCTATATACTGCTAAACATTAATATTTAACTAAAAGACATAATGGACTGGCAACATTCAACTAATGCTAGCTAATACTTTAGAGATTAGCCAATGCTAATAAGCCACTAGTTAATACCAAATAGCAATATAGCTGTTTGCTATAGCTGTTTTGGTATTTTAGCTATCCTGTTTAGTTATTTTTTACTACACACACACAAACACACAAACACACCCAAAAGCTTAAAACTGAACTGTATTGGTCAGCTTGTGTCAAACGATGACCTCTAGCAACTAATAACCCACCTTGAACTGTGACCCTGAGATCTAAATTAGGCGAAGCATTTAAAACTTTCCTTTAACTCAAGAAAAGCCGCCTCTGGTCTTTTATCATTGTGACATCCATTGTTAACGAATGAACAATAACTGGTATGTAAAGGTCCATAACATTCTTCCATTAGTCCATATGTATTTTTTTTAGCCCGACTGAAGAAACAGCGAAATATTAAAAAGTGCATAGTAATCAAATCACGGTTACTCGTCAACAGCCGTTAAAATATAAGGCAGCTTGACTTCCATGCTGTAAGAGGGTACCAGGCTGCACAGATGTTGCTGAGCTAATTCATAGCACTGATCATATTAAAGAGGGTAATCCTTACATAAGAGTCCACTACGCTTCCTCGGTAATTAGATTGGCCATGTTCCTCTGGCCAGAGACAATGGAAAATGCTAAAACGGGTTGAATCGATAATGAGCTCATGAGACATGTTATTTAATTATTCACACACTAAAACCTACAAATCTGATTTGAATTTACGGGTCCGTTTGTAAAAGATCCGTCTACAGTCAGCCCTCGTTAATGTAGGACCGGCATGACGTGGCTTACGGCTCTACAAATAACATGATATTAATTTGATTTGCCAGAAAATGACAGAAAAGTGATAAAGTTCTTGATAAAGTGATACCGATGAAACATGGACAATACATCAGGAGTTGTGAACGAATAAGGCGGAAAAGAACATTTTGGGGCCGTCGGTGATGCAACAAGCAAGTTGTTTTCTCGTTTGTGAAATCTTGACAATGCAATAGCTGCCTTGCTGCTCCCGTTTCATTCTTTGTTGTGTTTTGTACATATAGTGAAAGATATCCTATATCAATCTCAGTTTATTAGTCCACACGCATGTGTTATTTGCCAGCATAGCTAATAAATTCCACAGTAGTAACTAATAAATTGGCTCCTCATTTTTTTTTCTTTTCACTCAGAATCCAGAAAGAAACTTTTCAGGCTGCTGTTGTAACATCTTAGCAAGAGGTCAAAAATTGCAGCTGCCACCTCTGGGAATTTATACTCCTAGTGCATTCCAAAAAAAAAAAAAAACTGTCAAGTATCCACTCAAAGATAGGCATGCTGGAACTAGGTGAGGATTTCGTGGCGAATATGTTTAAAGCGATGTTTCAGACTCAACATGCCCCATATCCGTTTACCCATTCATCTTCAATAAGTACTTTATCCTGGTCAGGGTCATGGTCAATTTGGAGCCCATCCCAGGAACACTGTGAACATGCGCACTGGACTCAAATTCAGTCCATGGTGGTTTCCATGTGTGTATTTGTTCTCTAATATGACAGAAGGCAGAATCTTATCCAAGCATAAATCTGAGCAGCTGGTAAGAGGTTTTAAGTCTTATTTAAGCTTGAAACAATGGATCTCTGACAGATCTGTGTTTGAACTCACAACGCTCCATTTTGCAAGAACGGAACTTTGATTCACAGTGCCAAAAAGAAATTTTATCATTCATCTTGTTAATGAATTCAATGCTATATATATATATATATATATATATATATATATATATATATATATATATATATATATATATATATATATATATATATTTGTACAACTAGTTGAATCCTATCCAAGGATCTATATGGTAATAGCATGTGATGGACACAAAAAAAACCCATCAAATTTTTCCCTTATGAGAACATTTAATGGAATCATCTTAGTTAACAAATATAATAGGGAGGGGTGTAGCTCAGTGGCAATGGAGCTGGGCTATTGATCGTAAAGTCGTGGGTTTGGGCCCTGGTATCACCAAGCTGGGGTCCTCTAGCAAGGCCCTTAACCCATCTGTGCTCCAGGGGTGCTGTGTAATGGCCGACCCTGAGCACTGACCCCAGCTTCCAAACACTGTACTGTACTGTAACTGTAATGTCACATAATGTATATGGTACAAATAAAGGCTATCCTATTCGAGACCCAGTGAATTGTGCATTACATTTTAGTGCCATACATCTGAATTTGTAAATAATGTTAGCTATTTGAATTTACCCAGGTTAAAACTTGTTCGTATTTGTGTTCTTTTGCTGAAGGAAGAAACCAGAAGAAGAACCAGACTCGTTATTTTCTGGGCCATAATTCCCATGTAGTAGGATTATAAATCATTACAGTGGTAGAAGAGTAAAAAGAAGGCATATTAAGCATGTTGAGCAGATGTTCTTTTTTTTTGGCACAGAAACACTATTTGACTCACTAAAATGCATATAAAATTCATATTATACCTGATTGACGTCTGGGCTACCTCAGGATCCTCAATATGCGATTTCTCCAATTTGAAATTTATGCCAAAAGATAGAAAAAAAAATATCGAATTGGAATGCCTTTAAAGGGGCACATGCTGGATGAACGGAGATCCGAGAGGCTGCCAAGTCCAGGGCTGCTGTCACGGGGAAAGAAGGCTTGTTTTGCCCATATGTGCAAACGCAAACACACCGACAACAAATTAGGCACAAATAAGCAAGAAAATCAGTGCTAAAAATGACCTTAAGAAGCACCAGGAAGTAAAGGCCACTGAGATTACTCAAACATTCTTCCACCCCTCAGTTGTTCTGCTGAGTTTGATTACGGTGTAGATATATTATTTATGCTTTTTTTTTTAGAACATTATAATTGGTTGAGTATGAAAACTGTAAACTGCAATTCGTATGGTTCCCTTGAACTTTAGGATTAACGGATAAATAATCCAAATACACAGCTCAGGGGAGAAACTTGCTAATACAGAATCTGTGGCCGAGTTGGGCTCATGTTAGGGTCTGATTCCTGTGTGTATTAACACCAGCACTTAAAAAGCTTTTTTTTTTAAGCCGATGAATTGCAGAAAAAGCAGAATTTCTGCATTCTTGCTCATCCATTATGATCCGGATGAGGCAATAACCCATATTAAGCTGTTCCTATTCGGTATTCCGCGAGCGGAGCTGAATTCTGCACCTTATAGCTCATTTCCATTGCCGCCGCAACCCAATAGCCTAATTACATGTTTGTATGCGGTACATTGTGAAAACCTGTATTCCGTACTCGCTTTGCAGGGAAATTTTCTTTTATTTTTTTTTTTTTTTTTTTTTTTTTACCTCAAGCTTGGTTTGATTTGCAGTCTCGCTGATGCATGACTCATGCTAATGCAGTCCCATTCTGTGGCCGATCGGCAATCTTAATTTCAGGGCTTAACTCTTGTGTCCTGGTGCGTTAGCTTTCTTCTGTCGCCCTCAGAGCTCCCGAAAATATTTGCAAAAATTTTTACAGGAATCATCGACACTTTGTAACCGCCGACGCCGCTGTGACGCTTGTGAGAACGTTCCTCTCGAATGAACAGGTTGGGTAAGTGCTGACAGCTTTTGCTAGATTGCCTTTCAAGGATCAAAGATTAATTGAGCCCATTAGAATAGGATGACTCGATGTAGGGACAAAATTAAAGTGAGAATGATCGCCTCGTTGCATGTGAGGTATTTCTCGCTCGCAAGGAATGCAGGTCCAAATCATTTATGAGCCGGCTCTGGGAAAATGTTCTTTTCTTTTTTTCTTTCCTTGAGTCAAATGCACTCACATTTGAGCCGTAAAGTCGTATAAACACATATCACACCATCAGCTTCAGTCGGACCTCCAGGCAAATCCGTTGAATGCGATCAGGAACCGATTTCAATTTCATTCATTTACTGCTTTCGTTTTAACTACAGAAACTGTCACAAAGTAGCTTCACACAAATCCAGATGTGGATTTCGATCCCTAATGGACAAGCCAGAGGGAACAGTGGCGAGGAAAAAAAGCTCCCTGAGATGACGCAAGGAGAAAAACTGGGAGAAGAACCAGACTCATTATTTTCTGGGCCATAATTCCCAGGTAGTAGGATCATAAATCATTACAGTGGTAGAAGAGTAAAAAGAAGGCATAGTAAGCATGTTGGGCAGAACGAGTTTTGCATGAATGGGATGAGAATGAGACAGTCTCCTGTTAAAATTTAACAAAAATTAGCTTTTTGTTTTTGCCATTTGTCTATTGATTTGCAATACCTATAGAAAATGTCAAAATGTCAGAAAATACCAATTTTGAAATCTTAATTGCTTTTTTTTTTTTCATTTAATGCTGCAATCAGAAAAAGAAAACTTCCTTTTGTTGTTTTTGAACAAAGAGTTATTTATAAATTCAGTCATTTATTCATCTTTTACAGCTATATCCGATCTTCCCTCGGGTCACGGGGAGTCTGTGACTATTACAGTCTATGGGCATAAAGGCAGGATACACCCTGGATGGAATGCCAACCCATCGCAGGCACACACACTTACAATCACACACATTCATACACTAGGGACAATTTTCCAAGGTGCCTAATCAACCTACCGTGCATGTTTTTGGACCGGGGGGAAACCGGAGAACCCGGAGAAAAACCCCCTGATGCATGTGGAGAACATGCAAACTCCACACACACATGGCCGAGATGGGAATCAAACCACTAACCCTGGAGGTGTGAGGCGAACGTGCTAACCACTAAAGCCACCGTGGCCCGCGCTATTTATTTATGAATTATGGCTCATTTATACATTATTGTCTTAATTAATTTAACTTAATCACATACAATCACATGTTATAATGTAGAAAGATTCGATTAGATTTGAATTGAATTAAATCAAATCTATTTGTGATTATCATTAATATAGTTTTGTATTATTTTAAATTAGTCTAGTCTACTGAAAGGCTTCGATTTCTTAGCAATCGTTTTATTTGATTTTATTTCATCCTAGTGAACTCCACAGCTGGGGCTCCTGCTCACTCTGACATGCCTGTAGTGAATGAAGATGATGAAACCCTGAGAGATATACGACAGCGAACCATAAAATTCAAGGACTGCACCTGTCTGGAGATTTATATTGCGCTTGTTCAACAGGTGTTTTGCCAAATTGCAATTTATGCCTCCCCTAGTAAAGAGGTGTTTATTGCATCTAAGGCAGCAAGGCATCATTGTCATAGACTCATCTAAAATATAATCATACTTTAAATATAATCCTACTATCCATTGTTTATTCCTGCCTCATGCCCAGAGTTCCTGAACTAGGCTCTGGATCGAGTTTAACCCTGACCAGGGTAAAGTAGCTACTAATGAATGAGACGTCAGTTCAGGTTGTACTGGACTTCATACTGGACCTCATAAATATTCTGATTTGATTAAATTACAATAAATTCAGAAATGGGTTCAGAGCTCTAATCTGCATTAATATATAGTAGGATGAAGGTCATGTTATTATTGTTTTCTTTTGTAAATGCACAGCCTTCTGTTGCTAAGGTCACACTGGCATTCAGTAATCTCCTCTCTAATTCACTATCTGCCCTTGGATGCTCGACATAAAGTCTCGTAGCTCAAGCTTACAGTACATATGAACAAACACAATAGCAAGGTTTGTATGTGATGTCAGCAATCAAAGAGAACCCATATCCTTTCAATGTACACACTCTGTAACTTCCAGTACTGAAAGCTGTTATTACTTCACCACATCCTGCTGTTTATGGAAACATATTGTATTTTTTTTTTTTTACTCAGTCCTGGCTACGGCTAATGCCTTTGGGCGCTAATGGCAAGCATGTTTAGAGATGGATCTTATAAGCCAGCTGGAGTGTAAGCTATAGATCTAATGGATCAAAATGGCATCGATAAACACATAAATAAACATTAAGGTGCGAGATGTTTTTTTTTTTTTTTTTTTTTTTTTTTTACCAGGGGCAGACAACGAGCACGAGGGGTAAGTGCTAGGAATCCAGTAAAAGCCTCTGTCAGGGCTCTAATCGAGTTGGGTCGGCACTTGGAGAGAAGGAGGATCTGATTAGATGCGGAAGCGAATGCGGTGATGGATTAGACAGACTCTCCGAAACCCTTTGAGCGGCACACAAAATGGCAGCATGGAAACTCCCACAACGCATTGATCTCAATCATTAACCTCCCAGGGCCATATGGGAGCACTCTCAGTACCACATGTGTGCACTAACGGGCCTGGTTGGCTTCACCCTACAGCCGGGATCTTTTTGTCTTTTGAGTCCTATTTTCTAAAAGAACCACTTCCTTGCAAAACCAAAAATTTGGGGCGCTGTTAAGTTTTAAGGTACAGTCCTAAATCAGTGCATTACATCAGTGCAACAGAAGACACCATGCGGAGTGCTTGTGGATTCAGGAACTCATGTCTATCAACAGAAGATGTTATGTCTAATGGATGTTATGTCTAATGGTTTAGAATGACCTGCTTTCATACTTCAATACCTCCATGAAGTGCTGAGAAGTAAATGTGCATATACTGATTATTACCAATACAAACCCGAGTCTGCTTTTTTCGAGTTGCGTTTGGACTGAAGACAAGAAGCACATTTCACTGTAGTCAAATGTCAGGGTATATAGGTCACTCTGTCGGATGTTATATTAATCGTCACCACTCTGCGAGACTATTCCACGCTGTTAAAGTAATTACTGAGGTCATCATGTGCAGCTGACAAAATTGTGCGCTGGTAAGCAATATATATCACGCTGCATAAACCGTATTCCTGCTCAGATTTCATTGGCTGTGGCTCCTTTTTTTTTCTTTTGCAAAAGTGGTAATACATAATTTGTGCCCTGAATAAACCGGAATAGATGCATACTGCTAATCTATGTTCATGATAATGGAGAAAGTCCTTAACGATAAACCCGTCTGAAACTTTTCCAATCCCATGTGTGTATGGGTATATATTTCATATCTATATATATATATATATATATATATATATATATATATATATATATATATATATATATATATATATATACACATACAGTCTTGAAGCTGTAAACATGTTCCAGTATGCCACAGGTGCCCATAAAATGCTCATCCGGTCTTGGTCTTGTTCTGGTCAAAAAACAACTTCATAATAGAGTATGCATATGGTGTAAAAAAAATTAAAGAAATAAAAATCTACTGCACATGCCACTCAACAGAAAGAAAAAATAATAATACGCATCACATGATAATATCTGCTTGTCAGAAACAAACCCCATCATAACGCATAAATGTTTTGATGCTCCTTTAAAAGAGGAAAAAAAGTTGAATTTGGAAAGTCGGGAATGACTCACAGCTATAAACAAGCAACATTTCTCAAAGTGATGGAAATATTATACCGTAAAAATAGCAAGGAGAGTCTAAATTTCAATATTGCAATGTGAAGCTTGAATGAGCAGGTCTCGCCATGAGCTAAAACGTCCTACACCAAAGCATTTAGTTGTTAGCAGCCTGAAGCACAGCTGTCATCTATTTTAAGAGATGAAAACATTTTCTACCTTTTTTTTTTATTTCATCTGAATGCAAACAGCTAACCTTGTCAAAAAAAACAATAATGGTGCATTCTGGGAGATCTATATAAGGGATGAGGCGGAGTAGGCTGTGATGTATCGTCTTAGATTCATTTCGGTTTATTACGAGGCCGAGAAGATTAAAAAGCCTGCATGAGCTAAAGCCGAGATATTAACGCTCCGTGTGTAAAACAATTAACTCCCAACCCCCGCATTTAATCAGCCACTGTACGTACAAATCCTGTTACACACTCTGGAATGGACTGGGCAGAACATCACTCAAGTCTTTATCGTAAAGAATTTGATGTTTCATGATATCGGTGGTGAAAAAGAAAAAAAAAGAAAAAAAAAAGGCGGACTATTAATTTAGCTTTCTCAAACTGAGGGTGTTCTGCATAAACTGCGCTGGTAATGATACGCTCCAAAAATAAGCGCAATCCAAGTCGAGTCTTTGATTCATCCCGATTTCTCTTGACCTCTTTTTCTATTTTAAGATGCGTGCAGCCACAGAGCTCGCTACAAAGCTGGGCTTTAGCGCTGTAATTGTGGTCAGCTGGGGTAATTTTCAGGGCACTAGCCCAAGTTTTTTTTTTTTTTTTTTTTTTTTTTTTTCTTTTTTTTTTTTTTTGTTTGGAACGTAAGTACGGTTTTGAGCTTTGGGCTTTCAAAGCTTTCAACTCCAAGTTCTGTTTATGTGTTACTGAAGCGATGCTCCTTGGGTCCAACAAGATTGCCATGTGTTTGACCTCCATTTTCAAAGCCATCAACAGCCGAGCCGGCGAGAGACCGACATGGCCGGGTGAAATTGAACACTGCGGGGGGAAACAGCCGAAATCGTCGTGTCTTCCGAAGAGTCGTTAGCAAGAAGCTTCGGGAAAGGCAAGGTCCTGTTTGCAAAATAACTAACGACGGGCTGACAGATGGGGCGGAATACTGTGCAGCTACCATAACAAAACAACAACAACCAACCAAAAAATAAATAAATAAATCCAAACACACACACATACACACACGGCCAATCGGAGAGGCCTGACTGAACCAACAATGCTTGATTATGGATTCCAGAGGAGCGCTCTCTCTGGCATGCTATGCCGCGTTACCACAAGCCCTCCTGACACGGGCAAATTGGAACGCTGAGCATCTTGGTGGCCCTGCTGAAATATGCACAGTATTCCGTCGTATATTTGTGTTCGGCTGCAATCTCGGGACCCCGGCATGAAATAATATTTATCAAAAGAAACAAGCATGTGGCAGACAACAGCAGCCTCTGGGACGCCTTTGATTCTTAAGGCACAAGGTCTGGCAGGGGCGACTGACAAAAACAAAACAAAAACAACCAAATAAAAGCAATTTAAATATTAAAGGTGTGAATTTTCCTTAATGGCGTGCCAATTCCGCATGCGTCACAATTCATTCTGAAAAGTTGGATAACCTGTGTAATGCATTCCCTAATCTGGCAACTTGTTATTATCTTATTTATGTTGGATTTCACATCCATGACTTTGACTTCGACTTCCCGTGAACACATCGTTGAGATTCAACAACAACAACAACAACAAGACTGACGGTCATTTATTTATTTCTTTATTGCCAAATACAGCAACAGCTAGAGACCAAAGCACAAGTATAGCACTCATGCAAGAGCGTGGCCGACTCAGAGGAGCTAATTTCAGAAAGACTAATTAAAGTGTCAATAGCAATTAGAGAATCTTCGGTGAGGGACAAACCTGGCTGCCAGACACCCACATGCATCTGCCACAGAGCAAACGTTTCCTTTTTCTTTTTTTTTTTTTTTTTTTGTGGGCACCTTGTTAAAACTAGGAATCAATATCGGATGTGTCACATCAAATGTCATATCTGGTGAAGAGCCAGAGCCTTTCATAAAATGCCAGATTTATTTGGAGTAAGTGTGCTCTCGATCTTTCTCGGAAAGCCAATGTATACAGGAAAGTTGGAGTTTGTTTTTCGCGAGAGGAAAGAGTATTGATTAGAGGGCAAAACATCGATGTCTTTCAGAATTACTATAGTAGTAGGACTGTCAAATCTTTTTTATTAATCGTGAGTTTTGAAAATGGTCGTCTTGTTGACTGAAAATCTAGACGCAATGATGTAATGTCGGTGTTTAACAGAGAATTGAAATGGAATCCTTTAAAAATAGCTTTAAATGTAATAGAGGGGGGAAAAAAGTACAAAGCGCAAAAGCTGTTTGCGCTCCTGGTCTGGTCATTGGATTTGTGTTTGAACAGTTCGAGGAGCCGTGAAAATGTCAGCCGCGTGGAACCATTTCACAGTTTCTACAAGAGACATTAGACAAACGGTTTGTGAGGAACGCTCATGCCAAGTATCAAAAGGGAGTACAACGGCCAAGTCCTTCTCTACTATGGCTTTTAAATAGCACAGGAAACAACAACAGAGGGGAAGAGGGACGTCCCTGTGTGCAGCATGTAGTCATTTACATACACAGGATTTTGGTATATATATATATATATATATATATATATATATATATATATATATATATATATATATATATATATATATATATATATATATATATCAAATGAACTGAACACAATATAAATAAATTGATTCATGCCGTGCTGTACACTTCCAGCAACCATTCACTCACGCTAAACCTTGAGCACATTGTGCCATTTTGCCCACAAATGGTTGGTTTGACTGAGACAAATTTGGAAAATCCGGAAAGATAATGCTATTGACAATCAATACTATCGCAAACACTGTTTTCCTCCTCCGAAATTCCGACAGTGCCAGAAGACTCAGACAATTTCCTTCGCTGTGACTTCTGCTATGACGACAAGAACCTGATGATGCGATTAGCGATCCAACTTCATCTCGGGGGAAAATGCCGAAACGTGTACAGCAACGGTTGTAAAGAGAAATATAGATTTATGGTGTTTAAAACAATATAAAGTTGATATTTTAAAGTATGACCTGAACAAAATGAATGCTACATGCTATTTGTTGTTGTTGCTAGCTACCATTAGTGCAAGTGGGTCTGAATGCATCATGGAGTGATGACATAAAACATAGGAGGAGTCTTTTCGAATGGTGTACAGTCTGGTGTTATTACACCTCAGATCCTACAGTGTGACATGTCGATTATGTTCACGCACTCAGACAAGCAACAATCACAAAGGGCTATTAAAAAATGCACAGTGTGTGTATGCCTGTGGGTATGTGTGTCTAATAATACATTACTGTTTTCACTCAGGTGAAGAGAATACCTCTGGTTATTTCTGTTATTGTCATATTCATTATTAATATGAAATTTAAACATAGATATACTTATATATTATCCCTAAACACTTTACAAAGTTTACTTTATTTATGACCAAAGTACTTTTTTTCATGTAACAGTAGCATTATAGCAAATTAATGAATTAATCAATATTTGTTTTTTCTTTGATTCATTTAAATGACCTTTTTTAAAGAAAGGATGTTAGTTCAGTATGTCTAACTTTAGTAAATTTTTTTAAATAAATGTGTTAAATATGATTTTGATTGGTCTTTTACTTCTATTGTAATGTAAATTACGCAATAAACATACATTTATTTCCGCTCTGTTAGCACGCTCAGTGGAAGAGATTTATTCTTCTCGAGCCTATTATTAACTACAAAAAAGAAAATAAAAACCTCTGAGGTAGAAAAAAAGAAAATCTATTCAGCAAAGAAATGCATTCAGTTCATAAACTCTTGCCTGAAACTACAGTCGAGACATCTGACAGTAAGACTACTGCAATTATGCAAACTGGTAGTAACTGGTAGAAAGTGACAGTTTGACTGAGCAGGACACAAGAGTTGTAATTCCGGAAAACAGTGTGGCATCAGGAATTAAGCAGAAGCAGTGGTTAAAGCAGTTACTTGCTGTTTCATGTGATCAATTTGCTTTCCTTCTTTCTGCACTGCTTGCATTGTAATTAGCTGAGGAAAAAAGGAATGAATCAGAACCGGCCATTTGTTGCGTTCGTTCGTCAGTCGGCCTTGAAACATTTCAAGGATGAGAGGCAAAGCGGGGTATTTACCGTACACAGTTTCTGACACCGCTGTTTGTTGTTTTCTTTTCAATGGAAACGTGATACATTCCAACTAAAATCGAATTTTTCTTTAAAACTAATTCAGTGGAAACTCCGAATCGCCAAAGCTCCAGTGTCAGCGATTTGACAGGCTCGAAGCATGGTCTTTAAAAAAAAAAGCATTCTTATTTTTATATAATGTGACATGTGCCATCGGCAAAGGGGGTTCAGGGCGGCTTGAGAACAGCTGTGTAACCAGTTCTGTCTTAATGCTGTTCGAGCATCTGGTAATGACAGATACCAAGAGCACTTGGCTGCTGGAATGAGATGACCCTTGGACGCTGAGGGCAAATCCTGTATCAAAACGGTGTTCCTCAGCCAGCAATAAAAAGTAAAAAAAAATCTTTGTGACAAAGCACAGGAGCTCTGGATGGCGCCTGATAGATCAGCGCCTACTCTGGACCACTGCCTCAAACTGGCTAGTGAATTGGGACAAGACGACTAGCTTATGAGGAAAGGGAGTTGATTAATTAAGAGGCGAGTATAGAGAGACAGATATGGTGTCTTAAGAGGGTCTAAGCTTTTTCCCCTAATATCCCTGCATATCATTGCAACTTATCTGTGCAGTCCGCCCGGGCCTGTCGATGGGCCTGAAGAAATCGCTTCGAACCTTCAAAAAGCATACAGAGTTAATTAGGGCCGATATGGAAGCTCTTTCCTCGCTCCTGGCCCTCTGTGCTTATATTAATACATCCTTCTCTCTCCTAAAGGAGGCCCGCTAACAGGGATTACAGACTGAATATATTTTACATTTCTCATATATTCCTGTCCCCCTAAACGTCTTGAAATAACTTACAATGCTGGAAGGCTACCGAGAACACCAACAGTTTCAGAGATGCCCACTCCGTGTTCGGGGGTGCGATCAATTCCAGAACGATGGCAAGACGGAGTTGTCTTTTCCAAAACGAGCATGGAGAGTATTGGAAGTCAGTGGAGGACACAACCCCTGTTAAACCTACCTCGGAGTACGACTCGGCTTGGCCAGAACAAACACCAAATCACAGTTAATGTTACCATTCAGAGCAATAAAGAAGGTAGCTGCTACTGTTCCTGAGCTCTGGCCTTGACCCTGGATTGCAAACCGAGTACGATAGAGGGGAATGGAACAGGGCCCAGCACACACACACACACACACACACACACACACACACACACAAGGCACACACACGCAAACACTCACAGTGCAGATGCGAGCGTTTAAAAGACAAGCAGCAACGAGATGGCCTCTAGAGAAACTCAGTGAGCTGGTTAATCACAACCAGATTTGCCGCATTAAGATGGAAACAAAACTCAGACAGCTCTACGATGTTTATGGCTCCTAGATCTGTGTGGCTGTGCACATACACTGTTTGTGTTTGTGAGACTGTGGGTGTGTGTGTGTGTGTGTGTGTGTGTGTGTGTACTATACAGTTAAAGCAATTTCCGCAAACCATGGATAAACAAATCCATCGATTTAACATTTTTGGATACAATGGTCTATATATGTGTACAAGTAAAGAGCTATTTTCATTGTTTGGGTTTTGGTTTTACTTTTTGCACACTGCGGATGCATGAAATAAACATAAATGCATACACTGCAGTGAAGCAGGAGGGGCGACGTGATTAAATATTTGAATCAAATGACAGCCCTAGTAAATAGTAGACCATTTCATTTACTGTACGTAAGCTACGTTCTTAAGGGCTGATCTGATTTGATATTGTAGTGAGACAACAACTAAACTAACTATACTCTTAAACAGTTTACCCCTTTATTGCGTTGACTGGCAACTTAACGAAGCCCCACCTCTAAGCCCGACCTCATATGTTTGCATATGTTTAATCGGGCTTCTTTGCAACAAAAGCCTGATAAGATGTAAATAAATTGGTCACTGCAGACCAAATTGTCTGAGTACCTATTAAATATGTATGTAATATTAACATATTTTGATAATACAATGAACAGTTCTCTTACCTTTGGAAGAAATGAACAATGAAAGTAAATTGCATCACCCAGGAAAAACCACCATGGTTCACGGAACCCGCGCATGAGGAGAGAAAACACAAATCAGTTAGAAACACAGCCATGAAAACAAGTCCACATCGTACACAATGTAAGAAATGAAATACACAACCACAATGCAGGAGTCTTTTTGTTTCACACTTAGTGCCATCACAATGATACATCTTTCATGTGTCTGCTGAGGCCATAAATCACACAGAAGAGTAATGGAAGTGAAATAGGAGCCCTTGACCAAAATTAATCCCATTTAGTAGAGTGCTGATGAAAAGGATGAGGACATCAGCAGTGCTGCCTGTCATATATATATATATATAATAAAAAAAAAAATATATATATATATATATATATATATATATATATAGGCACGGTGGCGTAGTGGTTAGCACATTCGCCTCACACCGCCAGGATATCCGGGTTCGATTCCCGTCTCGGTCATGTGTGTGTGTGGAGTTTGCATGTTCTCCCCGTGCCTCAAGGAGGTTTTTCTCCGGGTTCTCCGGTTTCCTCCCTGTCCAAAAACATGCACGGTAGGTTGATTGGCACCTTGGAAAATTGTCCCTAGTGTATGAATGTGTGTGTGTGTGTGTGTGAGTGTGTGTGCCCTGCGATGGGTTGGCATTCCATCCAGGGTGTATCCTGCCTAATGGTGCCCATAGACGCCTGAGATAGGCACAGGCTCCCCGTGACCCGAGGGAAGATCGGATAAAGCGGTTTAAAAAATGAATGAATGAATATATATATATATATAATATATATATATGTGTGTGTGTGTGTGTGTGTGTGTGTGTGTGTATATATATATATATATATGGCACGCACACACACAACAGAACTCAGTGTTCAGATCACGTTTCAGTATTTGAGTCACAGATTAGATCATTTAACTATTTTTCAGATGATCAATAAAAGGGGAGGGGACTAATTTGCTTTACATTTACAACACGAAAAGCTATAACAAGGTGATGATCGTCGTGCTTCTTTAAAAAAAAGACAGAAAGACAACAAAAAGTCTACAATTCTGAGAACATAACTAAAAAAAATATTAAGAAGATTAATCCACTGGATGGATGGACGGACGGACGGACGGACGGACGGACGGACGGACGGACGGACGGACGGACGGACGGACGGACGGACGGACGGACGGACGGACGGACGGACGGACGGACGGACAGACAGACAGACAGACAGACAGACAGACAGACAGACAGACAGACAGACAGACAGACAGACAGACAGATAAAGAAATGTAAAAATAACAATGCTTTCGTCATTTCTAAAGTCGGAGCAGGAAAACCCAGGGACGCCATCAGAATATTTGCTGTTGCTAATTAAATTTGTGCAAGCTTAAAAGATTAGTGCTATCTCTAGTTCTACATCACTGGGTTAGCTCGGGTCATACGGTGATCAAAAGTGAGAAGGGAAAATAAGTGAGTTGCGTCTGGATGACGCATTCCTGACTGAGCAGCGTGAACACAAGTCTTCAGGGAGGCACATGTCATGTATTTCGATCTGAGCTGATAATGACGTGTGAAGCTTATATTTCTGCCACTCGATTAATGATGCGAAGGTTAGGGGTTCAAGTGCTTTACAGGAAGTGGTAGTTCAGTGATTAAGACGCTGGACTTCAGACATCTCTAAAACACCAAGCTGCCTGTGTTGGGCAAGGAGCCTTAACCTTCAACCGCTGCTCTGTTAAAATGAGATAACCGTCATCCTGAATAAAGATAAATGTAAACGCAAGCCGTGCCAAGCTACCATTGTTGGCGTTGCCCTTGAGCGACGCCAGTTACCCTGTCGAACTCTTTTGCTATAATGTCCTAACAAGCTACGATATGGGCAAGCACATTGCACCGTGCTGTCCTGTGTACATGACGAACAAAGCATTTTTCTTCTCCTTCCTCTTTGTAGGCCATAGACCACACAGCACATTCCAAAACAACAGCATGAAATAAATCAGCCTCAATTCATCGCGTAATGAAATTAGGAAGAATGCAAGGTCACGCGGTCCTTGCTAGGAAGTGGCCCCAAAAGCTGGGAGGAGAAACTGAGGCACACTGGAAGCCTTAATGAATGCCAAGGGTGAGCATGTTCACATGAGAAAGTCATTTGCATGACCGGGTCGTTTTGAGAGTGATAATTAGTGCAGCATTGTGTGAAGCATTCAAATCCAAGCCACATGCTTGTGAGTTCAAACTGATTGGGGCAAGGAGGTAAATGGGAGGGGCACCTTTTCACCCTGGAAATGCCATGGGCAATTTCTTTCATGCTGGTGGTCTTGGTGCTGAACGCTCTGACTTAATAACCACCTAAAAGGAAGTATAAGGAGGGTTTGATTAAGATTAACTACAAAAATGGTTCACACCATTTTCAGAGATCTGCTACAAATATCTCTCTCTCTCTCTCTCTCTCTCTCTCTCTATATCTATATATATATATATATATATAATATATATATATATATATATATATATATATACATATCATTGCTAAAATATACACTTCACCGCAAAAACCAGGAGCTTATGGGTTCATATTTGAATTTATAGCCTTTTAAATCGGAATTGTATAATAGTGCCGCCTCCGGTTTGGATTTAAAGAGCCGTGTCGATCTTCTCTTGACGATTACATAATAGGACGTGTTCACCAAACTGTTGAAAACAGTTGAAACGATAATGAGTTGGGATTTCTGGTCTTCGGCGTTTCATGCCTGAAAAAAGGAGTGACTGAGCTTTTACTCCGGTTAAAAAAAAGGTTCCTATTGAGGACCGTCGGAAAAATGAGCTTTTAATTTCCATTTAATAGATTAGTGTTGTGATTTGATTCACGTTGATGCTTTCGCATTAGCTTACAACCTGATATGGACGGGATATTTTTTCCTTCTATTGAATCATTATTAGAATAGCTACCAAGCTACTTGGTCATCCGCCATGAGATCCGTCATTCTTATCAGACCAAATTAAAATAACAAAGAGAATCTGAAGTAAATAAATAAATAAATCACCTCTTATGACCAAACACTGGGTATTCACCGATCTATTACTATCATACATGATCTATTGTACAGCGAGCCTGTGGTTCGGTCTTATAAAAGCAGATTTTTAGTCCTTCCATTACTTTAGTTCAGATATGACTGAGTCTAAAGCAGATTCTGTTTAGTGCCCTGGAAGGTTGTTTTGTTGGGTTTTTTTCCCTCTCCCTCGAGGGCAACGCTGGATGTTTCTTTGAAGATCCACACCACAGCGAAAAGGTTCTAGGTTTGGGGGTTTAATTACATTACAAACTGTGGTGCGTGAAAGCTAAGTTAAGAGTTAAGCAGACACAGCTTGTACATTGCACTTGACTAAACCGCACTTGACGTTTTTGCTCCGCCGCTACAACCCGAACCCTCGCGTGAAAAACTTAGTTCGTTGACCTCTCGGGAGTTCTCGTGCGAGGATACAGATCGAGGATGCACTCGAACGTCCTTTCAATGCTTCTACTTGTGTTTGAAAAAGGTCCTTTTGGCAATAGGAGTGACTCTATTTGCAAAGAACACAGGCTGGAACCTTGAATCTACATGAAAGCAACTCTTTCCTGCTGTGTTCATCAAAAACTTTATTTATTTTTTTATCCCGTGTCTCTGCATGCTTGTGTACACCGGCACTTGCTTCACCTAGCGAGTACACGGCTCAAGCTGGCCTTGCTGATGATTTCCTCCAGGCGCACGGCCTCAGTGCTGGTTTTTACAGGTGATCAAATATAGCCGTGCCGCAGGGCGTGAGTCGCATGAATATTTCTTTACGACGCCACAGAGCGTGACTCGGATTTGTTTTTTTTTTATTACGGCCTCCTCATCACCTGCTTGATCGTCTCTGCCCGGATAGGCTTAAAACAGGAACGCATTGGCGTTCCTCGCGGCGTCAGGATTGTCGATTGCCTCCGATGCGTCACAGCTGCGACGGTGCATTTGCTGCATCTGAGAGAGAGAACAAATTCTTGCTGTCTCTCGACATCTGCCTATGTCCATGCCACATACAGAGAAGTGTTTCTAAAATGGATGAACAGAAATTGCAGGATCTGATGTTTTTTGTTTGTTTCTGAGGGAGAACAAATGCGTATTATGAAATTAAACAAAAGGAGGTGGAAAACAGGCGTCATGTAACGCGTAGGAAGACAACTGAAGGCAACCGACAACTGAAGGCAACCATAGGGTATCATATATATATATATCTATATATATATATATATATATATATATATATATATATATATATATATATATATATATATATATGTTCAATTGGTCTTCAATGTGTTCTTTCAATTTATATAGGTTTTTAAATCTCCCTGTTTTTTGACTGACAGGCCAATCAGCCATACACACACAAGTGGCAAATGACAGCAATTGCCTATTGTCTATTAAAAGCCCAGTCTTTACACAGCAACACATTCCAGCAAATGCCTTTGTCTTCATCAACTGATGCTTACTGTATAGTCGTGAGGTCATTTTTTTTAATTATTTCTTTTTTTAAATAAACACACATGCCTTCAACAACACACAAACACAATGTTATTACTATGGCATGTTTGCAAGCAGTATTGCTTTCCTGGTCTGGCAAACACAGGAAACCGCAGAGGCTGTTCCAGATTTCTTTTTTTTTTTTCCTCCCCCTATACATTTACAGTAACTTAATTCCAGTATCAACATAAGAGATCTAGGACCACTGAGATCTCGGACCTCCCTTGAGTCCAACACCCGAAACCGTGGCAGCTATTTGAGCTGCCGGTCACACAAGAGATAAAACAGAACAAAGCTGCTCGTGCACGTGGAAGCCGAAGAGACATGAAGATGCAACATGTTCACCGTTTAGTGTCTCGCCTTGGAAAAAACAACCGGCTTACCCGAGCATGCCGCGAGAATACCATTGCAGCTACTGCTGGCTGGCTGATTTTCTATTTAAATTCAAAATCATGTTTACAGCTTTAGATTCAGGACACAGGAAACTGCCTATATATATATCTATATATATATATATATATATATATATATATATATATATATATATATATATATATATATATATATATATATATATATATATATATATTACACACACACACACATACATATATTATTTTATGGGCCGTCTTTAAAAGAGGAAGAACAACAATGACAGAAATGCTGAAAGACGGCCGAAAGCTTTGATAATTTGAACGCTGTCATCTTGCTACTGACTGCAAATGAGCTATCGCATTAGGATCAGGGCCGGGGAAAGCACAACGAATTAATCACAAAGTCATCAGCTTTATAGGACATGGGGAGAGTCTTGGTGTGCTGTAGAGCTACATCTAGACTAGAGAGAGAGAAAGAGAGAGAGAGAGAGAGAGAGAGAGAGAGAGAGAGAGAGAGAGAGAGAGAGAGAGAGAGAGAGAGAGAGCACCGCACTAAGCTCTCGCTGGGAAGCCGATAATTTATGAAGTCTATTATTTTATCCAAAATAAAAAGTTTAAGACTGTCAGAGCAAAAGGGGGGAATAAACAGATATTTTCCTGAACATCGTCATCGATCATGATGCACTTTAAGAATAATAAAACATAAAAAGTCAAAAAGACATGACTTCAGCTGGTGCTAAAGGGGCTAATATAATTGAGTGTTGGCATGCACAACTGGTCTAGTGTTCATCCCTAGGCAGGCGTTACTTTTTCAGCAGAACCATTAAAATGCAGCTTTAAGGGAGTCTAAAGGAACGCAATTTTCACAGAGCAATGAGGCGAGTTCTACTGACTCGTGAGGATTTCTATAATACACAGAATGTATCGTGGTATATACATTCCCAACAATCTGACAGCAAAACTATAGAAAACACTTCTTTTCCCACTCAAACAATAATAAAAATGTCCATGATTACCATTTAAACATTAGAACTGTATGTAAATATTCAAATACTAAATAGTAGTAATAGCAGTAGTAATACTAAAAGTCCTCTGAAACCAGCAATATAGCGAAAATCACACAAAATAAGTTACTTATATGTGTCAAATATGCGTTACTTAGTTGATTTACGAAGTTTAAAAAGAAAAAGTATTAACACAAAAATATGTATTCTTGATAGGTATACACGAGGATGCACTGAAGCGAGTGAGAGCACAACAATTTCTGGGGTCCAAGCTGAATTCCGCTTCCGAACTGCTTCACATGCGGGAAAGGATTTAACCTGTCGGATTATTGCGTTACAATCAGGGTATCCATTGTGCTGTCTCAACACTGAACTGTCGATAAAGAGGAGGTTGGACAGTAACAGCCAATCATTACCCCTAAAAAAAGACTTTAAAAAAACAAATAAATAAATAAAAGAATTCTAAATGGTGATGCTCAACATTCCACTCTGCCATGGCTTTAAAACTGAACCCCTTGAAACTATAACTTGCACCACCTTGTATTTCCCGGAACGTTTGCGTTTTACCTCGAACTTTTTCTAACACTATTACAGTGTTTTTTTATTTATTTAAATTTAGGATTTACACTACCAGTTAGCTTAATGAGATTGATTTATATTCAGATTTGTCAGATACAGTCAATTGCTAGGCATCAAATTGAATATAAAAAAAACAAGCAAATTCAAATATAAAATGAAAGAAAGAATTCACAATATACTAACATATAACTTCAATGAAACAGGCATACAAATAGATTTTGTAATAAACATGAAAGTCAAATTTACACACAAAACAGTATTTAAAGTATCATTCTGTAGTATTACTTATTATGACTAATAGAAATTGCAGTGCACTGGGTGTTTTGACATAAAGTGACATAAACGTTGCTTATTGGAGTTTAATGCGAAGCATGTATTCATCTCTTAAATACAGTATTCAGCTTATTTATGCAAGTTTCCACAATAAGTAGAGAGAAATCACAACTGTTCATGGTGACTCCTAGCATTCTGTGCGGCACAAAGACAATAACATGGCTTTGATAGCAATTTAAAATGTGTTTAATACAAAGTGCAGTGCTTTTTTTTAACAACATCTGGCAGATGCACATATCGAGAACGACTTACAACTTAGCAATGGTGGGTTAAGGGCCTTACTCAAGGGCCCACCAGAGGCAACTTGGCGGAAGGATTTGAACCTGTAAAAATTCCGGGTCCAGAAAGCAGTGCCTTAACCACTGAGCAAATCTATGCAACTTGCATATGAACATATGTACATTGTTTTAAACTGACCTACACTATATGGACTAGGGCCGTGCGATTAATCGAAATCGTATCAAAATAGCAATGTGAACATGCACGATTTCTAAATCGCCTTACAGCAAGATTTTTTTGAGCACTCACGACTGATACTTTTCCTGCATTATGTTTATTTGAACCTTTGCAGAAAACCTTAGAACACTTAAAACATATTCTGCCAATGTTCTAATTGTTTAATTTAATTTTTTTTATGTGAGGGACAGTGGTCTGGGTTGTTGTTTTTCACACACACACACACACACGTACACACACACACGTAAACACGTACACACACACACACACACACACACACACACACACACACACACATACGGACTTGTTTTTTGCCACAGGCCTGTTCTGAGACATTTTGTTACACCTTTAATATGTGATTTCATTTTGTTTTCTGTTTTAGAGACCTGCTACAGGTCTTTTATAAAGACCTAATTATTTTCCTTTGGAAAGAAATGTTTCAGATTCACATTGTAAAATGTCCGTGTGTGTCAAAATCATGATTAAAATCAAAATCGCAATATTGTTAAAATAAATCGTGATGGGTACTTTTGTCCATATTGCACAGCCCTAATACAGACAAAACGGATGTTTTTGGACTGCTGACAAAAAAATTCATGTTTTTTTTTAAACATCATATTCCAAATTTAGTCCCTAAATGCTTCTGTAAGCATGTTTCCACTCTTCTGTAAGGATATACTGTACTACTAGATTCTGGCATGGTCTTGTCTGGATTAATGCTCATTCAGCCAGAGGGATTTTAGTAAAGTAAGGTACTGATAAAGGATGAGGAGATCTGGGGTGCAGTCAATATTCCAATTCAATCCAAAGTGTGTTCAGTAGCGTTGAGGTCAGCACTCAATAGCAGGCCACTGAAGAGTATTTCTGCACAGGGGCATGACCCATGCTGGAACTATTTTGGCATGCCTAGGATGAATTACTGAATAAAAACAAAAAAAAAAAACTCCAATGCAATTGACTCGAACTTTGTTGTGAGAGTTTGTGGAAGAACAACATGACAGGAAAAAACTACAGTGAAGGGAAAGAAATTGGAAATGAATTATAGAATTGAAAGGACAATTATTTAGGATCTCCATGCGGTACAAAACTAACAACTAACAGAAGATGAACAACAAACACATGACACGCGTGAGACCCTAATCAGAAACAGAATGACTTTACACATCAGGTCACAATTTATTTATGGCTAATATTCATCTTGTAATACTTAATACTTAAATCTGTAAAAAAAAAAAAAAAAAAAAACAGTAGAAAAAGGAAAAAGCACAATAAAATTAAATAGTGAAAAAACCTTTGAGGTCTAAGGTGCTTTATTATTGCGAGAAATATCTACAAAGATATCATTGATGGCTGCGATTTATCCCTCCGAGCAATTTTAATAGACAGTGCAGTGAATTAGACGAAGAATCATTCATTCTTCATTAAAATAAATAAATAAATAAATAAATAGATAGATAAAAATCTGGCCCCAATCAACAAAACCGTTTCACATAACAAAGCTTGGCTTCAATGTTTCTCATTCTTACCAGTCAAACATCTAATCTCTTGTTGGACCATATTTGCTTTTACAGGGAACATAAGGAAGAAGACATTGCAGTTATTTTGTCATGTTCACAAACAGAAGGCTCGGGGCATCCCGTCTGTCCGGGCCTATTTGATATGCACAAGCCAAAAAAAAGTAAAAAAAACCACAAACCCAGCTCAGATCGTGCTTCATCAGATGGCTGATAATATTTTGTCAAGCCTGCTCATGAACCCACGCAGGCTTTTCATCCTGTACAATTTGTTGAAGCTGCAACTGTTTGCCATATAAAACAAATGAGTAAAAATTAAAGACAGACATGAAGAAAAAAAAATATATATATATATATTAAAGCTTGATGAAGGAATGGAGTATCCTTTTACGTTTGGTAATTAAATGGCACATCAAGCCGCTAAACATCACTAATTTCAGATATAGGTATTAAAGATGAAGTGCAATTGACCATCATAGATCATTGTCTTGATTTGAATATCATCTGTGTATTCTCTGATATTTTATTTTTATTCCTCTGAGGTTTTTTTGCTTTTAACAGGACGAGGGGTGAATGAGGCGAGACAACAAACACCAGGTTCGAATTTCGCAATATTTCCGAGGGCTGAATAAGCTCAGGTGTGCGGTTTCCAGGTTTCCCAGGCGGATGAAGGCAAAGCTGAGGCCCACGTTTTTGGTGGTTTGTTTAGTTAAAAGAGCTTCGCTTAGAGTCATGGAGATTAAATCACCACCAGTCTAATACTGAATTTCAATGTAAATGAGTGAGCAGGAACTATTTCCCATCCCTATGTTAGTGAATAGACACCAGTTGGAATTGGAATAAATGCAATATCACATAAAAGAAAGAGAAATTTCTCCAAAAAACATGTCCATCCTGCTTCAATCCAAAGCCCCCACCCACCTCCAACCCACACACCATGAGAGTAATATGTCTTTCCTTGTTGACAGGATGAAAGCTGGGCTTGCCATCATTCACCTGTCATGTATAATACAAGACGGTTCAAAAGTCTCATCCGACTACAGCCCTTTTCCTACAACAGCCCTGCTGTCACATTACACCACACCTTCTCCAAAAACACCTAAGCACACTTTCTGCTCTGAATCCAAACTGTCGCTCTGTCAGAAAAAAGGAAATGAGAGTGGAGACATCACCCATCCTGTTAAGCTTTGGGAGGATGCAGTGCGCCAAGCTGCAAGGTAAATTTGGGAGGCAATGTTTTCATTTGTGGGACATCTAATTTTATTACTGGTATATTTACGTAATAGTCAGACACTCATTTCCAAAGGTACTCAACTGTTTGTCTTTTCTTCCATTCAACAAGCAAATAGAAAGTAGAAATTACACTGATTAGAAGGTCGGGGGTTCGAGCTCTGGTATCACTCCAAGCTGCCATCTTTGGGTCCTTGAGCAAAGCCCTTAATCATCTATGCGCCACTGGTGCTCTCTGACCCCAGCTTCCAAATGAGCTGGGATATGTGAAGAAAGAATTTCACTGTGCTGTAATGTATGTTATGTAATATATATATATCCTTCTTCCTTCATACATTTACGCACACACACACACACACACATACACACATACACGTGTGTGTGTTTGTGTGTGTGTGTGCGTAAATGTATGAAGGAAGGAAGAAGGATATATATATATATATATATATATATATATATATATATATATATATATATATATATATATATATATATATATATATTCACTGGTAATTAAATGGCACATCAAGCAGCTAAACATCACTAATTTCAGATCTGTGTTTTAAAGAAGTGCAATTGACCATCAAAGATAATATTTTTTAAATTTGAATATCATCTTTGTAGTCTCACATTTTTTCTACCCCTTATTTGCTTTAAAGAGGGACAAGGATGGTGATGGATGGATGGATGGATGGATGGATGGATGGATGGATCCTGGATAGGATGATGGATGGTTCCCCGTATAGCACGGAAACGCCATGATAAATTCCACCCACATGAAACCCATGATACTTTACAATAAGGATTATTCTTATCTTATTTTCTCAACTTGGCTCTTGAGGGTTGGGGGGCCTTCCTCAACGGCCCAAAAGTGTCTGATTGGTGGTGCTTGGATTTAAACTCATAGTTATAAAGCCATCTTCTTAACTATAGTCATATAGACATAAAAACAACTAAGCTAAAGTAAAAGATATTATATATATATATATATATATATATATATATATATATATATATATATATATATATATATATATATACACATATATACACTAATATTAATCTCACTTTCAATAGTCAACAAATGCACAACATATAGGCAGAAGAAGAGAGTGAGTAGGTCAGTAGGTATCATTCCTATTTCCTACAAGTTATTCTGAGAGTGGGTAGACATATAATGATTTTTTTTTAATGCTCTTACACACCTCTACACTCAAGCATAAAAATTATATGAAAGTGGTAATGTTCCATTAAAGCAAAGAAAGGAAAAAAAAACTGTAGCCTTAACTGTAAAATTGGATTTATCTAGTCTGAAAATTAAAGTTCTGAAAGTTCCAGAAATCTTAGTGCAAGAGATTAGGTTGCAGTCTCATTGTAATTTCAAATGTTTATTGTTTTAAGTACGCGCTTAAGTAGGTTTTCTCTGCAGTTTCAGGTTTCCACCATCCTCCTCAATGCTCATGGGTGCTTAGGTCTTACTAAATCACCTATAAGCTGTGCAAAATCTGTCATTCCACTTTAGCATTGGATTTGTAGCTAGCAGTGTTTTCTTATAGGCAGTGGATATACCAGAAACGAGAGAGATAAACCTAAAGAAAAGCAGGTATCTGGAATGGATTGACAAACAAAATATACTTTTTTTAGTTACAGTACAGCTCCTGAAACTTCAAAATTGTACTGCAGGGAAAGAGGTAGGATAGGCAGAACGCCAGTACAGATGCTCAACATGATATTTTTATCCATTATTGGAAATGTGAGAAAGAGACAAAAATGACACCAGGAAAAGGGGATAAACAGATCAAGAAGGAACAAAAAAAAAGAAGGTGAGATTAGGATAACACAATAAATACGGTACAGAGGCAGACACAGGTTCTAAGCCCAACCCAAGACAAACAGAAGCTCATGGGAACCACAAGGAGAAGCAGGAATGCACGACTACTGAATGACTGCTATAGTAGATTAGTGGACGCAATCACTCCTGGAAAATCTTAAATATACTGTAAATAAGCATCAAGTTAATTTAACCTATATATTATGGTCTCTTGGTAACATGTGATACCCATCACCTACAGTATCCAAGTCCGGTAAATGGTCAGGGTTGAACAGAGCATAAAGGAATATATAAAAAGTATACAATATAACTAGTGTATAAGAAATAAATGTAGACAATCTGCCAGATTCTATTCACGCTTTTACCTAGGTATATATTCTATTCTATTTATCTTAAAATGTACAAAAGCATGACCTGAATCTGCATTTCTCATGTTTTATGTTGCATGAACTACAGTTCAGCATAAGGTACAGTGTGTGGCACTGTGTTCAGTCTATCAGATTTCAGACTGGAGTGGGAAATCATCTGGTCGGGAAATTCCCTGTGTGCAACCCACCAGCTGAGTCAGATCTCATTTAATTCACACCTTTCCCCGTGCAATCCCAATTTATACAGCTGCTTCCTCCAATTGGGCCATCACCCAACAGTCTCCTCTACACCCGTGCTTCTTTCAATTTGCAGCATCCAGACCACTAAACAGCACCACAACAGACAATTCATTAATACCAAAAAAAAGAGCATTCTTAATACAGCACAATGTATTTGTTCCTTCCTTGTAATGGAAAAGCATGAATATATTTAATAGAGAAAGAAGAAAGCATCCTTTCGCATCCTGGTCGAAAGGGTATTCGAGTGCAGACGCTCGGAAAAAGAAACGGATAGCTAGCGTGGGTCTGTACTGTGTCATGAACTTTAAATAGTCTCTCCATCTCATTTAATCACAGATGTTCTCCGAGAGTCCCAGTCAAGAAACTGCACACCGAAAATATAAGACACTGCTGAGCGGCAGCCAATAAAACCCGAAACAGTGCTGATCTTGTGATAGGGTCGGAGACAGATCGGAAGAAAGCGGCCCCGCTGCTAAAGAAAATACTACGATTGGCCGTACCGCCTGCTGCTTAGGAATGCAATCAGTTGCACCCGCTCTTCTTCTTTCACGGTAACGTATTTCAATAACATTCGGAATAATAATAGAAGCAGTGAAAGCTTCCAGATGGTGAGGTTCAACAACTGGAAACTGTAGACCATAGATAAATACGTCCGTACAATTTATTGTTTTCCTGCTAGTTTTTTTTTTCATAGCGTGGTCTTTTTCCGTGTCTTGAATTCCAAATTCTGGCTAACCCGAGGTCGATCATTAAGGCCCTATTGGGTGCGCCTTCAGGGATGTGACCCCGGGTTTCAACTACAACACCCCCCCCCACCCCCCCCCCCCCCCCCACCTCACCACGGATCCCTGAGGAAGCACCAGATGCGAAAACGAACACTATTTCAGTAGCACTGACACTGCTATCCACTCGTCCCAGAGGAGAACTCGAGATGTTAACCTGTACGCTGCTTTACTCGGGGAAAAAACATGATGACTGAGGGTGATGTCAATGGCAGAGTGAGAAAAGCTGCCTTCAGGGGCTGGATGTCATGTAGTGCGCATGAATTCTACCGCAGTTTTTCACACAATAACTGAATAAATAGCAGAAGTAAGACTCTCTAGGGAGCTCACGATTCGATTTTTTTTTATTTAATGTGTCATGAAGCAATTATTGCTTCGTGGTGGTGTGGCGCGTGGAGTCGCTGCCCCATGGCTCCAGGCTCCTTAGGTTGCTGCACGTGTATTTCCCTATGTTCCTATGTGTGGGATAATAGATGTCGTAGTACAGCGACATTATTTTGCAGCCCGTGTACAGCAATGAGCATAAAAAAATATATAAGAACCCATTTAGGAAGGGAGGTTTTGGTTTGTCTGGGACAATTTACAGGCATAGAATTGGGTTAAATATGGATGATGGCAGAGCACTTTAAGTGTAAATAACATTTCATTGGATTTCATAAAATATATTACTGTAAACTAAACAGTTTACCCATTTACTATATATATATATATATATATATATATATATATATATAATATATATAGGATATATATATCCACACACACACATCTAATAGGAAAAACAGACAGACAGACAGACAGATAGATAGATAGATAGATAGATAGATAGCGTAGATCAGATAGCTACTATAGATAGATAGATAGATGCAATGTCCACATTGCAAATAAAAGCAAATAGATGTCAGTGGATGTTGTGTCTGAGGCTCGTGATTGGCTCGTGATTTCAAAGCATTTCCCAACCAACTCAGTCTAAAATCATCAATCCCATTCCTGTGCTCCAAAAAACATGGCATTAAATTTTAATAGATGTCATCTCTGGATTAGTATGCGGAGGGCATGAGAATGATCAAATCTAGTCAAATAGCATGGATGGGAAAACCTTTTTTGGTGGATAAATAAAAATAAAGTAATAAATATTGATGATAAAATCGTGGCACTTGTCCCGTACATATTTGGGCCAAGATCAATTTTGGACACAGAAATCAAAAAACGACTATTACTGTGGATTGGTGTTTGGTACGTTTAAAATTTTCATTACAAAAAAACAAGAACAACAACAACAAACCCCCATGCACATGCATATGTCCGTTTGAGCTGTTTTGTGATCCCCCCCCCCAACATATATTGATTTGTACTTGATGTATTCTGTCCAATAAGCAAGCGAGAGCAAATCGGCGTCCTAATACATGATTGAAGAGGGCGCCACTAAAAAAAGAGCCTGTCATTAAAGTCCACTGTTCCTGTGCTAGTCATTAAAAGATAAGGCCACATGGTCGACTGGTTCTTCTACGTGAATCAGTTCTGAGTCGCGAAAACAAGGCTATTAGGGAGGCTGATGGACATTTTAAATGACATGAGTTAAATCATTTCCTCATTATGCCTTTCAAATGGAGCACTTGGCTGAAGTTGCTCCTGTTCAGATAAGTAAGTTTAAATTTTTAATATGTTCTCGGCGGCTCTCTAATAGGGAACCTGTAACCTGAGCGCGTCGTCGAATAATTAACACTAACTAGTTGAAGACCAATTATTCTTGCTAAGACATTTTCTATCCTGCCAACAGACAATGTGGTGAATTTCCTGCGAGCAAATCCGGAGAGTAAGTGATTTCTCAGAAGAGCGAGCGGATGATGAAGTACACAGGTGCATGGTGTTGTGATTAAGCCGGTACTCTTCAGCGCTCTACAGAGAGGTTTCACAAGAGCACAAGGAAGGGGGGGAATGGGGGTGTGGGGGGCAAAGTTCAAGTCCATAACCCTGTGGACCACATGACTCATGTCTGAATCTCAGGGTAAGGTAATGGCTTTGGCGTATGCCTCGGGAATCGCCAATTAGCAAAGACTTACCTTTAGATGTTCTATTAATTATAGATATTAAACAGAAACCATATTTAAACCACACTGCTGTTTAATTCTCAACTATTTGCTGTTCGAATGTAGTAGAGCTTTGAAAGGAGCTTCAGAAAATCACAGCATTCGATTACCAGATGTTTTTTTTTTTTATGTTTGATTTCTATACGTTTGATTTTTCAAGAACACAATTACAGCCAAGTTCATGTAAATATGCAAATATGGTTGAATTTGTTTCTTTATAATATTTTGCATGTTGGAGTAAGTAAGGAGGGTAAGCACATTTTTATTTCGCAATAATTGAAGAGGTCTCCAGAGTCACCGATTCATAATAGACTTAAAGCTGTCAGTGACATTTTTGATATAGTGAGGCTGTCGGGAAAGCAATGCTTTGTCATATCAACTTCAAACAAACAAACAGCTACAATAAGGAACAACTGCTTATAGCTTCTAAAGCCTAGTGTAAACAGCAACTTACCAGTTTTGCAAATGTTATGCCCTGTTGAATATTTTCCAATAACAGAACATTGGCGAGGGTTTTATTGCTTCCTCAATGTTGGAATTCACTTATACATTGAAATGGCCATGGAAATCACTGATTATCATTTTTTAAATCATTAAAAAAATAATTTAAATCATTATATATATATATATATATATATATATATATATATATATATATATATATATATACATATATAATATCAACAATATATATTGTCACGATGGGAAAGCGCTCCGAACCTCAGCGCTGTCGTCGGAAGGCAGAAGGGTTGCGCAATCGTTGCACAACCCAGCGCGGATGAGAGAGAGAGGTGGGGCGTCATCAACGAGACACGACTGGAGCTTATCCCGGAGTGGTGCCTTCATTATCCCAAAGCAGGCGGCTTCTATAAAACGCTGTCGGACGGCAGTTGTCGTCGGAGAACGTCTGGGCTCCCGACTAACGGCGTGTATGTGTCTTTTTCTCCCGACCTCCCACTACAGGTGAGACGGTAAGCGCGGACGGATGGGAATACCCGCCAGACCCTCGCAGTGCCTGATAGCTGGGAGTATCCACAGCCTTGCGGCAGGAAACGAACCTGACCCCGTAAGAGCCGATGGAGATCCGGAGAACGAAGCCGCCCACTGATCGGGACCCAACGTCGGAGAGCGCGTCGAGACATCTCTGCGTTCCCTCTCCCGCTCCAGCCACTCCTCACCTGACCCTGATCCCCCAAATATCGGACACGAACATTTGTCTCTTTATTTTTCGTTCAATTAACACTATTTTTTCCCCCAGTTACGCCTCTCCACGCCTGTGTTCAGCCCAAAGTGGCGAGCGAGTTGCCACAATATATATATATATATATATATATATATATATATATATATATATATATATATATGCATGCATCAGGGGTTTTTTCTCCAGTTTCTCCCTTGACCAAAAACATGCACCTTGGCACCTTGGAACCTTGGCACCTTGGAAAATTCCCCGAGTGTGTGTGAATGTGTGTGTGATTGTGTGTTTGCCCTGCGATGAATGTGTATCTCAAGGACCCAAGAGTGGCCAATTGTCTATATATGGGGGCTCAAACCCCCGGCCTTCCGAACAGGAACCCAGTACCTTAACCACTGAGCTATCCCTAGGTCCTAGATGGATGGATGGATAGGCAGACAAACAGACACACAGATAGACAGATTAGATAGATCTGGACGTGGAATTAAAGTTAAAAATAATATTAGTAACTGAACTGAAAAGTCAAAAATATAACTAAGAGAAATACCAACAGTTTTCAGATTTAAAAGCAAAAATCATTTTATATTTTTCTCTCTCTCTCTCTCTCTCTCTCTCTCTCTCTCTGGCTTAACAACTAATAACTTAAAAGATCTCGAGTTAAATAAACAGAGCAGGTGTACTCTAGCTCTAATGGAAACTGGTAAATAATAAATGTCCTGCTGTTCAATCCTGGCGCATTCATTTCACTTTATGCCTTTAGTCTGCATTTTAATCAATGTGTAAACAAGCAGGACTAAAAATCGTCTTTGAAGCAAAGTAAATGCATCAACACTCAGGAACACAAACACACAATAAGTCCTTATTATCGAATGTGTTTTTACTGTATTTATCTTGTCCTGAGCTGCTCACTTCGCCCCAAACTTCATGCTAATACGTCCTAGGCTTCAGAATACGTTCTGCACAATGAAAGACATACCGAACTGAGAGCTTTCGGTAAACACGAGCTTGTCAGACAGGATACAAATTCAGTTGTTTGTAATAGATATTTGGCAGTTTTAACACCACTAAAGTGTCTCCCTATTGCTTTATGGGAAGGCCAGGCTGGAACTCTCAGAGTGTTTACTCAGAGCCCGGTGCTGCTAGCCAAGAAAAGTTAAATGACTGTGATTGCCTCTTGGAACTGGTAGATGTAATCTAAAAGTACTGATTACTGACACAGACCTATACCCATTCATTAGAGCATCACTTCACACTGTGCCAACCGTATTTTACAAGACTTCAGAGAAAGGAACTCGCAGAGAGTGCCAGATTGGGCTCAATCATGCGGGCTGATTTAAAAACGCATGAAATTAAATTCTATACGTTTGATTTTTCATTCAAACAGGACCGAAGCGTACGTAATAGCGATATTGAGATATGTACACATCAAAGATATTTTTGGTTCTTCTAGAGCACTTAACCACTCAGATGTCACACGTCTTATTGGAATGCAAAATGTGCATTTTCTAACTTTATATCTTTTTAGGTTTATCTCGACTCATAACATCAGCGAGGTGACGGGAGGCGAAGTGGAATTACCGTTACCATTTTAAAGAGAATTCGTTTTCCAAATATAGGACGTCTTGATGTGTTTCATTATTTAAATGCCACATTAATTTGACAACCTTCCATTCATTTGTAGATGTTTTTAAAGCTCTGGCACTGGAGACTACTTCCATAAATATTACATAAACATCTCCTTCAAGAATATTTAGAAGATTAGACAGACACACACAGACAGTTAGAATAACGTTAATAAACAGCAGCAGTTCGTGCCACCATTGCCTCTGTATTTCATGTACCAACCAACACTGTGCCGTGATTTTACAAGGTTTTAATAGGACATTTTCAGTGTTTAGCACTAACATTAACCATCCAAGCCTATTCGGAATGCCATGACTATATAGTGCACATTATACAGTAGTTTGTTCTGGTTCACCAAGCTGACTGGCCATGAGTGTCCATGAGTGTCTATTTGCTGTGACCACAATGCGACATTCCATGTATATTATTCGACTTGTATGTGTTCACCTCTTAAAATGATAACTCCTAGTTAAAAGGAGGCTACTACCGAAAGTGCTGCATAGATCCTAAGCAGTCCTGGAAATAAGTTATTCTCATAATATCCTTTCACCCTTCAGGTAAAAATGAAAAACAAAAGGCAAACCAATTTTAACAGAAGCACCTTTAATGTGATTGTACAAACCAACGCAAGCAATGCTAGCACACATTCCCGGCTTCAATAAGATCTATTTCTGTTGGAGGAGCAAAGATAATTAGAACATTTGGCCATATTATGTCTGTCAGCGTTTGTCCAAATTCGAACCGGAGTATGTTTCTGTCATGTTTACGCTAAGCGACACAGACAACTGCGCCAAGTCACGCGTTGTTTTTGCACCGCGTTCACATTTGCTGATTAATTATTGCTTGTGTGTATTGCCTAAATTCTTTCCTTTCATTTGTCGCCTTGTCACGATTCTCTTTCCACAATTCCGATTAAGTTGTTTTTTTTCTTTGTCTGATTTTGCGCTTGGTTTTTATTCAGTGTATTTTGTAATGGTTTGCCCTTCGTTAACGTGGTCATTTTGTCTTTTTGGTAGTTCTCCACTGCTACTCGTGCTCTAGGATAACCTTACTCGTGTGCATGGGTCTTACATGTGTTTCTTTTGTCTTTCTGTTGATTTTCTGTACATACGCTCTAGAAATGAGGAAAGCGGACACTTGCCTTCGCTCCTGTTACATGTCTGAAAGACTCGAAATGGAATTGTTTATAAGAGTGCTGTACAATACAAAAGCAATATGTACAATCCAGATGTTATACAAAACAGCGGCACGGCTACCGTTCGCCGCAGGCATGAAACCCATAGGCTGAGAGCTGTAGTTAATCAACGTGCGCATTCGGTATTCAGTATAAAATCGCATTTTTGAGCTTGCTATTGCTAAATCATGAAAATGTCCTTAGGTATTATAGCTTACGAAATGAATAAATGATGCCAACCCAAGTAATCATGGTAATAACCAAGCTCGTATTTCCGGCCTTTTTTTTTTTTTATGAGAGGAAGCAGCTCCAGGGCCAGTAATGAACTCTGTTAGAGACAGTATGGCATTTCATTTTACAGTCAAATATATTCTAAGATTTTTGCGATTCTTTTCCTCTGAAATGCCCCTTTGTGGCAGCCAAGATACACATCACCTTTCACACTAAGCTTCCTGTGGGGAGGAGCAGCACCACGGCATGAAGCTCAGACAAAACTCGCACATACTGGATATCAGCAGTGCATAGAATTACCGTGAAACTGTTGGTTTCTTCAGTCCTGTCTTCCCCCGCCCGCTCCTGAATGTCAGCAGTCAACTCCTCTGAGCTGAGGAGACTTTTTTTTTTCTTTCCCAGAAACACTAGTGACGAGCCGCATTCTAACAAATCACAATGAGAGTAATTAGCGAGTAAGAAAATCTGCTCGTTTCTGTTGCCGCTGGTGATGGAAGACTGAGAAAGTTTCGCGACAGCCATTCTTCGGCTGTGGCTGCAAATTGAACTAATCCAGAAAAAAAAAAAAAACGATCGAATGTAGACGGCAGATTTAGGTGAAAGACAAAGAAAAACCGGACAAGTGGCTGGCGTGTACACGGAACAGGAAAGTAGGGCAGAATAGAGAAGACAGATGTTTCCTTCATGCCAAATAATTACTTGTGGCACCAAGGGTGGGGATTAAATCCAAATCCAAACTAGTTATGCTTCGATACATTCGATGAGAAAAGAGTTTGAGTTAAGCCATTGTGTCCTTTGGTTGACATGCTGTCTTCCATGGTAGTGTTAAGGAGAAACTGTGCAACCACGACGAATGAAGAAGCTGAAGGCACATGTGAACATCCAGGAAGAAAAACAGGAGTGGCTTGATTGGCTACCAACAGACGCACCAACAGCTGCACCAGAACTGTCCTTTTCTTTTAATTGCTTTTCCTTGTCAATAGTCAGTAGTCTTGTTATTCTGCCTCTCAACTAGTTATGAAGGCATCTCTCTGTTACCAATGTTGGGGAGTACATGTACCGTAATTTAATTCCAAAATGTATTTGTTACAGTTATGGAGAACAAAATGTGTATTTATATTACAGTTTCTTATGAAAATGTTAAAGATTATAAATAGGGATATATCTAAACAATATTTCTTGCCTTGGGGCGCATTTTACCCTAGGGAATATGCTTTTTTTGCCTACTAGAATAAAGTGCAATATGCACTAAAGTGGGTGGCATTGGCGCTCTCATCTCAGGGTATGCATATTGATACCAAAAAAAAAAACCAACAAAAAAAAAATCACCCATTTTTTCTGAGGGTCTGAAATTTTTTTCCTTAACTTAAAACTGCCACATAGTGGACAAATGAAAGTAATCAAAAAGTAATCAAAAGAAATCAGTTATTTTACATTTATAATGTCATTGAAAAGTTACACTAGGGTTCTTTGTAATCCGTTACCAACATGTCTGTTACACTGCTCAGGAATCTACTCAGAATCGTATTCGCTTATCTTGATTTGTCATAGACCGGATTACAAGCCAATGCTTTTCTTGTGCAGAGCTTTTTAAACCTGTTGGCGTCCTTTGTTTTGTTACATAAATCTTAAATGTGAACATATGTACGGAAATATACTTTGGAAGACAAAATACAAAAGATATCCAAGGCTATACTCAAATACCTATAAAAATACAACCTAGTGTCAGACAGGAGTGAAACAGATCACATCAATCAGGTTTACGACCTCGACTAATTCCCGTGCCATGGGAAAAATCCGACAAAACCGAAAAGAAAGTTATACAAATGGACGGAGCAATTACGCCTGGGCCCTTCACAAATATACCACACGCTTTGAACTCTGAGGAGAAACCCAACCTCTTCCAGCCCAAGACCAAAACATACACACTTCAGGATCTGCAAAATAGACCACCTACTGTTTCTCAAATCTCATGCTACACTAGCGGTAGTGCAAACCTGTCAAACTAGCAACATTCACACTTCCTTTATAATATGACCTCTGCCTGCTTTCACATCTGGACACTCGAAATAGACTTCATGCTTCTTTATGCAAGGTTATCATGGCTTGTCCTAGATCAGGGGTGTCAAACTCATTGTTACCGTGGGCCACATCGGCTTTATGGTTGCCCTCGAAGGGAAAGTTGTTATGACTGACACCGCCTCATAATAAAAAGACATACTGTATTTTCAGCTTGAAACACAAACATGTATTCCTGTCTTTCTTGGAAGTGCCTTCCATCTGCATCAACTTTTTCGATTCCTGGACATTTTGGGATCATTTGTACGAATTTCTCAGTTGTTGGAAAAACCCTCCTCGGTAAACACTGATGTGAGATACCTGGCAATCTAGTGGCGGGATGCCGTTACTTCGCAGGTAACATAGTCGCATGCATTGTGGGAGATGTAGTTTATTGTCAATGCACACTTTAAAGCACCATCGCCTTATTTTAAGACATTCACACACCTCTAAAGTTCTTGTTGGCCACATACCATGACATGGCGGGCCCGAGAGCTTTGAGTTTGACACGTGTGTCCTGGAGCAAAATATATCCAGAATCAATCTTTTTAGAGAAAAGGGGTCATCTTTTATACTGTAGTATGAAGTGAATGGAGAAATCCAAACGAGGTACTTTTAGTATGTAAAAGTATGTAATACTCATTAACTGGACTATAAACCTTCCACAAATGCAGACTGTTAGTCTGACGTGTCATTCTTTAACAAAAATGGATACTACTGTCAAATTGCATTAAGACTATTGTATTGAACACTTACAATGTTTGTTATTATTGTACTTTTGAGAGTTACCAACAGATGGAACCAAATATATGTGTGTCAACTTACTTGGCTAATAAACCTGATTCTGATTCTAACATAAAAGGAATAAAACAAAATAATCGAGTCACCCGAATGTTAAGACTTCACATCAGACCAAACAACCCTTTTGGTCAGAAATTCATCCTTAGATTTTTTTAACTTAAACCCCACAAGAGGAGATTCCTTCCATTAATTACAGCAATTTAAATAGCTATAACACATAAGAGATGGATTTGTACAAATAAGGTTTATTCAATACTCTTGGCTTGGGGGTGTGGGGTGCGGTTCAAATTTTCAGGTTTCGCGTATAGAATATAAAGTAACCCGAACTGTCACATTTGTAACTCGCTTTTGGTTGTGCACATACCCGAAACACTGCTTAATCATTCAAGTCACTCTTTTCATACATGCTAGATTTTGTATGAGGCCTTTAAAATGCAGTACTCATCTCCTAAAAATGCAAATCTGATATCACACTGCTGGAAATCTTTAATATGTTTATGGATATAATATTACTTTAAAAAAATAAATCTGCATTTTTTTTTTCACTGAAAGATTCAATGAAAAGATTGCAAACTATGTAACACTGGACCTGACTAACAGGTTGTGTTTTACTGTTACACTGTTTTAAAGAACATGGTGTTCTTTAATGGGGTTTTTTTTTGACAGCCACCTGTCTGCTGTAGCTTTTTTTCTCCTTTTCAATTCATAAATCATAGACAATTCGCTTCAGAAATCTATCGAAAAGAAGCTGCATCACATTCTAAAAGAGAAACCATTAAACTTTAAGACTATCCAGAATTGATTATAGAGAGGTTAATGCATGCCACGCAGGGTAAAGTCTGCTCTAATATATAATGGATGAAGGACGCCTATAGTTTTGTCTGGCTAAGGCCTATGACAGTCTTCTGGAACGGATTCTTATAGTCTGTACAAGGCCTAGAGGCTGCTCAGAAGAAAGCCACTACTGTAACCCCGTCTTAGCTGAACACACAGGGCACTGTCTGCCACTGCAAATGGTTAAAACTTTCTCAGGATCTTATCCCATTCACAAAAGTAAATAAGGAATGCTCTGCATTATTTCGGCTTTTCAGCCATGAAAGAAAAAAAAAAAGGCTAAACAGTAGCATTTCTTTCAAATGAGCATAATAGGGACTACTTTGTTCGAATGCCACAACACCAGAACCTCAAATACATCAGAGCAGCAGGCATATAAATGCCATTACTGATGATGGCAACCCAGTTTGACTCCAACGGACCACCAGCTGCAATTTTTTCACCATGAAAAAAAACAGGGAGAAAAAGTAATAGGCACCATGGGTGGGTCTACAATCAAAAACTTCAATCTTCTTGGGGTTTTCTGCATTTTAAAAAAATGGCATTGGAATTTATGGAAAAAGGGAAGAGAAAAATAGTTCAAGGTTACTACAGTTCTTCAGAGATGAAGAAATTACACAACCCTGGCTATTATACCCAAGCACTGGAAAAAAGCCATAATGAACGTTCATAGCCTAGCACACCTCCCTGCTGTCCCATTAAGACGCAGCACAGGTTTCCATCCTACAACCCTTTGAATGCTGAACTGAAAAATTAATCATTTGTGGAATCAAAAAAGAAAAGGGGAAGTTGGGGTGGGGGAGGTGGTTTCTGGAGGGGGGAAAAAAACATGACGCCTCTTGAAAGTCTTTTATATAGTCTTGAGAACACAAAGCCACAATGGAGGGCGCCGCGGATATCGATTCAGCTTTTTAAAAAAAGCGAGCCACTCTCTGAAATATAATCAGGGGTCTAAGGTGAAAATAAATCCAGTGGACAGCTGCTACTTTTGCACATTGTCCAGCCGGCCAGCCAAAGTAACATATGTCCCCCTTGGAGCCTGGCAGCTGAACTGTAAAAGCAACTGTGGACACAATGAGAAAGCGTCTACGCGAGCGCGGATGCTAGCAGCGATTTGTAAGACTTCAAATATTTTACAGTTGTCGATTTGCCCAAAACAAACACGCGAGCGATGCCGTGTCGTTTAACTCAGCTGTTCTTCAATTTTTCTCCCTTTAATGGATAACAGCATTCACTGTATCCCTCGACAACCTGGTTTTTAAAATCAACAACATTAAAGATTTCTATTTTTTTCTATTTCTACCATTTGTGCTGTGTAGAAAGGCCTGGTTAAGCTTTTTTTCCCCAACATATGTGTAGTTTTGTCAAACACAACACTGAATTTGGAAAACGGCCGAAATGGATTTTTTTTTTTTTTTTAAATCTGGGTCAATAAAGACAACAACAAAAAACACACAAATATGTTTTAGCAAACAAACGTGAAATAGTTTTAATCCACTTACTCACCTCAGTCTACTTTTTCTTTCTGTTACACACATTGAGCGATTTATTGGATAGCTACATTCATTACTGGAATGGATATGGACCTAATCAATTCAGGTTGAAATCTGACCCCGGATTTCTTAATAGCAGCGATCTTTCTTTGCTGCAGTCAGACTGCAATGCTCTTCTCCATTTTTATGCTTAATGGTAGCCAGCTTTACTCCAACTAATAGATGAATGACAATAAACCTCCAAAAACCAATCTGCAAAATATGCCATATTACCAAACGTATGCTGATTATGTCCATGATATGATTTCTGAACATCCAATTCAAGATTTAGTTCCTTCTTGCAGGGCCTCTGCTGTTCTGGGAAGGCTTTAGTAGATTTTAGAGTGTGGCTTTGAGGATTTGCGATCATTCGTCCAGAAAGACGCATTAGTCAGAGAGACTGGAGGTGCAGCTGGCATTATAGTTCATCCCAAAGGTGCTAGTGGGATTGAGCTCTGGTTACTGTGCAGGTCAGTTCTTCCAATCACCCTTCCAATCCAATAATGTGTTGGCCCCCTTTTGTCGCCGAAACAGTACTGACCTGTCTAGAATTATCAGCTACACGAGCTTATCTGTTGGATCGGACCACACGGGCCAGCCTGCCTTCCCCACATGCATCAATGAGCGCTGGCCTCCCGTGACCCCGTCTCGTCGTGTTCAACACCGTTTCGTCCTCGGGCCACTTTTAGTATAGGAATCGCCTTTATTTGTCACATATACAGCACAGTGAAATTGATATGGCGCCCCTAGAGCATAGACAGTTAAGGGCTCGAACCTCCAACCCTCTGATCAGTAGCCCAGCGTCTCAGACCACTGAGCTACACCCCCACACCACCACTTGATACCTAGATACTAAGCACTGCAGATTGGAAACACCCTAGAGGAGCTGCAGTTTTGGAGATGCCCTGACCCAGTCGTCTAGCGATTACAATTAGGCCCTTGTCAATCTTTACACTTGCCCATTTTTCCTGCTTTTAACACTTCAACTTTGAAGACAAATTGTTCACTTGCTGCCTAATATATATCCCACCCACGAAGGTGGGATATATATATATATATATATATATATATATATATATATATATATATATATATATATATATCTATATATATATATCCCACCCACTAGGTGCCATGATGAAGATATAATCAGTATTATTCACTTCACCAGGCATAATGCTGTGATGTCATATTGTTATGCCTGGCTGGTATAATAATGCTACAACCGGCATAGCGATCCAATATAATATGGGACTTGGTAGCCCAGTGATTAAGGTGCTGGCCTCTGGACCGGAAGATCACGGGTCCAAAGCCCACCACCACCAAGCTGCCACTAGTGGTCCCTTGAGAAAGGCCCTTAACCCTCAAGTGGCTCTGGATAAGGGCACCTGCCAAATGCGGCAAATGTAAATGTAATAATATTGTGCTCCCAACTTTGTGGCAGCGGTTAGTATAGTACAGCCCAATGTTTGGCATGGGCACAATGTTTGGATGTCCTTTAACTTTTGACACATTGAATAAAATTATTAAGCAACTGTTCGCTAATTTACAGAGACCAAATTTATCGCAGTGATTAATGATAATTGTAATTTGCATTCATAGTTTTGTCCTTGGAACTCAAGGGCAGAGTTATGTGGGAAGAGAAGAAGGCGTTAGAGTTAGATTTTTGTGCATTTCGGACAATGTTGTTGGTGTTAAATGTGTTTATTAAATACCGTTTGGTTTGTAACGCGTTTGGCAGACACCCTTATCGAGAGCAACTTGCAATTATTTCAGCCATACAACATAACTGAGGGTTAAGAACTTTGCACAGTGGCGGCTTGGTGGCACTCGGATTTACATTCGTGACCTTCTGATCAAACATTAAACACCTTAAAAATATCCCAATCATTAAATTTCATATCTTTTTCAAATCGTTGTATGTTAAGGTGAAGAGTTGCCTGGTACTTGCTACAAAGCAGTGTTTATAATGCTATAGCAGTTTGCATTGAGCCAACCTTGACAAGCCCAAAACTCTGATTAATGTGACGATACATTTTTCAAAATATGCCAGAATATGCCAAGTCAAGCTCACCAGTTTAGGTCAACAGCAAATACACATTTGGGAATAAAAAAAAAATCAATTATTTAAATTCATAAATTTCCTAAGTAGTCATAAGTCAATATGTTAAAAACTGTGAACAACACGCAGGCACCTGCAGGAGAGAATTCAGGTTTTGTGTATGGCAGAGAGAGAATTTCCTTCTACACTTCCCTCAGTCTGGATTATATGCTTACAAATGCTTAAAAGGATTGTATTGTTTTTTTGTTGTTTATATCAAAATGGAAAAGTTCCTAGTTATGGCATAGTAGTAGTAGAATTCTCAATCAGAATTTGTTCCAGAACATGATTCAATAATTTTGGCTGCAAAGCAAATCATCATTATATCCATAAACTCATTCTCTTATAACGCCTAAAGTAACAGCATGTTAACTATATTACATTCTAAACATTTTTTTTAAAGTTCATTTCCCACCACAGGAAAGACATTTTTAGCTGCTAGCGCAAAAGTGATAACAGGAACTAACTAGTTTTGCGGACGTTCCACATCATTAAACATAGCTAAACGAGAAAGAGACATAAAACAGGAACATTATTGGTGAAAAAAAATCTGAATTGGTTCCCTCATTGTTCCTAAAACTGAACTCTGGAGTGGCGCGTGAGCCTGCAGTGCGCATGTCGCGTGCGTTATGGGATTCACTTCAAGTTCATTAGCATTGCTGAAGTGTAAACATTTAGCATTCTGAACACACCTATAGTCATAACTGTATAATTTCAGCTAGCTAGCTCCTTGTTAGCAATGCATTACGTGCTCCTATTAAAAAGCACTGCCCTGCTTAGCGGGGATGCATTATGACTCATTTCAGCATAACAAGGTTAAATCTCATATGAAGCCTACGCATAAATTCCTCTGTCAATGATTTATCACGTCTCCCAAGACCAGAAAGTAGTTGTGTTTAATAAATCTCACAGGGATAAGCTGTTTCAATCTAACCTTGACACATTTCGCTTGCTGCTATTTTAGGAGCTGGGCCAGCAGCTAGGACAGAAGTGACGGTGGGAGAACACTACAGGGAGAGAGAAAGAGACACAGAAAGAGAGAGGGAGAAACGCAAAGAAAAAGGTGACACTACTTATGCAAGTAGTATATGGTTTTGGATGTAGCCTGTAGGTCTATCCTTTTCTGTATTTTATCTAGGCGATAAATCGTTATTAGTGGTTAATTCGACTTTATTGTTTATATCGGTGTTGATAAAACAAAAATCGACTTTACGATTTCACCTTGGTTTGACAGAGCGAGCTTCCGTAGTTCTCCACCTCCTGCCCTGTATTACACTTCCAGAGTACGGAATCCAACATGGTGGCGCGCTCTGACCAATCCGAAGAGCTCGTTTCCAAGAGGGGGCGTGGTTTCATCAGTCGTATGGAAATGCTTCAGGTTTGCAACATCAGACGTTCAACAAGCCAAAGCCCGGCTGTAAAATTTGTATAAAATTTGTGGAAAATAAAGGAAGCAGGACGACTCATTTATTCCAGCACCTCAAACACAACCTCGTTGTCGAATAGGAAGGCGTGTGTGGCGCTGCGGGATACACATGACAGCGGCAAACCCCAAAACACAGACTAAAAACAGGTACAAATAACGGACACATTTTCCTCACTGTATCCAAAATGGAAAATTTTGTCTAGAAACGTTTAGATCGCCCAGCTCTACGAAGCTGTAATTAAAAGGCATCTTGAGATGAAAAGGTTTAACCCTCTGATAAATTAGTACACATTCGCAAACAATCTGAAATAAAGGAGGGGAAAAAAGGCACATGGTTTAGACGAGAGCCAGTACGGAGCCTCACAAGCCTGCCACGAACCATTCCTCATCCGTACGCGTAGATAACGACAGACACCAAATCTCTATCTCAGGGATTACAAGAAACAACAAGTGATACGCTGTGAAAGCGATTTGAATGGTCATAATGACCTCCTGCCATTCCAATATCGCTATTTCAAATGTGTCATTATAACCAATCAAACAGTCTGATATTGGATTATGATTCAATTTCGAAAAGCTACTAAATGCAGCCTAATTACCCTCATTGAAAAGGTGAGACGCCATGAGTGTACATATTATATCTCAATAATCGCCTTGAGCATGCATTCGGTTTTAAGCCTTATAGATGTCTAATACATAATAATATATTAAAATAAATAAGTCTGGTTTTAATATGCTCTGAAGAGATCACTGGAACTGCTCATAAAAATTATATAATTATAACAGTAACATCACATTAGAGTCTTACTTCTCTCATATAGCGTATACAGTGTAGATACACACACACACACACACACACACACACACAAACATATATAAAGCTTAAGCTGCAATGCTTCATCCCTATAGCTGGAGATAAAGCCTGACATCACCGAGGCACCCTAAAGTCCAAAAGCGGATTATATGTAATAACAGGTAGCGTGCGAAAGCATCGACCCAAACAAGGCCCTTAAACAATGCCTAAGTGAATATGGTGTCCCTATGAGACACTGTTAGACGCTTATAATGTGCAACCAACGCCTACGAGTCTCTGTGTCACCCCTGAGCTTTTCCTCAGCTTCCCCAGTTGTTCTGAAGAATCAGCCCACCATCTCGGAAATTGAGCTAATTTGTATACTTGAATGATTTTGTGCATCTTTTACCTAATTAAGAATGCTCTTTAGACCAAAAAAAAAAAAAAAAAGCTGAATACGGGACCTGATTAATGCGCTGACAAAAAGACAAAGGTGCTTGTTTCCATGTGTGCGCCATAAAGCCCACCCCTCCCGACAACACCCACCCCAATCTGCCACACTGACTCAGTGTCACAGGTGAAGGCCAGGCAGACGACGGCTGCCCCCAAAGGAGCTAGTGATTCAGGGCTGCAGTCTTATCTGGCTCCCTGTGGACTGGGGAAAGTGTGTCTCCCAGAGAGCAGTCACACGCCAGGCTGGCGCCAGGCCATCTGCTCACCTGGCACTGGGGCTGCCAAGACCTCCGTCGACCCCTTAGATACCACCAGCCTCCACCCTGAACTACCCACACAGAAAAAAATTAATCTGAGTCACGGGCTGGACTAGTGGGCTCACGATTTATTATTGAAGAATTCATTTCATTATTCATCTACGCACCACTGTGTAAATACTCAATACCCTCAGCAGTGTAGCTAACACCAGAAGCCCAGTGAAGGTCATATTTCTCTTCTGGCTTTATCATATTTTCTCCTTTGTTAAGTACATCCGGATCATTCCTAAACCTGTTGCTGCATTGTAGATTCGCTAAATGTCAGTATTGACGCATCACCAGGTTAATGTATTCCACTACTGTTTTCACCGTACGGGCTTTAATCTTTTCATTACGGCATGCCGGACATGAGGCAGGCCAAAATTGCATGTTTCCAAAACATAATGTGCATAAATTTATTCGGTTTGCTAACGAAGTGGTAGCAAATAATATAAGTGCATGCATAAATGCAAAAACTGTCTGTACAAAAAGCTTAAAATTTTAACATCTAGTCAACATAAAGGTATTGTAGATTACAGTACTTTTCTTTACTTTGCTTGTTTTTGGGCTTAAATTAAAACATTATCCAGCCAATTACTTTGTTCCCTTGTAATATAATTTATTATTATCGTTATATTAATAAAGATTAAATCTTCAGGAGCGAAAGGAAGTCTTATTTTATTTTACAAGGCTTTTGCTAAACTGACTCATCATACTATAACGCCAGACATCGGTTTATTTATTTATTTCTTTTTCTTTTTTTCATATTCAGCTTGGAGATTAGACCTTCTTGATGCCACAGATAAAATATTCATAAGCTCAGAGAGCTTTGGCAAAAAATAAATAAAAAATATTTGGAATAGTCCAATTACTGTTCTGTCTTTAATGTCCTGTATTTAATATTGTATTAAACGTTGTTACTACATGTTAATGGTGTGAAAAATTCCATAAAGCTGTAAAGAGCTGAAGAAGGGAAAAGAAAAAAATCTAAATATTGGCTGCCTAAATCTGCTTTGCATATACATTTAAAAAAATAATAATAATAAATCAACCTACATGAGCGAACGTCTTAAGAATAACATCAAATCTTTAGACCTAATTTGGATTTGATAAAACCTCTTGACTAAACCACCTTTCTACACACCTGTAAAGGCCTCATCAGGTATGATCTGAAGGTAAGTCTGCATGTAATGCTAGCGTTAGCTCGCTACCCTGAATTAGCCAGGTGAAGGCAATAACTGAAGCGATCTGTTAGATGACTTTAAACATCATGCCTTTCTATATCATTATGATAACTGTTATAACATGGGTATGCAACACAATCTCATCTGTATTCTATTGAAATGTGGTCCACGTTGTCCAAGCGTAGCTTAGTAGAAGCAACAGAATGTGTGCAGCAAAATAGTGAAGACATTTATGATGAAACTAGAGCTGGTTTTACGATTACACATTTGCTTTGGCTTCCGTAGATCTCCGCCTCCCGCACAGTACAACATACAACAAATATAACATGGCGGCGCGCTCTGACAAATCTGAAGAGAATTTGTTGAAATTTGTGGCAACTAAAAGAAGCAGGACGACTAATTTATCCCAGCATCTCAAACAAAACCGCGATATTGAATGTGACGCTGCTTGATAAACATGGCAGAAACACAGACTAAAAACAGGTAAAAAAAACATTTTCCCCACTGTATCCAAAATCAAATTTTGTCAAAAAAAAGATTCGATTTATATAACACATCGCCCAACTCTAGTTAAAATCGCTGAGTCCAAACACAATCTTTTAACCGAACTGCTTCCTATTGGATCATTCTTTATTCGAATCGCCGTGATGCTCAACTAAACCTTTCAGGATCTGCAGTAAAATGAATTGGATCATTACGTTTTTTTACACTCGTTTGTGTTTTGTTTCATATAGTCTCCGAGTGAAGAATGCACATTAGTGACTGGAATATATTTTTTTTGGATCATTTGGCTCAGCTCATGGCTTGGCTCATTGCATTGGACTGTTTTCCTCTATAAAGCAGTTGTATCGCCTGTGACAGGCTGAAATTCTTTCCTAAATTCTTACCATACCCTGTAAATAACAAGATAATGTGACGGCTTTTATCAAATCCGTATATGATAATAAAGTGCTCCCATCTCCGCACTACACGAGGGCACGGGTGCATCGATGCGTCATGTAAGAGGTGCCTAGATAACGATGGATATTATTGGGAGCCGTAGAACGAATTTTTGCCAAAACCCAGCTTTTCTTCCCCCCTGCCAGGCACCATATACAACATGTCAGGATCAAATAGAGGGTCAATGATGAATGAGCCAGCATGTGTCCCATATTCTTACTTTCACCCAGTCTAACCTCTGCTAGTCCATTACCGCTCAGCCACAGACTCGTGTCCGCTATTGACAGACAATACGCTGTCCTTTTTGAGTAACACTATGGGCGCGACTGTGTTGTGCACTCGCCTCCAGCGCCTGCAACATGCGACAAAAAAAAAAAGGAAAAAAAAAGATCCTGATTGCCATGCTGCAATCATTCCTTCTGCGCTGAAAACCTGAGTAATGATCACAGTTGGAGGTCAGCGCGTAACGATGCCTTCGCGAAGGTTACGCCAATGACAAACAAGGAGGCCTAAAAATCACTTCTTAACGGATATTCTTCAGAAACGCAGCGGATTGTTGTTCACTTTGAGCAAAAGTCCTAGCGGCCGAATAGTGATGCGACTACTCAAACACAGCTGCAGCCGAAAAAAAGCCATCTTTTTTTTGCCATCTCTTTCTGTCTTTTCCCTGGACACTCGCCTTTCATCCCCCGGTCCCTTCATTACAAAGCAATGCACAGCTGTCACTCTGTTGCCCAGAAACACAATAACTACTACACACACAAAGCTGCTTGTCTAGAACAGAATGGTGACTGTCTGAGTCAAATTTGTCTGGTATAGACCTGAGATTTGGTTGAGGAAGTAAATCTAAGTAGAAGAAAAAAAAAACATACTGCATATTCGGTATAGTAATGAATCACATTGCAAAGCTACAGGATACAATGCTTAGCATACACCAACCTGATTTGGACGAAATAAACAGTACGAAAGCAGCAAAGCAAATATCCAGTGCGATCATCCTTTTGTCCCGTACCCTTTTCCACCCATCAGTTTTATTCACGTTCAAGCTGAGCACTATTCGGGTCGGATATTAGGGCTGCACGATTATTTGAGAAAAAAGAATCACGATCTCAATCCAAACATGCGATCTCATTTCTAAATGATGCCGAGCCACTTCTGATTATAGGCCGGTTATTACTTGTGCGTCAAGGCTACGACGTATCCTACATGTCGACGCCTACCCTAACCTGACGTGCGCCTCTCGACGCAAAGTCGGTGATTGGTCGGCTTGGCAAAGTATTTTTGGTATACCGTCGTAGGTGTTCCGGTGTATTCCTTCATAAGTCCATAGTGAAGAAAAAAAGGATGGACATGGACCAATCAGCCAAAAGGATCATCGAAGAAGCGAGAAAATATCACCACCTCTATGATTCTGTACATGGCAGGAATTTACGATTGTTGCTACAACAGAAACCCAAAACAACAACGAATAAACTCAAACACTGCACCACTGCCAACTAGTGTTTGGGAATAGTCGGTGCAGTGCGACACAGAAGTATAAACGCTCACGACGACGTCGCTTACGTGCTCAGACTACAGCATTCACTCGCCGCAGAACTGTCATAGCTTTCAGATCATGCTACGTTCACAGGTTATAGTATTTTTTAAATAGTTACTGCTAGGCTATTTTTGTTACTTCAGAACTTTTTACTTTTTTGGACTTTTTTGAATTGTGTGAGAGAATCGCAATTCCCCATGGAGAAAAGTCGTGATTCACATTTTAGCAAGGATCGAGCAGTCCTATTAGATATTGTGGCATATTCCTAAACAATATAAATAGCATGAAATTATGATCACCTGACATTTCCCAAGCATCCTATTTTAAATAAACCTCAGGTCGTGTAAGACATTCCGTGACTCAGGTCGCCACTATTACAAAATAAACACCAAATTAACGATCGTACAGATCATATCGTAGGATAGAAGACATTTCAGAAGCTTTAAAATGAATGCCAGCGTTGGAAACCACTGCTTTATCATTCAAAGGAATCTCAGAACGGCAGTACGTCATTTCGCATACCTCGCGAAGTAATCACACTTTCATGTAACACTAGCACTTTCATGCATGCTGAGAAAAACACTGAATATTCAAACAGAGTTTAGCATTCAAATAACTCTCCATATTTTAATCTGAAAATGATTGATATACAAAAAGCCGTTCTGTTTGAGTTCAAACTCTCAATATCAAGCGTAAGAAGTGAGAACACAGAAAAAAAAGAACACTGTACCTTAAATGTTCTAATAAAGCACAGCATGAATTAACGATAATTGACTGATTCATTATCAACGTCCTATTGCGTGACTGAGCCTTGGCATACAATATGCTGTTCTGCATGTGCTCTGTTCTGAACATTAAAAATGCATGCTTGATTATATTATATATATATATATATATATATATATATGAAATGAAAGCTTTAAGCAACATACTTTCAAATGTGAAAAATCTTCCTGGCTGAAGATTCTCCTTTAAATAAGCATTTAAGCACAGTCGAGTCCAAAACTATATAAAACATGAATAACCAAAAAAAAGTTATATTTTCCTGTGATCGTATCTACAAAGGTATGTGTAAATCAACACGGCACAAACAAAAGCATGAAAGACAGAAAATCCTCCTCCGGATATTTCAACATGTGAATGGACAGTAAATGGATTCATTTAAAACCTTTACTGGGAGCAAATATACAATATATACACAAGTGATATGAAGAACTCTTGAGGGTGTAAATTTATGCATAAGAAACCAGAATAGTTCATTCACAATCTAAAAAAAAAAAAAAAAAAATATATATATATATATATATATATATATATATATATATATATATATATATATAATATATATATATATATATACACACACACACACACACACACACCACACACACACTATATATATATATATATGCTGACGAGTACAAAGTATAGAAAAACATGCACATGATGTGACTGTTGGTTCAAAAATGGATTTGCCTTGATTATAATGAGTGTGAGAATTGTACAGGATGTCCTCAAGTGACACTAAGCTTTGTGGAGCTGGAGCACCATGTTGGGGAATGAACTAATTAAGACTTTTTCCTGATCCTGGGCAAACTGGTGTTCAGAGACTGTCTTTCCCAATAACGCTAATGAGAGCAGGAATCCCGGGGACCCATCAGGTGCCTCCATCAGCACAAAAGCCGAGGCGAGACGCGATGCTCTGTCCACTGGACGAGTAAACTTATTCCGTTCTGAACTAGGACAGCGGCCTCCCTTTTGTCCACTCGGCTCCTTGCTCCGCGATACTCATTAAGATCCATGAACAATAGGTTTTTGTTTTGTTTTTTTTTCTAACGAGTGCTCTTCAAAATGACCTGTCTTTTGAGATCGTTGGATAGGCCTGATTTTCGCTACGCCTGAGCAAGTTTTGGAGTTTAACCATCTAGAACCGGTTTACTCCGACGTCATCTATCACATTCTATTCTCTTGACATTTTGGGTTGGTTTTGGTTTTAATTTGCAGTCTAAAGATCTGACAGGATGATTAATGTTGACTTAGCAGCCACTGGCTGTGAAAGCTGGTTAGAACTGGTAGTCAAACCACCGCCTGCTCTGGGGGATTTTTGGTCTTGGTCATGAACTATAATTTGGCACAGGCTACCATGTTTTCTTGGTACATTTTCAAAAACTGCTCTTGTTAATGTTCATTCTTTCAAAGATCCTATCCTGAAGGTTATTTTTGTTTTAAGTTGGATGAATTCCGAAATACTACAAACAAATCTGTAAACAAAATCGTACTAAAGTTTCATTCTGCCCAATAAAGGTGAATTGTTTCAAAATACAAATCCACAATCCGGCTGATGCATATTTACAAACTGATGAAAAACAAGGACGATGCATGTATTCTGAAAATGAAACCCTTTGGAATTGTGAATGTGTAAGATGATATTTAGATTTCATACATTTTGGTCGTTAATTCTTTTTTTCACTTTATTTTGAAAAAAAAATGTGATTGTTCTGTTCGAGTCCTGTCTCAAACACCGGGCTGCATTTTGCTTATTATGCTTCATTTGTCTAATTCCCTTATCTGTCATTGTCCACTTCCAAATACTATTTTTTTGTTTGTTTTTTACATCTAACCCTTGATTTCCATTTCTTAGTTCGGTACACCCTTACTTGTATGTTAATTCTATTTTAATGCCCATTGTAGATATAAACTACAGCTATTTATTCCCACACCAAGCTTAAATAATTGCATCCTGCCGATGACAAATATCCACATAAAACAACATTGTGAATCCTGGCATCTGTTCAGAAGTCGTCTTAAACGCTATAGTTCTGAGCAAAGTGCAAAAATGGATATTGCTAGCTTCAAGGCTGTGGATTTGAAGACGGCATTGCAGAGACATGGTGACTAACATTACACTCACAGTTGTTACTCTGTTGACACAGCCCACATCTCGCCCACTCCACACCATCTGGCCCAGTCATAGACAGACGAACAAATGAGGAGGCCTCGGAGCCATAAAGACCAACGGTCTCCGGCAGGCTTTTAGAGCAATCTGCTCCATATTCACTGGCTTCACCCTAAACGGTTGTCAATCTTAATAGATTTTCTCCACCTGGCTCCAGTCTGAGGCTCGGCAACGCATTAAAAATCAACACCCGACTGTTTTTTTTTTCTTAAACAGTTTCAAGAAGCTGTTAGGGCATGGTATCAGAAAAAAGTCGAAGGAAATTGGATTCTTTTGAAATAATTAGCGCGTGTAAAGTTGTAGGCAACTGCCCGAAATTCACAGCATCCAATCAATCACAAAATTCAATGAAGGCTGTAATCATAATAGCATAAACGAACCAAAGAAAAAAACAAAAAAAAAATTTTGCATCTTCTCAGAGTCACAAGTACCCATCCATCTTATAAAACCTTTATCAATTATCTGCGGCTTGACATCTCTTTGTTCCTAAAATCTAAACAGATGTCCAAACTTGTGGAGGGGAGGGGGGGGACTTGAGCTAGCATTGATCTCGTCTGATGCCTCCTCAGCTACCAAAAGCCACAGGATATATGCGGGAATGAGACCTCTGGTTATAACAACATCTTTTTCGGCATGCGTAATCCGGAGTAATGTTTTTCAACGCGGAAAAGTAATTTCATACCTTCATGATCAAGGGTGCTGAAAGAAATGACCACATGAGGGGGGGAAAAAAGCCATACTTTATTCTTAATCCGTAACCTTTGTTGCTCAAAGCACCATGGGCCTACAGAGTGGAAAAAAAAAGGCAGAGGAGACTATTTTTTTCCCCTCCTAATCACCTAAATCCTCTAAACTCCTTTTGGCTTGAGTAGATATGGAAGGGCGTTTTCATCTCAGTAGGCAACATCATGCCTGGAATCTTTATGAAAAGAACGCTGGAGAAGGCGTGGGATTCGGATGATAAAGCAGGCGAGCATATTTTATTTTTAGCCTGAAAGCCTGAATTAATGGTCCAGAAGTTAGTGACATTTGGCAGCACCAACACAAAAATCGAGTCATCGTCGTCTTCATGTCAATGTGATATTACAGTCAGAAAGGGGATTCGCCTGACTGTCGTTTTCAAGACTAACTGTTAGAAAACAGCAGTGTTATTTACTTGAATGGGCCACGTCTTGATATTCAAGCCGCACACTGTGATTACGACGTGCTGCAGTGGCAATAGAGGAATGACACGAGGCGGCATGAAGGGTGGCGGAGTATAGAGAGGCGCACGCAAAAGCGATCAAAGGTGAGGAGGCAATCACAGTGATAACATCGCGCTCCCCAGCCTCAGCGGGATGCTCGAGGGCTTGCGCAACCAGATTGTAGAGGTAAATAATAATACAGTTGAATAGCGCATGGTGTATGCCGTCTCTTCATTGCAATTTTATACAAGTAGCAGATCAAATGTCAACGATGTTTTCTTCACTGATGCCAATCGCTAATACAGAAATAGACGCTGATATCAAGCTGGCCCTTCCCTAGAACCTCTTATAATATTGGTTATGACATCGTCAACAGGAAAAAGAAAAAAAAAAAGGGCTGGAAAAGAGAGCGCAACTAAAAACCGACCTGGGTCACTAGTGCAGTGATCTACTGACCTCAATATCCAAAGAACAATAAACACTGATGTTGTCCGCACTGCACGTCTGGATAATTCGACACCCAACACGTACACACATCAGATAAGGGCTCGACAAGCGTGTGGGCTTTCGCTAGACACGTTTGTCATTTCCTGAGTGAGTGAGAGAAAGGAAGAATTCTTTTAGTGCTCCTAAAACAATGTCAATATTAGCCCTAAATAATGATGTTTGGAAAGAGCAAATGGCCCGGCTCCATAAGATAAATATCTCTGCGTTTAAAACGCCGCTAAACATTTTTATAGTATTTGTCATGCACTAATGTAAAAGACCCATACGTGGGGATTGCTGTTAGAATCATATATATATATATATCGAAGCCATTAAAATGCACTTAAACCACAGCGATGTTGAATTCTCGATTAATATTTTATAACAGCAGCTCGGGCTGTAATTCACAGTCACAGGTTTGTATTAATGTGCTCATTTTAATACATTATCATTTCTATAGTAACAGCTTGTCTGGGAACTTCCTGGGATGGTGGGTGCTCCATAAGAAAAGATTTTTGTGTGAGGGAGACTTTTAATTCCTTTTTTTTTTTTTTTTTTTTTTTTTGCAAATAGATATTAACTTTAAGTTACACAGGGAAAGTCCTCAGGATATAGAGATTTCCTGTTTCTTAAAAACCTAAAGAAGGTCCTTTTTATAGCATGCATTTGTATTGCATTTACGGCAGATGCCAGTTTACAGAGCGACTTACAACTGAGAATTTGAGAGTTAAGGGCATTGCTCAAGGTCACACTAGTGATAGAATGCTGGTCCTGGGTTTTAAACCTGTGACCTTCTGGTCCAGAGGCCAATGCCTCTGAGCTACCACCTCTCTAAAAACAGGCGGAGGGAAAGAAGATAATTTTGATATGTGTTATAAGGTACTACATTAAATTACCAGTGAATTACTGTCAATATTACCTGGTAGCATATGCAAAAGACATGACTATGTAATATATCACTGAAGACTCACACCTGCTTCTTATCACCATTAACGCTTGTATTTAAGGCTCGGCTTGCACCTGTTTTTCAACTGAACGCTGTTAACAGGTTAAGGTGCTTTTTACTTGTCACCCTTACCTGTAAACATATATCTATATAATATATATATATATATATATATATATATATATATATATATATATATATATATATATATATCACGTATCAGAGCGTTAAAATTTGACATTGCTTGGGAAAAACATCCCAACCCCACTCCTTAAAATCTTCCAAACACAGAGCTGACCAGTTGAGTCCTGCTCAAGGGCCAAAAAGTGGCACTCATATATTTCTGCTCTCACAACTTTCCAAGCACTTACGCAGGACCTTAACCGCCAAGCCGCCCACTGTTCCTTTATATGCATTTTATGAATGCCATTTAACAAAACTGCACACACAGAACAAAACCCAGTAACCCCGGGCCAAATGGGATGAGGTCAGCTTTGTCTGTATGGGCTCGCTTGTCTGTCACAGTCAAAGAGCCTGTTCAAGGTCAGATCGTTTTTTTTTCAGCTGCCTGCATTGTAATGAATTCGGTCTTTGCTAATGATAGATGTTGTTTATAAATGAATCTTGAATGACAAACTATGCAAAAATCAACACACCTAGAGGTAATGCTGTCCGGTTACAGACTAAACGTCGCATTAAAAACAAACAAAAAGAACACATTTCTTTCAAATCAAGAAATGTCTCTTGACGGACAAATCCATTTCAAAAAAATCTCATAGATGACATCCAGCGGACGTCATTTTTATTCAGATGTGATTATTAATACTCATAAGGTGGAATGCGGCTCATCACTCAAACAGAATGAGACATTCGACAGGGGCTGTCCAACCGCCCCAGGATGAGCGCGCCGCCATTGCTAGGTATTACATCAGAGACTGATGAGTCACTCGGAATCGCGGTCCCCAAATTTGCGCCACATCAACATCCGCCAGGAGGACAAAGACAAGGGGATAGATAGATAGCCTGAGAGTAGGTCATCGGAAAACACTGCGATAAAGAGGGGAAAAAACCAACAACGCTCGATTGGGATCTGATCCAGGAAACAAGCAAATCCTTTTAATGACCTTTTAGTGTTTTAACTGGTTTTAAAGACATCATATTGATTGCATAATCAAAAGTTTCCTTATGCAGAATATAAAAAAAAGGCTCTTTTTTGCTGGATTTGGGTCTCCTTGCACAGCCAAAGGACGTTAAAACAAGTTCATGCATTTTATTAAAACAGAAAAAATACAACCATTCCATATATATATATATATATATATATATATATATATTTTTTTTTTTTTTTTTATTACTAATTACACCTTTTATTTCTGGTGTGAAGCGGCACAAATTAGGTTATATTTGTATTAACAATGCATCACCCATTCGCTTTGATCCTAATGCTGGATTTAAAAAAAAAGGCACCATAGTCTCAACATTACAGCAATATGAATTGTCTTTTAAGTGCTTTTTCAACAATCATTTTCACACTTTACGCCGTCAGGTCTTATTTTTCAGGCTTTTCAGGCTGAAGCTAGGTGTTTTCAACCTCACTGTCCAAACAAACCCAGATCCTCCTTTCAGTGTTCCCTCCAAAAGCCACACCCACCAAACACATGGTCTGCCTCAGACACAATACATGAATGCTAATGCAGGGGAGAGTTAAGCACAAACACTTGCAATCCCATGGGGTTCTGCATGAATCCGAGACAATATATTTTACCTTACAAAGCTTGAATGATTTTATTTTGATTGTACTTCATGTAAGGTTAGTGGAATAATTCCCCCCCACCCCTCCCCCAACCCCTCAAGCCATGTCAATGCAAGACAAAATAAATGATCAATTTTAGATCGAGCATCAAAACTGTCACAAGACAAGGGATGAAAAGGAAAATCGCCTGGTCTGAGGTTCAACTCTCTTACGTCTGCATCCTACTCACGAGCCTGTCGGTCTGCGACTTTAGCCCAACCCCTCAACTTCACCGAGGAGAAAGTCTTTCAGCGCTGGAGGGGGTTAGTGGCTTTTCAACATGACAAAGCCCACTCCATTTCCCTCCTTTTTTTCCCCCCTCACTCTCCCTCCACTTCTCTATAGAACGCCTTCAGAGCCAGCACAATGCAAATCAGCCTGGGTTCGCATTCATGCAATGATTAATATGCACAGACCGCCCATTCTTATCATATGACAAGCAGTGGAAAACACCACAGAATTGGAAGACGCTCTGTCGCAACGTATGCTTTACATATCAAATTGCAGCATTTCTGAAAGCCTTTTTATACACAGCTGCAGTGTAAATAATATTTACATGTGTATGCACAATCAGGACAATTAGGCATGTGCACGCTGGCTAATTTTAATATTGGAACGTACGTAAGTGTTAGCGAATGGATATTAACATGCTAAACACAAATATTTTAGATGCTCTGTAATCAAAGATCTTTTTTTTTTTTTTTTTACTAGAATTAATGTTTTTCTGTTGTCTAATAGAGACACAATATAGGGTAATAATAAATCGACTGTTTTACTGAATATAAACTTAACTGGATACCTGCTCTATACTTCAGACGGGGTATATATATATATATATATATATATATATATATATAATATATATATATATATATATATATATATATATATATATATATATACACGAGTGGCCAGTCTCCATATAGCAATAAAATAGCAGAAAAAGAAGTAGATGCTTTGTCTTGTTAATTCCAAGAATACTGCAAACTACAAATCTGGGTATTTGAATATCCATTAACAGCCCTAGTAACGGTGTTTAAAAAAAGCCCTACATACTGTGTAATTGATTCGGTCTGTCACTTCACTTGTCTGAAGTGAGCTTTGTTTTTTAGCTTTTTACTTCAAGTTCGGTTCACACACATTTGTCTTCCACTACCGTTACTGTAAAAGACATCAGGTTTAATGGGCGACTGGGCTTCTAATCTGATGTCAGTATTTATTTGTTAGACACCAGTCGAGGAAACACTCCTGAAAGTACAGATTCTCAACCGACATAAGGTCGATACAACATGAAAACAAATGGACTTAAAAGATTATCATTATCCAAATGCTAACGAGCATAAGCGATTGAGGTAATGTGTTTGTTTCCTACACTATCATATAACCATCATAATAAAAGTACACAAGGTTATGAAGCAGAGTACAGCATCCTTTTACAAACATGTTTGTAGATATTTGTCTCTGTCCAATGGGTTTTTCACAGGCTATCGAGTAATAACAGTGGCACAGTATAAGGACCTGGAGGTCAGCTATAGCCATCCATTACCCTCCATCCATCTGATACCACACAGTTTATGATGGTTCTTAAGAGAGGCGCATTTCCTCTCACTGAATTTGCTGCTTCAGAATGTCTACTCCAGGCAGTGGTATGGATGATAATGATGCTTTGCCAAGGCTATCAAGCATCTTTTAACTGTGCGTCCACTTTTATTTCGCACGGTTCACACAACAGCCCTCATTGTTTTCTCTATGAGGGTATTGGGTTTTTCCCCTTTTTAGGTCAAGGGTTGGGTATCATTTTAATGTTATCGATTCCCGAAACCCAATTTCGATTACAAACGGTGATCCAACCGCAGAAGATTAGTCGAGTTGTGACACTTTGCTTGCAACATATTAGTTTATTACAATAATTAACAACGATTAGCTTTGTCTTGGGTTTTTACAAATTGAGCGCTTCCCCACGCCTTCAAAAAACACCCAGCGGCCACGACATGGTCCATCTTGTAAACTGATGTTTATATTACCACATAAGGTCTTGGAAGATTGCCCGGCGGGGAAAAAGAAATCTCAAGAATCGATGAGAGGAATCGAAATTTTAATTTTATAACAAGGATCCGATTCTTAATCCTGATTCCGAATTGATCGATTCCAAACCCTATTTAGGGTTGCATTCATGCATTCAGTAAACTCGTTATCATAGGCCTTCTATGCATCATAGGTCATGCATCAGATCATAAGGCTTCTATACAGTTCTCACACACAGGCTTAAACCTGAACAATGTACTTCTAAAAAAAAAAAAGTTTTCTTTTACTATATATTCTATTATATTTTTGAATAAGGGATTGTACACAATACAAGTTATTACTATAACCCACTAAACTAATTAAGGTCAGGTGCTGTTTTGGAAAACAATTCAGCACCTTCTGACAAATCAATGTGGATTATTCTTTCATTAAAGGCATTTAAAAAAAAAAAGGTACAATGGTGTCGGTTAGGTAGTTCTACTGTTCAAGGGATAAAACATTGTGTTTTCCAAAAAAAAACAATATTTTCTCAGCACAGTTATGAGTTCTTGGAAAACCCGTCACTGTCAAAATATTACCCAATTAGTGGTGGTCCCTTTTTATTGATGGACATGGTACAGCTATGAGCTATATCTTCCTATATATAGATATTATATATATATATATATATATATATATATATATATATATATATATATATATATATATATATATATATATGTGTGTGTGTGTGGTGTGTCAGTGTGTTTGTGTGTGTGTCGGTGTCGGTGCACACAAAAAGTGACAATTCTATAGACTTTACATCCTAGTTCTTACCCACACAACTCCATACTCAGACATTCACACCATCTAATTTAGAATGTAACATCACCTACAGTAGTTGCTGCTTCCTCATCACACACCTGTCACACTCAGCACTACCTTTCACACCCTGTTCCTACGAGTTAATACCAGAAACCCGCTCACTCTGTAAGGTTCTATGCTGTAGAGTTCAGTCGGATGACTTAACAATTCATAACACACTGCATTTTTTGATCCAAATTGCCGCTTTTCTGACTGCCAGCGGTGCATGCAAAGTAACACCACGGTTACATCAAGACACCGTAGTGTAGTGCCTTCAAGAAATGATTAACGCAGCTAAAAGATTGTGATGTGTAAGACATGTAAATGAATACTGATAACAAAAGGCACCCTGCTCCGTAAAGCTTTTGATTTACTGCGGGAAACAGGCATCAATCAAAGTGGAGAGAACGTATCCGAGAGCAAGATTCGCAAGCTTGTGTTCAGACACGTGGACAGCAAATAATCAAAAATGGTTTGGGATTATTTATCGATAATGCTTTTTAAATCGATAGAGCTTTTTAGTCCACATAGCAAGTGACAACAAATGTCCAATCCCATGTATTGGTTGCAGGTGATAAAAATAAGTCAAATGTATTGGTTGCAGGTGAGTCATTATATACATGTCATGTCATATGTATATTAAGCTTGTTAGATGATTTTTAATACAGACACACACTATAAATATATATATATATATATATATATATATATATATATATATATATATATATATATATAATACTATACATATATATACTGCCACATTTTATACAATTCCAACCTGGAGAGCAAGCACAACAACTGCAGTACAACAATGTCCACCATCTTTTTTACCCCCTTTAAATGAGTCATATGACAGGACTGAGCGATACAATTTTTTTTTTCAATACCCCATTGTAACCAATTCGAAGAGGGCTGTTCGAAAATTTTCCATTTTTTAATGGACGAAAACACCGTCAGAGTTGGGCAGAAGGGCAAACCACAAACAAAAACATGTTTTTTATACTTTATACTGTAAATTTACAAACTCACCAACTCGGATTAATTCTAATTTTCCAATTACACACTAGATTCTCACAGTGTTACTATATCTGTCATATGTTGTGTGTAAACGCCCTATATAGCCCATAATTCATTTTACTATTAAATGTTGGTTGTGTGGTCTACCCATATATATATATATACGGAGGAAAATGAAGAAAGGAAGGGAAAAGAAAAGAAAGATATAATATATATATATATATATATATATATATATTACCTTATATATATAATATATATATATATATACTCATATATAAATAAGATAATATTTCGATATTTGGATGGATATATATAGATATATATATATATAATATATATATATATATATATATATATATATATATATTACTCATAATAATATAGATAATAATTTCGATATTTGGATGGATATATATATATATATATATATATATATATATATATATATATATAATATATATCCTTACCCAGAATGACTTACTACTGTCTCAACTGTGCAGCTTAGGGTTAAGAGTCTTGCTCAAGGCTCCAGCAGTAGCAGCATGCTTGGATTTAAACTTATGACCTTCCAATAAGATGTCCGATTTATTCACTGGGTTCACGCTTTAGCTTTTCTAAATTGCAATTGCGAGGAGGATTCATTCTTTTTCGATTTGTTAAAAAAACGTACTGAGCTTTAACACGCAAAAAAAGAAACCCGCCTGAATGCGTAAGGTAGGTGTTTGATAGCGTCTGATCTGAAGGTCGTGAGTTTGAATCCCGGCGTCACGTGCTGCCAATGCAGGGCCCACGAGCAAAAAGCCCTTAACCGTGAACTGCTCAATTATAAGACACTCTGGATAAGGGTATCCGCCAGATGCTGTAAATGTATAATATCCCTGACACATCTGTCCACAGCCATTAACTGGAAGCATCCACCACTGACCATGATTTAATTTACATCATAACCCAGTGCTACTGACACATTATACGCTGTATAGATATGAGGTAGACATTGTAAATGAGTGTACCATAACCGTAATATAAATCCTAGGTGAAAAGTTCTGGCTACATCGCCTGCTTTAATTTAGCAACCGAGGGCTGGAAAAGAGCGTGAATAATGTGTCCCAGCGTAACATCGGCAAACGAATGCATTAGCAACAGCCAGATGAGGCAGGACACGAAGCTTTCCTAGCACATTCCAAATCGCAGGTATGTAGATTGTCACAGGCGGAGGACGAATTCCCCGTACGCCATTAACTTAAAAAGATAAAATCAGACAAGATAATGAATCTGCTGAAGACAATCATTGCTCACGTCACCCCGATTGCGCTTGGATCGAGCCGGCTATCTGTTCGTTTTCTTCTTGTTCACATTCGCATGATTGGACGATTCTATTTTTTTTTCTTCTTCTTCTTCTTCTTCTTCTTCTTTTACGATTAGCATCGGGATGTTTCTTTTTAAGATTTATTAATCGGTCTAGCGGGGATGAAATTCTTGTCAGCCTTTGAATAGAAAGATGTTATGATAATGTGAAATTGTATTAAAATCTAATAAGTTACATTTAGTCTCCTTAATCAGATTGTACAGTATGTTCGTTTTTTTTTTATACCAGGATCCCTAGAGGTAAAGTCATTTTTTTGTTGTTTTTTCGAGGAGGACGGGATTCCTTCTCGATCAGGCTGTCGCTAGCCGGCCAAAGGCATATGTTAGCTCATGTAAACAAAAGAGGGCAGATAGGTCTTCATACTGCACCGGCAGATATTTAATGCAGCTTGGCTAGTACAAGGGAACTGGTTATGACTGGTTATACACTAACAGAGAACACTTAACGGTCATAGAGCACAATGATATCTGATTAAGTTAATTAAGTTGCTGATCATTTTCCATCTTTATCACAGGTTTTTCCTTATTTGTTTTTGTTTTTTTAAACTCACCTGAATTTATAGCATTTCAGGACTAAGCTATAGAATTCCAGAGCAAATACAAAGAAGGGTATAATTTTCTCTGGTTATACCTCTTTCCTCCTATTTCTTTCATTCCTTCTATTTTTTTCCCTTTCTTTTTACAGTTTCCTCCTTGCAGAAAATAGTCCATTTGTGTTTTCATTGCGCCTTTGAACTCACCACAGACGTTTGGATTCCAGATGTGAACAATTTCAATAAACCCCCCGCCCCGCTTGATATTTCTTTCCCTCTTTTTTTCTCTCAGCTGTTGACTCATCTAAAACTTCGCTTTTCTCCTGAGGTCAGGCTGCAGAGTAAACACTCCGGAATGGCACTTTCATTAACTTAGGGTTGCTTTTATTTTTGTAATGCACGTTCAGAAGATCAACTCATGTCAGTCTCCTCTGTAAGTTTAAGAGATGTTTACTACTGTTTGGGCTCAAATCTTTGGCTCAAACGAACCGTCTTTCTGTCCGTGATCTTGTCACTGTTCCTCGCCTTCCTTCTGTTTCACACCAAGACACACAAAAGCAGCTGCAAGTCAACATTTACATGTCAACACCCCACGGTGCTGAAGCAAGGGAATCAGTGTGCAAGAAAAATGGAGGGAGAGTGAAAGAGACTGACAGGTGCAAGTGTGCTCAACAGTCACCTTACTGTAGTAAAGCACCATATTCCTGAGCAATTACTCACCCAAATGCTTCTTAAAACATGCTCACAGAGAGAAAGGGGGAATGCAGAAAATTGGATGGGAGTGGGAAAAGGAACACACAGTTGGGGGGGGGACCAGAGAAGAGCACAAAACAGAAGAAGAGGGGAAAACTGCAAGGTTGAAAAGGAGAGGGGGGTGGACTGAGAAAGAGGAGCAACACAGAGATGGTGAAATAAAACGGGGGGTGGGGGGGGGGGGGGGTTGGAGGGGTGACCTAAAGGCCACCACCAGAGAGTGATAAAGCAAAAAAATAAGTGGCACAGAAGGAGCGAGAGGGGTGATAGACAGAGCAGAAGAGGGAGGGGCAATGAGAGGAGGAAAGCAGAGGGAGGGAACGCGAAAGAAAAGTGGGGCACTGAGGAAGAAAGGTGAAAGACGGCGGGGGGGGGGATACAAAAGGTGAGACACAAATAAAGACATATATCGATGGAAAAAGAGACGCAAATGCAGTTAAGAAAACGTGGGAAGCGGGAGGGGCAGAAGAAGAAAGATAGAAATGGAAGTGATTGAATTAAAGGCATGAAGAAGGAAAAGGGGGAAAAACAGCGAACAAATGAGGGGAGAAAGAGAGAGAGGGGGGGAGAGAGAGAGAGAGAGAAAGAGATATGGGTTGATTCAGAGAGACAGAAGAGGGAGGTGATATAGGAAAAATTGTGACAAAAATTAAGTGAAGGGGGGTACAGAGAAAGAGAAGATATAGAAAGAGGGATGCCTACAGAAAGAAAGAGAGACATCATCATCAGGAAAAGAAATGAGAGGGCAGAGAAAAGAAATGGGAGAATGAAAGATGGTGTGCGCGCATGCAGGCATGTGTGTGTGTGTGTGTGTGTGTGTGTGTGTGTGTGTGTGTGTGTACCATTCTGTTCTGCCTCCCCACCAAACCACCAGCTCGCGCGCTTTCATAATGACAGAAATGTGATACTGAATGAAACTTTTGAAGCGTGTTTTTGTTGTTGTTGTTGTTGTTGTTGTTTTTCCCCCCCAAAAGTAACTATCCAACATTGGGTCCATATTGCACCTTCATTTTCATTCATATATGATTCATTCTTAGGGTTAATGTACTTAGTGATTGTAGCGCGTGCATGAGTGCAAGAGCGCGCACACGGCTTTTTTTTATTTACGCAATCGTTTACCAAAAACCCGCTCAAATCAATGGTTTGAGCACCGAACCAAAGCTGCAGGAAAGATAAAACACCATGTCATGCTATTACACTACACACAAACACCATCACTTGCTTTTGTTTTTGTTTTTTCTATTTCTATTTCTATGCGCCGTTCCCCCGGTGCGCTAAAGGAAAGGCACGCGTGCGCTCGGTCCCAGCACACACAGAGATAGGGTCCGAGGTCCGAGGCAAAGCGTTGACTTGTTTACTATCAGGATCACACTTTCACACCCTGCACTTTTCATTATGCCACGACGGCTGGTCATGCATTATCCTTCTCTTCCTCCTCCTCCTCATCATCATCAGCGCAGTTCCAATGTTGCACATCCAGAAACAATCAGAAGCTAACAAGGGCATCATCTTGATATGGATTACCCAGGCCCCGGTACTGGATCAAATGCGAGTACGTGCATGAACTATGCATGAGCGATCCGAAACCAGCTTAAACCTCATATCGCTAATTCCACACACCGTAATGATGGACGTTAAGAACTTAACGGAAGCCAAAGTGCACCGGGCTGCAAGCAAGTGCCATCCGCATCAGGACCAAAAGAACGCGTGCAGAAGATGAAAAGTAACAAAAAATGCCTGTTTTTGATTATTATTATTATTATTATTATCAATAATAATAATAATACTAATAGACATAGATCAGTCGCATCTTTACCTGCATGTCCGAAAAGCAGCACGGTCCAGATGAGATCCCGTGTTTGAAGCATTGCAAGTGTCTCTCCGTGAGGATCCTGAAGGATGCACTGAGCTCGTTGTGTATGTTCAAGATCTTAGCGCGATGTTTCCCGGCCGGACGCGTCCCGGTTTTTTGGGAATAAAGTGGGCAGAGGAATGAAACGGCTCCACTGGAAGAGGAACGCGCTGGAATAGAGCGGGCTCTGAGCAATGAGAAGCGAGAGGAGCGCGGCAGCCGTAGGACCTCCTTCACCGGAATCAATGCGCCGATACGCACACAACAACCCCCCCCAACCCCCCCCCCCCCCCCCCCCCCCCCCCCCTCCCCCTCTCTCTCTCTCTCTCTCTCTCTCTCTCTCTCTCTAACGCTTTCCACTGGATTATGGAGCCGGGAAAGAAAGTAGTGCGCGTTCGCACGTGTGCCAGATGGCAGCGCGTAATTCGGATTAGAAAGAAAAAGGGCCCCCAGAGGTAGAGAAGAAAACGAATCACGGGGAAAGTGAGAGGGGAATGATGTGTGTGTGTGTGTGTGTGTGTGTGTGTGTGTGTGTGTGTGTGTGTGTGTGTGTGTGTATGTAGTGTTTGCAAAGCAATTGTCAAAATATTTGAAAACCAAAGTAAACTGTATTTTCCATAAAAGAAACCTACACATTCCAGCTAAATGAAAGCTTAAATATTATTTCCAGGGTTATTCTGAAACACACACACACACACACACACACACACACACACACACACACACACACACACACACAGTGTCGCCATTGTAGGTGTTCTATAGAAGTTACATCGACTCCTCGATTGCTTTATCCTGGTCAGGGTCACGGTGGAGCAGGAGATGGACCAGACGGCCGGAGCACACTGGAGGCACACTGGGTGTGAGGGTAATATGTCCTTGATTGAATGCCAGTACATTGCACAACAACACACACACACACACACACACACACCCACACACACACACACACACACACACACACACACACACACACAAAGAGAGTTTCTAGAACAACTTTAAAGGGGGGACCCAGAAAAGGGGGAACCGAGTACACCCAGAGGGGCAATCAATAGATAATGAACAGAAACTTCTTATTGGTAAATATAAATGGAGTTTCTCTTCACTTCTTGAAATATTGATATAGTTTTCATTTGTAACAGAAAAAAAAATGAGCATAGAAAAAATCTATATGCATACATTTTAAATGCACTGCTACACAATGGCATTTAGAAGAATTGTAATTAGAACTAGTAGCGATAGGTATTTCTAACACCCCTGTTTACATCGAGGATACAACCAAAGTTGGCTAAAATGCCCAATTTCCAAGGGCAACACATTTTCAGCGGCAGTGGTGTCAACCATGGAGCTGTGACTTGGCTCGCTAATGATCGTGCTCCCGAAAACTAAGATGTACGGAGCAAATTAAAAGGACCCTTTTCAACTGATTTCAATAAATTCCCCTTGAAAGCATATAATTTTTTAAAGGGTGACATTTAAAACAATGTTCATGGGTCGTTAGTTGATTAATGGCTTTCTAGGAAGAAGGGGCTTTCTCCACGTTAACCATCATTCTCAATGCTTTGTCACTGATATGGGCGTGATTAATTATTGTTCAAATTATTTCTGTCTTAAAGCATAAATCTCAGTGGTAAAGCGATAGGGGTAAATCTGATATACCGCTGATGTAATTCAACACGCAAGATAAGGTCTAGATTTCTACCGGTACAAGAGCTACAAAAGTTAACATTGTTGACAAAGTATAAGCGCCAGTTTTATGCAATGTGTAATGATTGGCAAGGCCAAGATATACTTTTGCCCATGTAATCAAGGACAGCAAAGAAAAATGATTAGATTTACAAGTGAGAAAGCATAAACACATATACACAACAGAACTGTGATCATATTGTTTCAGTTCCACAAATTTAAAAAAAGATACTGGTTCTCATGCCTATGGTGCTTACTGGGGGACCAGATGGTTTCTCATCAAGCCAATTTAGTTTCAAACTGGGTGTGCGTTTCACGAATAAGTATCTCACATGCCTGCTTTTTGAAAGGAGATGGAAATTATTCAAATAAATAAACCCACCAGGAGTAATCCTGCCATTATAAAAGCGCTAAAGGATAATTTAAAAAATCATCCACCATTGTAAACCTGCCATCCTAGTTATCCATATCTTATGGCCTGACATCATGACGTGATTATATTGTGTATTATACGCTACGTCTATTATCACTAACCTTCAAAGTACAAAGAAGTCAAAGGGGAAAAAAATGTACTGTTGATTGTCGTTAGAACCGTTTTTTTAAACCACAACATTGTTAAATTGTAAAACCTGCATGGTCATAATGTCTTGATAGATTTTCTATAGCAACAGTTCTAAGTAAAGAGAGAGTAATGAAGAGAAAGACGTATACTGTAGCAAAGAGAGAGAGATGAAGAGAAAGAGATATACTGTAGTAAAATGAGAGACATGAAGAGAGAGACATGTACTGTGGGAAAGAGAGAGACATGAAGAGAAAGACATATACTGTAGTAAAGTGAGAGACATGAAGAGAGAGAGACATACTATAGTAAGGAGAGAGACATAAAGAGCGAGATAACATACTGTAGTAAGGTGAGTGACTTAGGAGAGACATATAGTGTAGTAAAGAGAGACATGAAGAGAGAGACATATACTGTAGTAAAGAGAGAGACATGAATAGAAAGACATATACTGTAGTAAAGAGAGTGACATGAAGAGAGAGACATATACTGTAGTAAAGAGAGAGACATGAAGAGACATATACTGTAGTAAAGAGAGAGACATGAAGAGAGAGACATATACAGTAGTCAGTGTTGGGAAGGTTACTTTGGAAATGTAATAGATTACAGATTACAAATGTCCCTATTCAAAATGTAATAAGTTGTGTAACTTTTCAATTACTTTGTAAAAGCAAAGACACTGATTACTTTTTGATTACTTTCATTTGTCCACTATTGCAAATGGCATACTTTTCATTTCTTCACACAGAACATGAAGATAAAGACATATACTGTATAAATTGTTCTAGAGTACTATGAAGAAGAGTTCAATACAGTAAGATATGAACTTGAGAGAGAGACATATACTGTAGTAAAGAGAGAGACATATACTGTAGTAAGAGAGAGAGTATACTGTAGTAGAGAGAGACATATACTGTGTAAAGAGAGTAAAGAGTAGTAAAGAGAGAGACATATACTGTGAAGAGTGAAGAGAGACATATACTGTAGTAAAGAGAGTGAAGAGAGAGACATGAGAGAGAGACATATACTGTAGTAAAGAGAGAGACATGAAGAGAGAGACATATACTGTAGTAAAGAGAGAGACTTGAAGAGAGAGATATACTGTATAGTAAAAGAGAGAGTAAAGAGAGAGACAGAGAGAGACATATACTGTAGTAGAGAGAGTAAAGAGAGAGACATGATAGAGAAGAGAGACATATACTGTAGTAAAGAGAGAGTAAGAGAGAGAGTAGAAGAGAGAGACATATACTGTAGTAAAGAGAGAGAGAGAGAGACATATGAAGAGAGAGACTGTAGTAAAGAGAGTGAAGAGAGAGACATATACTGTAGTAAAGAGAGAGACATGAAGAGAGAGAGAGAGACATATACTGTACTGTAAAGAGAGAGACAGTAAGAGAGAGAGCCGTATACTGTAGTGAAGAGAGAGACATATACTGTAGTAAAGAGAGAGACATGAAGAGAGAGACATATACTGTAGTAAAGAGAGTAAAGACATGAAGAGAGAGAAGAGAGAGACTGTAGTAAAGAGAGTGAAGAGAGAGATATGAAGAGAGAGACATGAGAGATACTGTAGTAAAGAGAGAGACATGAAGAGAGAGAGACATATACTGTAGTAAAGAGAGTGACATGAAGAGAGAGAGGGACATATACTGTAGTAAAGAGAGACATGAAGAGAGAGACATATACTATGTAGTAAGAGAGAGACATGAAGAGAGAAGACATATACTGTAGTAAAGAGAGAGACATATAGACATGAAGAGATGATAGTAAAGAGAGAGACATATACTGTAGTAAAGAGAGAAAGAGAGAGACATAGTAAGAGAGAGAGCCGTATACTGTAGAGAGAGAGACATATACTAGTAAAGAGAGTGAAGAGACTTGAAGAGAGAGACATATATAGTAAAGAGAGAGAGAGAGACATATACTAGTAAAGAGAGTAAAGAGAGAGACATATACTAAAAGAGAGAGCCATATATAGACATAGAGAGAGCATATACTGTACTGTAGAAAGAGAAGAGAGAGACATATAGAGACTGTGTAAAGAGAGACATGAAGAGAGAGACATATACTGTAGTAAGGAGAGAGTAAAGAGAGAGACACTGTGACATGAGAGAGAGAGACATATACTGTAGTAAAGAGAGAGACATATACTGTATTGAAAGAGAGAGACTTGAAGAGAGATAGACAAATACTTGTAGTAAAGAGAGAGACATGAAGAGAGAGAGAGAGACATATAGTAAAGAGAGAGACTGTAGTAAAGAGTAGTAAAGAGAGAGACATGAAGAGAGAGAGACATATACTGTAGTAAAGAGAGAGACTGTAGTATAAGAGTGAAGAGAGAGACATGAAGAGAGAGACATATACTGTAGTAAAGAAAGAGAGAGACATATACTGTAGTAAAGAGAGAGAGAGACATTAAGAGAGAGACATATACTGTAGTAAAGAGAGAGACATGTAGAGACATATACTGTAGTAAGAGAGAGTGACAGAAGAGAGAGACATATACTGTAGTAAAGTGAGAGAGTGACATGAAGAGAGACATATACTGTAGTAAAGAGAGTAAGAGAGAGACATGAAGAGAGAGACATATACTGTAGTAAAGAGAGTGAAGAGAGAGACATATACTGTAGTAAAGAGTAAAGAGAGAGACATGAAGAGAGAGACATATACTGTAGTAAAGAGAGAGACATGAAGAGAGAGAGAGACATATACTGTAGTAAAGAGAGTAAAGAGAGAGACATGAACATGAAGAGAGAGACTGTATAGACTGTAGAGAGAGACATATACTGTAGTAGAAGTGACTTGAAAACTTTCTGTAGAGATGGATAAGGGCGTCTGCTAACTAATAAATACAAATGTAAATAAAGAGAGAGACATATACTGTAGTAAAGAGAGAGACATGAAGAGAGAGAGAGACATATACTGTAGTAAAGAGAGTGACATGAAGAGAGAGACATATACTGTAGTAAAGAGAGAGACATACAGAGAGAGACATAAAGAAGAGAGAGACATATACAGTAGTCAGTGTTGGGAAGGTTACTTTGGAAATGTAATAGATTACAGATTACAAATGTCCCTATTCAAAATGTAATAAGTTGTGTAACTTTTCAGTTACTTTGTAAAAGTAAAGACACTGATTACTTTTTGATTACTTTCATTTGTATACTATTGCAAATGGCATACTTTTCATTTCTTCACATAGAACACAAATAAATCTAAATAATGTTTTTTACTAAAATGACTTTGCTTTCATATTTTAAGGCCATATAAAATAAAGGACACTTTTGGGAAGATTAAACATATCTAGGTTCATTTGAAGCATTATATATTATTCACTATTAAATGATAACTGTGAACAGAATGTAATTTTAATATATGTCAGGTTTGATTGTCAATTTAAAAAAAAAAACATGAGAACAAATGATTTACTGATTGAAAGACTCTGTGTATATTCAAAACTGTTATTTTGATCATTACACAAAAATCTTTTCACTGACATTTTAGAATGTATTTACCTCAGAAGACCTCATATGACTTCAGTGAGAATAAAGATCTCTGACTGAGCATCTTACATCACTGTGATATATTTACATTTACAGCATTTGGCAGATGCCCTTATCCAGAGCAACTTACAACTGAGCAATTGAGAGTTAAGGGCCTTGCTGAAGGGCCCACTTGGTGGTGGTGGAGGGATTTGAACCTGCGATCTTCCTGATCTTCTGGTCCAAAAGCCAATGCCTTACCCATATATAAAAACCCATATATAAAATAGCTTGTTTTGTACGTGTTTTGTACGTGTATTTTATGCTGTGGTCAACAGCGCTGGTGTACAGCATATTATTGATTTTAGGACGGAAGCTGCGGGGGGGAATTTGAAAGCTTTGAACATGCCTGTTTTACATGAAATTGTTCAGTTGGACCCCTATTTATAATCTTTAACATTTTCATAAGTAACTGTAATTTAATTACACATTTTTTCTCAGTAACTGTAACGAATTACTGTTACATTTATCTTGTAATTAAATTACACAGCACCGTTACATGTAACTACTTACTCCTCAACACTGGCTGTAGTAAAGAGAGAGAACATGAAGAGAGAGACACATACTGTAGTAAGGAGAGAGACATGAAGAGAGAGAGACATATACTGTAGAAAAGAGAGATAAATGAATAGAAAGACATATACTAGGGAGGTGGTGGCTTAGTGGTTAAGGTGTTGTCCTCTGGACCAGAAGATCACAGGTTCAAACCCCACAACCACTAAGCTACCACTAGTGGGCCCTTGAGCAAGGCCCTTAACCCTCAATTGCTCAGTTGTAAGTCGCTCTGGATAAGGGCGTCTGCCAAATGCCGTAAATGTAAATGTAAATATACTGTAGTAAGGACAGAGACACGAAGAGAGAGACATATACTGTAGAAAAGAGAGAGAGATATGCAGAGAGAGACACATACTGTAGTAATGAGAGAGACATGAAGAGAAAGACACAGACTGTAGTAAGGAGAGAGACATGAAGAGAGAGAGACATATACTGTAGTAAAGAGAGAGACTTGAAGAGAGATACATATACTGTAGTAAAGAGAGTGACATGAACAGGAAGACATATACTGTAGTACAGAGAGAGACATGAAGAGAGAGACATGTATTGTAGTACGGAGAAAGACATGAAGAGAGAGACATATACTGTAGTAAGGAGAGAGACATGAAGAGAGATACATATACTGTAGTAAGGAGAGAGACATGAAGTGGAAAGTGAAAAGACTTGATGTTGAAAAGCAGACGGATATGCTGTGGATGAGGAGAAGCACATGATGTTTGCAGAGGCTTATTGAAGAAAGACATAATGTTGAAGAGGAATAAGATAGACGAGTAAAATGTGTTGGAAAAGAAGAGGTTCATTGTGTGGAAAGGGAGAGAGGAACATGACATGCAAAGGGAAAGACGCATGATGTCAAATGGGAATAGTTCATGGTCTGGAACTTACAAATGGTATATTATGGCCGATCTACTGTACATTATTTGCAGCTTCCGAGTAAAGAGAACAATCGTCAAGGGAGTGATTGTTTGTAGCCGCGATCATTTAAGCGCTTAGTGGAAATAAATAAATCGAACTCTAATCATGTGGTTAAAGAATAATGGGTTGTGCATTTACATACGTAAAAAAATCATTGGCAAATTGCTGTAGTAATAGAACGATAAAATCTCTGTAATGTCCAGTTGTTGAAAAATTAATCATCTTTAAAGTGGCAAAAGTAAATCTGCGTCACTTCTCGATGCTTCATGTCACCCCATCATTGATTATTATTTTTTGCTTATTATAGTGTGCAGCATCATGTCTTTTTCCCTCCTAAATTAACCATGTGAAATAGTCCATTATTGTTCCATTAGTAGTTATGTGTGTCGACTTTTTTTGTGTACTGAGTTTTTTTTTCCCTTTTCTTTCTTAGCGCCTGCAGTAAGATTCATTATAGCCTTCAAATAGGCTTTATGGCATTTCAGTGCAATTTAATGACATTTTATTTTCATGACATTTATATATATATATATATATATATATATATATATATATATATATATATATTTTTTATATGTTCTGTTTTTATTTTTTAAAGCTGAGTAGGCTTTCTCCTGGGCTTGAAAATAGATATTAGAATGGTGCTATACACTTGTGTATTGAACCTCCATCCTCTGAGCAATTTCATTTGAATCTGACCACTGGTTAATTTGTTGGGTTTGCATATTCTCGCTTAGATTCTACTTATTCATATTTTATGGTCCAAAGTTCATCAAAAAAAAAACCTATAAAGAAATGATAAGGCATCAACGCACAAACATATAAAGACAATTAATCCTTTGAAAAATAAATAAATAAATAACATATTGTACTAATGTTCAAATGTTCAATATTGTATATGTTCTTTCAGAAGATATTCCCTCAGCTGTAGTATAGAAGATGATATCTGATATGTCATGCAAAAATCTCCCTTAGGTGTTCAGTTAGTTGCGATTCGATGAGTGTGACATCATATGATTGTTTCTGCATATGAGCCACATACATTTCATACCAATCAAATGATTCAGTAAGGCCATGTGCCCTGTGGGTGAGGGCGGAGTCACACTGTCAGACACCATTGGCGTTAGAATAGATGTATTTCACCACAGGAAAAAAGTTATTAGGCCGTAGACATTTGTATTGATTTGCAGTCGCTTTAAGGGGACGAGTGAAGTCAACCTAATCTAGCAAAACAAAGACATGCCCTCGACGGCATAATAGAGCAACCAGTTGCTCCATTTATGTGCCACCTGTATATATATATATATATATATATATATATATATATATATCTATATATATATATATATATATATATATATATATATATATATATATATATATCCTTTTTTTCTTCTATTTAGACTAACTTTATAGGAACTGAAGAGAAATGGAGAAATGAAGCACATTGTTTTGGTTCTTGGAATATAGAACGGCTGCTGTTTCACACTCACTGAACATCAATAATTACAGTCACTTCGAGATCAGGAGATTGTATTGAAATTGAATGTTGTTATTCATCACAATTCTGACAGCACCATGAGCATTCATAAATATGGTGACATTAGTAACAAATAGGTTTGAATGGCAATTAAAGTGTGTTGTATCCAAACGGAATAATATAAACATCACTATTTGATCTTCATAATAGAATTACTTCATATAGTTGATTATATATATATATATATATTATATATATATATATATCTATATATATATATATATAAAGAAATGTGAAATTACATTACAGTTACTTATGAGAATGTTAGGGTTACATCTAAACAAGTGCTTTAAAAACTTTGAAGTATACTATTACTACTACTACTAGTGGTTACTGGTTATCATGGTCACCTCACACCTCCAGGCTTGGGGGTTTGATTCCCACCTCTGCCATGTTACTTGAAATAGTGTCCTGTCATAGCTATCCAAAAATTTGATTTCTAAAATAGTATTAAGTATTTTTTGGTTTAAAAATGTAAGCTTATAAAGCTTATAAGCTAATATAAACTTAAATTAGGGGGCACGGTGGCTTAGTGGTTAGCACGTTCGCCTCACACCGCCAGGGTCCGGTTTCGATTCCCGTCTCGGCCACGTGTGTGTGGAGTTTGCATGTTCTCCCCGTGCCTCAGCGGGTTTTTCTCCGGTCCAAAAACATGCACTGTAGGTTGATTAGCACCTTGGAAAATTGTCCCTAGTGTATGAATGTGTATGTGTGAATGTGTGTGCCCTGCAATGGGTTGGCATTCCATCCAGGGTGTATCCTGCCTTAATGCCCATAGATGCCTGAGATAGGCACAGGCTCCCCGTGACACGAGGGAAGATTGGATACAGCGGTAGAAGATGAATGAATGAATGAATGAATGAATAAACTTAATTCAAGTGATGAAAGATTTTGAAATTCTAACAGTAAACAAGAGTTTGAGTACTACTGTAATGTTACCTGTAACAAATGTTGGGAATATTAGAAACTGGAAAGTAATCAAAAATTAATTAAATGTAATCAGTTACTTTACTTTTATAAAGTCATTGAAAAGTTAAAGGAGGAGATGGCAGGAGCTTAGTGGTTAGCACGTTCGCCTCACACCTCCAGGGTCCGGGTTCGCCCGTCTCGATTCCCGTGGCTGTGGAGTTTGCATGTTCTCCCCATGTCTCTCCCCCGGGTCTGTTGTCTAGGTTGGCACCTTGGAAAATTGTCCCTAGTGTATGAATGTGTGTGAATGTGTGTGTGTGTGTGTGGTGTGTGTGTGTGTGTGTGTGTGTGTGTGTGTGTGCCCTGCGATTGGTTCCATCCAGGGTGTACCCTGCCTTAATGCCCATAGACGCCTCGTGACCCGAGGGAAGATCGGATAAAGCGATAGAAGATGAATGAATGAATGAATGAATGAAAAGTTACACTACTTGTTGTATAGGGTCATTTGTAACCTGCAACCTATTACATTTCCAAAGTAACCTTCCCAACACACTACATATAGTCCTGCTGCGACCAGCATGTTGTTCGGAAGAAGAAGTAGCCCAAGTCCATGATCAAGCCAATGACCCTGAAGATACAAGGCAATTGACACTACCCACCATGCCACTGCTCATTGAAAGCAAATAGATTTAACCCAACAAGAGGAAACATATGGTTGATAATAGCATTTCAAAGAAAACATTCAAATGCAGCGGGCGAGAATAAGAAATAAAACAGTGTGTCGTAATGACACACGACAGTCTGTACAGGCCTGCATGAGAGAATTCATGATCAAGATTAATTGGATGTTGTTGTGCTTTTTCACCAAACGGTGAAAGACAGAATTTTCTTCCACGCTCCTCCAAGCCTGTGATCATTTTATTTCACATAGTGACAAAGCTGTAAAGTGTAGCTTTTATATCTGAGTGTTACAGGGTATATGATATGTCTGATGGCGAAGCTGAAATATTTGTATAGACTTGTATATAATATTGAGACAAAATGCACTTTTGATAAGCTGTCTATAAGCTGTCCAGTGAGAGGACCAATCGTTTGTATTATGAATGACTGACTGAACTGCCTCATGTCTATACATTCATTCATTCATTCATCTTCAACCGCTATATCCGATCTTCCCTCGAGTCACGGGGAGCCTGTGCCTATCTCAGGCGTCTATGGGCATTAAGGCAGGACACACCCTAGATGGAATGCCAACCCATCACAGAGCACACACACAATCACAATCACACACACATTCACACACACTCACATTCACACACACATTCATACACTAGGGACAATTTTTCCAAGGTGCCTATCAACCTACCGTGCATGTTTTTGGACCGGAGGGGGGGAAACCGAAGAACCCGGAGAAAAACCCCCTGAGGCACGGGGAGAACATGCAAACTCAACACACACATGGCCGAGACGGGAATGGAAACCCGACGCTGGAGGTGTGAGACGAACGTGCTAACCACTAAACCACCGTGCCCCCCATGTCTATACAATCAGAGTTTTTCCCTAAATTATAAATAATGACATTTTTCATGTATGTTTTTTTACTTCATCCGAAACACATATGGTGTAAATTTTTGGCTTGATTTTTTTTCCACACAAGCTAAATTGCTACATTTAAATAATTCTCCTTTACAATATTGGAGAGATTTCGGTCCCCACAGCCAGTTCAGGTACACATTCAGTCTCTTGTCAGACTGAACTACTGAAACTTGCTCCTGGCAGGCCTTGCCCCTGAAGGACACATGACCTCTGCAATTGATCCAGAATGCTGCTGCATGACTTGTTTTCAACCTTCCTTATTTCTCCCACATACACTCCCTCTGCTGGCTTCCTGTTATTTCCCCTGTCAGGTTTGAAACATTGATGCTTACGTACAAAGCCAAAAATGGCTCAGCATCCTGCTACCTCGAAGCACTAATATCACCCTGCACTACACCACACTCCCTCCAATCCTCCATACCTGCTCGAGTGATCTCACCCATCTCTCAGGGCACAAGAAAGGCAGACTATTTTCTGTTGTTGCACCTATGTGGCGGAATAAACTTTCCCCAGGTGTCCTAATGGCTGTGTCATTAGCAGTCCTCAAACGGCATCTAAAGACCTTCCTCTAAGAGAATACTTACATACGAAAAAATAAAGTCCTCCGTTGCAGACAATATTTTAGAAATAAAATTCTCGGGATTTCACTTAAACCAATGAATCGGAATCACGATGACTTTATTGATAAAGACTTCCAAGCACTTCTGCCATTTGCTTTGAATAAATGCATATGTCAAATGCCATGTACCGTACATGTGAATGTGAAAGAAACCCTATAGCTACACGTTTAGCCTAATTATATAGCACACCTTGAATCATTACATCCTAATTGCTACCCTAAAAGACTGCCTAATGTGATGTCTGAAAGTGTAAGACATGCTGTTATCTATAGAAAGAAATACAGTCAGAGCACTGAGTTGTTTAGCACACCAGGCTGATCTATGAAATAGCTCAAGTGCCTACAGGAACAAATGTGGTGATTAGCCTGTAATAAAAATGACTGTGAATGCTCTGTTGTGATTGGTTTGAATATGGCATTTAATACACAGGTTTATTTAATGTTCGGTGTTAATTCCTCTGCATTATAAGTAATTGTATTAATTAACATAGTCACCTTAATGAGCCGAGGCATGATATGAAAGTGAAAAACTGAGGATCATGTTAAAAATAGAGATATATATAATGAAACATGGCACAGGGAATTAACACCAAAAGCTTTATTATTTGAAAGATACACACACACACACACACACACACACACACACACACACACACACATATATAAATATATATATATATATATATATATATATATATATATATATATAGAGAGAGAGAGAGAGAGAGAGAGAGAGAGAGATATGTAAATGTGTATGTAAATGGATATATGTGCTAAATGGATTAGTTTTCAAGTTGGGAATTGGAATTGGGAATCAAAATGGGAATTGGCATGGATGCTTTATACAAATGTATTTTTGTTATTAGTGAAACTATATTCAAAATAGTGTAAACACAAAATACAAAATATTAACACTATAATATTTTATATAAATGTTGCTATGGCGGTGGGGCACGGTGGCGTAGTGGTTAGCACGTTTGCCTCACACCGCCAGGATCCGGGTTTGATTCTCGGTCATGTGTGTGTGGAGTTTGCATGTTCTCCCCGTGCCTCAGGGGGTTTTTTCTCCGGGTTCTCCGGTTTCCTCCCCCCCGGTCCAAAAAACATGCATGATAGGTTGATTGGCACCTTGGAAAATTGTCCCTAGTGTATGAATGTGTGTGTGTGAATGAATGTGTGTGTGTGCCCTGCGATGGGTTGGCATTCCATTCAGGGTGTATCCTGCCTTAATGCCCATAGACGCCTGAGATAGGCACAGGCTCCCCGTGACCCGATGGAAGATCGGATAAAGCGGTAGAAGATGAATGAATGAATGAATGAATGAATGTTGCTATGGCTGGACACAAAACAGAGCTTTTGCTATCTTTCCACACGGACAGTTTAAATTGCCGGATGTTGTGCACACTTGCTGCATCAGTAAAATAAATATTTAGTGCTTAATACGTATTAATTGGTTTATTATGTGTTTTGCATTGAAGGTTTTTATTTCACCTCATGTAAATATATTGCTTTATATTTTACTAAATAATGCCACAAAAATGCTCGCTGCATTCATATTAATTATGAATAAATGTTTGTGGACAACTGACTATATGAATCAGACCATTCTATATTCAACCCCTATTTTGGTGTTATAATAAAATACACTCTTCTGGAAAGATATTTCACTGGTTTTGTATCAGATTTGTATCAGAATATTTGTGCTCATTTAGCGATTTTATCGCATTTTGGGATTCTAGTTCATCCCAAAGATGTTCAGTGGGGTTGGGTTCATAGCAGGTTGCTCAAGATCACTCACTCTGACAAATGTAAACCATATCCTCATAGGGTTGAGTTTCCCCTAAATTTGTAACTATGATAGATAGATAGATAGATAGATAGATAGATAGATAGATAGATAGATGGATGGATGGGTGGCTGGACGGACGGACGGACGGACAGACAGACAGACAGGCAGACAGATTGATTGAGGGTCAAGATCCAAGTTAGAAACAAGACCAACAAAGAACTCAAACACAAACAATTCAACCTGACTGGGTGCCAGATAAAGTGAGCTGCGTGTTTCCATTTAACTCTGATAGATAGACAGACAGACAGACATATAGATAGATAGATAGATAGATAGATAGATAGATAGATAGATAGATAGATAGATAGATAGATAGATAGATAGATAGATAGATAGACAGACAGATAGATAGATAGACAGACAGACAGACAGACAGACAGACAGACAGACAGACAGACAGACAGACAGACAGATAGATAGATAGATAGATAGATAGATAGATAGATAGATAGATAGATAGATAGATAGATAGATAGATAGATAGATTGATTGATTTAGGTCCTCAGATGCAACTTATCACAAAGAAAGATTGGATGGATGGATGGATGGATGGATGGATGGATGGATGGATGGACGGACGCACGGATGGACGGACGGACAGACAGTTAGATAGATAGACTGATTGATTGATCTGTCAAGATCCAAGTTAGAAATAAGCTCAACAAAGAACTCAAACACAAACATTTCAACCTGACTGACTACTAGATAAAGTGATCTGCTTGTTTCCATTTTCGGATGAAAGTACATTCTGTATGGAAAAACATTGCCATATGTTATGTAAAAAACCTTGGTTTAGGCGCCATGTGCACAGCAAACCATTTTAGTTTTTTTTTTTGCAAACCAGATTCCTGATGTTGTGATCGACTGTAATAATGTTCAATGCTGTTCCACCTTGGATCTTGTTTGTTCCGCATGGATGGCTAATTTTTACTGGTCCTTAAACAAGCCAGCTGGAGTGTGTTTGCAGCACCTGCAGGGGAGGTTTCACTGGCCCACAGTCAGCAAACACACACTGATGAGGAGCTGTTAATGAATGATGACCTCCTTCCAAAACTCTTCATCTCCCACACCTCATAAGATCCGCCACAGGTAACTATGCTCCCTAAGATTACACGTGCCAGCAATTAAACAAATAAGGTCAAGTAATTATCTAATTACATGAATATACGGTACATGTTATCATAAATAAGCATATTGTCATACTAAGTGTTACTCATTAGAGGATTTCTGAAGGCCTGATGGTTTTGATTAAAAAAGTGAAATCATTACCTCTTCATTGGAGAAGTAAACACTTTGTCCTAAAAAAATAATCTTGCTGATTATTAATGCTAGATTTTATACTTTTAAATCTTGTACTCTATCTTCGATGGTGTATTTATACAGAATGCAAGAAAATAAATGTTAATCGAGGTGATACATATGTCTTGGCAAGTCTCTGACTTACCATATCACTTTTTTCTGTACAATTTTGGTTCAGAATTTAAATTTATTGCTTTATGTAAATCTTTATTCATAAGAGAAAAGTTACAGATTCCTGCGTTAACAGTGTATTGCCGCCTACACGTCATAAGAGATAATGATTGTTCTTACAACTTATCAGAATCTGGTTATCAGAGGTTCAACATGACATCTGGGTCACTGTGTCAGGCAGCAAGGAGCCTCCTGAAACACAGTGCAAGAAGATATATTAATTGTGTTTACAAGACAGTCCCTGGAGGTCATGACTACCTAGCTGTTCACGCTTGAGAAAAGAGAGAGAAGTAAAAAGGTCTGGTGGAAGTTTCAATGCTTTAATTTTGATCATAAAATGTTTTATTTTCAGAATTGTTTTATTCTATAAATCATCAAGGTTATTTTTTAATACCTAAGGATATTCCTTGATATTCAGAACATCTCATCTTATACAAGTGTCTGATATAGCCTTCTTTTTTTTAATAAGTTTGCATTGTGTATGAACAACATTACCATATTTTATGTACAAAACAGGTGTATTAGACTAAATACTTAGTTTAGGGACAATGTGCACAACAACAATTTTCTGTCACAAACACATACACACAGACACACACACACATATATAAATTGTTATATTGTATATATATATATATATATATATATATATATATATATATATATATATATATATATATATATAAAATTGGGTATAGTGGCTTAGCACGTTCACCTCACACCGCCAGAGTCCGGGTTCAATTCCCGTCTCAGCCATGTGTGTGTGGAATTTGTATGTTCTCCCCGTGTCTCAGGGGATTTTCTCCAATCTCCACCCCCGGTCCAAAACATAGGTAGGTTGAGTGGCACCTTGGAACATTGTCCCTAATGTATGAATGTGTGTGAGTGTGTGTGTGAGTGTGTGTGCCCTGTGATGGGTTGGCATTCCATCCAGGGTGTATCCTGCCTTAATGCCCATAGACGCCTGAGATAGGCACAGGTTCCCCGTGGCACGAGGGAAGATCGGATATACAGCGGTAGATGAATGAAGAATGAATGAATGAAAAAAAACACTTTGTTAAGAAGTTAGGCTACAACATGCACTTAAGTAAAAATAAGAAATTACTACTACCTGTTTTAGTGTCACATTGGTAACTGCACCTCACATCTTACTAATATATTAATACGAAACAAATTCCAAATGTTATTCCATAATGAATGTATCCAGGCCGCACATTCACCATACAGAGCACAAGTAGACAAATGATGAGGATATATGCACTAAAGTAAGACATCTTGCTTCACAGTATGGGCCTGATACATAAAGAAGCTGGTCATGAGGTGTGTGTTTGTGTGTGTGTGTGTGTGTGTGCGTGTGTGTGTGTGTCCAGTAGGGTTGAGGTCAGAGATCTGTGCAGGCCACTTGAGTTCTTCCACATAAACCTTGCCATGGCTTTTGTCTTTATAAAAAGACATCCTCGATTAATGCATTTTAAACAAACAGTCTGGGAAAGGACCACATATAGTGTGATATTTAAAATCTCTAACAATGTGTTTGAGAAACTGCTTCTACAAGAGCCACATTCGACCGTTAGGATGATTTGTCTGGTGTGTAATTGCTTTTTACACCTTTATACAAAGTAACATATTCTGTCGCTTGCACCGCCAAAGCAATATTAAAGATGTCCAAACTATTTAGCTGTTCTCATAATGTTTAATAAAACAACATTTTTTTTTATATAACACATTATCCTCATTAGTTAACTTGCTCTGTTGATGACCATAGCTAATTTTCACCACTTCACATCAGCTTTTGATTTTCTCTTTCATGCAGGTTATCATTAGTAGGCGGTTTCAGGGATTTTATTATATATTTTTTAACAGCCTTACTAAATTGAATGAAAGTGCATTATGGATTATGTCATCAAATTACATTTTGCAGCTCCTTATCTACAGTATATATGCCTCTGGATCTCTTAGAACCATTAGGATGTAATAAATGTGTCCTGGAAACATTGGGAATGAAGCGGGAATGCATGCTGGAAAGGGAGGACGTTTCTATTATAAGTAACTGTCCATTCACATATTCACACCTACATGAAAGTCTTCTAACAATATACTGACATTTTTTTGGGGAGGCTGGAGAAAACCCATACAGACACATGGAGAACTTGTGAAGCTCCATATAGACAGTAACTGTAAGAATTTGGCAGCTGTGAGATGGAAACGTGGCCTACTATACCACCGTGCTTCATTCTTTTCTTTTTTCTTTTGTTTTTTATTCATAATATGCAAATGCAAAAAGGGTGCAGGGTCTAGATATATAACTCAATGAAGATAAATGTAGAAAAAAAAAACTAATAAAACTGGATGAAATATGGACCTTGGTCATATTTCAACTTCATTTTCATGATTAATTTACCCGTTTCATTTTAATCACAATATCAAAGGACTGGGAGGGAGCTGGAGTCTAATTTGAATACACTAACAGTAATAAATAAATATAGCTCATGTTATTGTCTCACAGTCAGATTACTTTTATAACTGTATTGCATTTTTGCATTTTTCTTTCTCGCCTAGGAGAAGTCAAGGCTGATTTACCTTAAAGTGGGACAGACTGAATGCATTCATGCAAAAGCATTCGAAGCAAGTTTCAGTGTTCATACCTGGAAACGTCTCTAATTTGCGCCCTCAAAAATGATATATTTACAGTTTGTTACAAAAAGAAACACACCTGCACCTTTTCAGATGCTTCCTCCGTATATGCTCAGGAAAGTTTTTGTGACCATTCACGGTACGGTAGGGCAAAAAGTGCATGAACTCAATGCGTCACAGTCTGGTTTTCATTTTTGCCATGAACCATAAAGAAGAAACTGATGGATATGAAAAGAGCATGAAGCATTTCCTTCCTGTCTTCGGAGATGTTGAATATACCCAGTGCCATGTCTCAGAAAGCCTCCGAATACATGCATGAAGCTCTAAACTAATGACGCTCGTACTGTGACTGACTTGCACACGACTCCTTTAAACGTCACAAAGCCGAGCAATTACTCCGCAAAACTGAGCATTGATGATTTTTCCCAATTAAATCTCATTTTATGGGAAAATGGCATGTAAGCCTGTTCTTCAAATTAAGCGCTTTACAAACTAATTACCTGTCAGATGGATATCAGCACAGAAGGGGAATAAGTAAAGGTTCCAAAAAAAAATCTAATGGCAATACGTGTTGAAGTGGCTACCAGCAATCCAGTGGGCATTGGACAAAAGCAAACAGCAATAATAAGCTTTCACTGTGCCGATAAGTAAGCGTCTGTGACAGCACTGTAATTAGAATGAATTATGGGTGGAGACAAAGGGGCAGCAATTTCTCACTTGCTTGCACTGTGGTTTGTTGAAATCAGAACCATCTGATGCTATTTCCATGCCAATCATATGTTTTTCTCAGACAGAACACACATGTAGACAGATATGTCTGAAAAATTATAGTTTTCTGCTTTCTTTCCCCATACACGTAAAAATTGGACAGGAATACTTAAACAGACTATTTATTTAACTAATAGAGTTAATTATTTAGACTAATAGTGGGGGAGGGGCATCTGTTAAATTCCATTGTACATTCATTTCAATCAGTGTTATTTACATTGCCTAAAAACACACAGTACCCACAGCACATTACTGTATACACCATACACACTATCTGTAAACACACACACTATCTATCTATCTATCTATCTATCTATCTATCTATCTATCTATCTATCTATCTATCTATCTATCTATCTATCTATCTATCTATCTATATATCTATATCTATCTATATATATATCTATATCTATCTATCTGCCTTAATGCCCATAGACCAGAGGGAAGATAGAATATAATGGCAGAAGATTAATGAATGAATACCAGCAAGCGAGGCAGAAGGCAACAATAAATCTGGCTAATGTGGATGAGACCGAGGGAGTCAATGATATAAACATGACTGAGAACTGAGACCTCGCTGATCATCATCACCTGTTCTTTCTTGTGTTCTATATGGTCAATGTTAAGTCTGGATACATACATTAGATAACAATGTTTTTTTAATGTCTATTAATTTGATCTGAGGGACAATGTACAGCATGACAATAAAACAGGTAGCGGTAATTACTTAAGTACAGCATATGTATTAGCCTAAACTTTTTTACTTTACCATGAATGAATAATGTGTTGTCGGTACTTCAACTTTCACCTTTCAAAACATGGGTATCTGTACATCTATTTGTGTGACGAATGTATGCACGTTTCCCATCTCTGCAAATTGGACACGATGACTTAAATATCTTACTGTACTGTTTAACAAATGGCAATGTAACAAGATTACCCGTTTTATACATTCAGTGTGCTTAATGTTATATGTGACTGTTATCTTTACAAACATTCTGTCTTTTGGTTTCTTTAAAAACTAAAAGACTACAGTTTCCCAAATGTACACATGGACAGGTCTCCCATTCCAACATACCTTGCTACAGATTCTGTAAGCAAACCCTAAGGCTGCAAACCTGTACTGAGATCTGTATCTAGTATCTGAAAATCTTATGCTAACAATGTAAATCTTGTCAATAGGAAAGTCGTATATAAGATAAATGCCAGTATCAATAAAAACAGTTTTAAAATACAAAGAAAGCAAGAAGTCACCATCTTGCCCGAATCTGCTTTTTTTTAAACCCAGTTATTACATCTGGCAAAGTTTACACAAATATCTTAAGAAGAATGTGCATAGGTTTGCCAAGCAATCTGGCAGACTTAAAACATATGTGTGGAGACCTGAGAAAACCCTTCACAAGGTTGAATTTGGACATTTTCTGCTGTACAGTATATGCTGACACACCAGATCTGAAATGACTTTCTTATCTGCACGCAGGAGTAAAGTTTCTGCATTTTAAAGGCTGTTTAGCCCCCAAAAGTGAGACGCTTAAAAAAAATACCTACATTAACAAGATTGTACAGATATGTAGAAAATCTTGGAGTGGTCTTTCATGCAGAAATCACTTTAAAGACATTTTATCCAGTGCCCAGTGGTTTATAAGGTGTAGAATTCCTGTAAATATTGAGTCAGCTGTTGATATTAAGACACTGTATTTTCAAAGATGGGTGGATACCTGACCATTACACCCATGTGCACTTTCTAAACATCCCATTTCCAGAAGTTGGATGTAAATATTTTGTAAATGTACTTAAGTGCACTTTTTTTAAATTGTACTTTTCTCTGATCAGAAAACTTTTCACACAATTTATTTTACACAAATAACTGTACTTCTTTTTCTAATATTTTATAACCGGGTGTTACTTTAATCTATTTGGGGAGATAAATATTTTTTCTTCTCATTGTGCACTATTTTCAACCCATCATTTCATTTCTTGTTATTGCACGGCTTTTTAACCTACCACTGGTGTATAATTTCCTGGCTATAACACACCACAGACATTATGCTTATGAAGCTAACAACGGAGCAAGGCAGAAAGCAACGAGAAGTCTGGCTCAATTGTATGAGACTGCGGCAGTCAGTAAAGTAAACAGAGTCATGGATACATTTACTGGGTAACAAAATCTAAACTTATTTCATATTACCGTAACATATTAATAAGATGTGAGTTCTAGTTACCAGCGTGACATTAAAACTGGTAGTAGTACTTTTATAACTTATTAATGGCTACTTTTTACTTAAGTACATGTCAGAGCCCAAACTACTTCACTTTAACTTGAGTTAAATAGTGTAATCAATACTTCGACTTTTGTACAGTCTTTGAAAACACGTACTTTTAAAACATTGTACATTTAAAAGATTTCAGAGATTTCAGATTTAGTCAGGTCAATTCATTCATTCATCTTCTACCGCTTTATCTGATCTTCCCTTGGGTCACGCGGAGCCTGTGCCTATCTCAGTGGTCTATGGTCATTAATGCAGGATACACCCTGGATGGAATGCCATCCCATCACAGGACACACACACACACACACAATCACACACACATTCATACACTAGGGACAATTTTCCAAGGTGCCAATCAACCTACCATGCATGTTTTTGGACCAGGAGGAAACCGGAGAACCCGGAGAAAAAACCCCTGAGGCACGGGGAGAACATGCAAACTCCACACACACATGGCCGAGACGGGAATCGAACCCGGATCCTGGCGGTGTGAGGCGAAAGTGCTAACCACTAAGCCACCGTTGATTTTGTACAGGTGATCTTTCCTCTTTAAGTTCAACATGGTGAGATGCTCTTTAAGAAAAGATATATTTTGTTTCCTTCAAGACATTGGATCAAGAGTTGATATACAAACACTACCTAACTGCCCCTGCTCGGCCTTTGAGCGAGGCCTTTATCCCACAGCTACCATGTTGTATAAAAAAGACAATTGTGTGTTCGTCCTGCTAAATGGATTAAATCAAAACTTTTGTACATATAAATGGGGTAATTGTCATTTTAAATATCTGGATAAAATGAAGCATCACCCTATTCAAATTGTTTCACATTTATGCCACTTGAATGCACTGGCACATTTCTTGTCACATGACTCCGTGCAGCAGAATCATGTTATCTGTTAATTAGCACTTGTATAAAGAGTTGGATCACACCACACTCAGTGTCTCGCGTTTTTTATTTCATGACTGTTAGATCAGATTAGTTTGGATTCAACTTTATTGTCATTATACAAGGTACATATACAGAGGTACGTATACGGTCCTTTCAGGTTACATTGTTTTGTTCATGTACTAGTCAATTCATGTTTTTTTTTTGTACATTTTGCCCTATTTATTAAAATATCTGCACTTCCATCTGCCATTGTGTATACTGTATTACATGCCATATTGCAAATGGTCAAGTGGTCATTGCTGAAATCATGAAATACATGTCATATTCTTCGATCCTTCAAAATATAACAGATGAACACTAGGACTTTACTATTACCAGCTAATTTGAACTGTAATTATGACAAGTGTATTTTTAATAAGAAATTAATTAAAGACGTGCCTTGAAAAAATCATGGATTTCTCATGTTTTCTCAAGCCACATTTTAATAGCTTCTTATCTTTAAATTCTTGTCAAACTGAAAGAAATATAAGGCTCTATTTTCTGAGTACACAAACTTGCAGTACATAAGAGCATCTGCCAAATGCTGTTAATGTAAATGTGCTGCTTTACTCTATTTTGGGAGTGTTCTGGTTCACAAGTTCACTCCTTGTTTAAGTTTCAGTGTGATGCCTTATTTCCAAGTTTATTCACAAGGAAAAGTCAACGAAAAAAAAAAGCGCTAGTACAGCATGTTAAATCAACAGAGAATCATACCTATTAAAATGCCTAATGCCAAAGAAAAAAAACTTATCATCTATTCTGTGATCCATTGCAGCTGAACATCTGCAGGTGTCAATCATGACTACTGTCAATGATATTCTTAATCATAGAATACCACTGCACTAAAAACAAAAAAAAACACTGCATCGCCACATGAATACTGCATGAGTTATATATACATTGACACTAAAAGCTCTACGAGGTATACGTCTGAGATGCAGTGTTTGTTTTAGAATTATGATATGAACATGTGATTGTCTTGTAATTTGTCTTGAGAGCTTGTGTAATGAATGCATATTAATGAGTGAAAGGAAAAAAGACAGAGTAAATATGAAAAATGAAAGCAGGCGCTTTGAGAAATGGTGCTCGCTTGTGAGCAGGAGAGAAATGAATCACCTATAGTGAATGTAATTTGCAGGAAGAACTGTCCAGCACTGGGAATGGGCTTTTTTTTTTACATAACCCATAAATTAACTCTCGATCTCAGGTTCACTTCCGTCTCTGGCGCCTTTGCTTCTCAGTAAGCAGGAAATTAAATTGGAGGCCATCTGACAGATTGGTGCTCCACTCAGAAAAAAAGAAATGTATTACATTGGGCCTGATGTGAATTTTACTGTTAATGCTATCACCGAATGAGAACAAAGATCACACAAGATAGAATCATGGATTCCTTCGCGAGCTGCAAAAACACTGCCTGCTCTGGAGCACGAGATACACAAATCTCAGTAGAAAGTCACGGACATATATGTATAGACTCTCTTTTAGAATGAAAAAAAATAAATAAATAAACATTTTGGTTATTTTATCTATCCTATTTTTTTACCCAAAGAATGTCAAGATAAATAGTTTTATCTTGTTATTAATGTAATGAACAGCCTCTAAGCAAGCTAATGATCATTTATATTATAAACGTTGTGTCATACTAACATCCTAACGAATTCTCACAATTAGCTAGCGGAGAATCGGTAGGGCACTCGGCAGGACAGCAAAGTGCCACTTCAGGGAGTTTTTTATCACCTCGGCTTGCTCAACATGGAACAATCAGGAACAAACTGATTTTAAATTCCCACACACCATAATTAAGTGTATTATGTAAAACTGTTTGTGACAATGACAATTGTAAATATAGCTGTGAGCAGCGATGATGGGCCCAAGCCCCAAGATAAGCTAGTGCGCCCAGGCAGAGATGGACCGAAGCTTGGAAATGATGCAGCACCTTCTGGAGCCAGAGGGACCACCAGGCCTGCCTGTATACATTTACCAGTTCCTACATACATACATGCATTTACAAATTTGCAGTTCCCATCTGCATACATACATACATTCATACATACATACATACATTTAAAAATGTTCAGTTTCCATCTGCATACATACATACATACATACATACATACATACATACATACATACATACATTTACAAGTTCCCAGTTCCCATCTGCATACATGCAAAGTTCCCAGTTGGTGGCGCTATAACCGACACTCATATATGTCACATCATTGTGATTAAGCTGGTGAGTTTTAACATAATCTTATGGTTTCGTGTAGCTCACTTAATGTACACAGACGTTATTAACTACTTCCTGCTTCATTTTATTTTCCCTAATTTTAAGGCCTCCTCACGGCTGAATTATGTAAGATATTAAAATGCAATTTTGCATCATCATAGTGTTGAGATCCTATTGAGTCTGGTGTGGTGGTGTTTATCTCAAATTTCTAGGAGTAGTATTGCACATTCCATTAAGTGTGTTTTTTAAACAACTCTAATTCACTTCCTGTGGATTAGAACCCATGACACACATTGTAAAAGTGATTCAGTTTAACAAGATCTAAATGTATACAGAATTTTATAATTCTATGTGCAAGTATGTATGAGCTATACAGCTAAACCACCCAGAGTTGTTAAGAAATTAATAAATCCTTAGGAAAACAAGAGGGTCCTGCGCACTGCAGTGCTTGGGCCCTAAAAAGTGCTCTGCAAATAAAACTGACTGGACTCTAGTCAAAAGTTTGGCATCCTTATAGTGAGCTTCAAGAAGTAGTCACCTGATCCAATAGGGCAATCAATACAAATACCCAATTGCGATTAATCGCAACCAAATCACACATTTCTATCTGGATTAAATGTACCGTAAAAAAAAAACATTTAAAGTCAACATGGCAATGGACAAATATGGGTACTTTATTTGGGTACTTAATATGAGTACATGCAAATGCATCTTTATTATTAATGAAACTATTCTCAAAATAGAGCATGAAGGCTGGACATGTTTCAAAGATGTTTTTCAAAGTGCGTAGACACGAAAGACATAGACGCGAAGACATGAAAAAAAGAATGTAGAAATACCAGGTTCCCACAACTTCTCTATCTTTACAATGAGCCAGATGTTCAAAAGCTGTGAATATACTGTATGTGTATTGCATTAGAGGTTCTAATTTCACATCTTTTAGATTAATTTCATTATTTTTTTTTATAAAATTGCCCAAACAGAAATGTACGCTCCATTAATTTCGCATTAATGCAATGAGTGCCATTAAAATGAGTTTGCACTATTAATGCATTCATTTTGACAGCCCTAGTTCCCAACACTCTTAATGGAGTTTCCAGAGGTGTTAAACGCTTGGTGGTTGCTTTTTCTTTACTCACTAACTCTCCTAAACCAACGCAACATGATTTGGTAACTATGGAAGTTCATCTGATACCGCACTTCATCACTCCCCTTCATAGCTGACTATGTGAAATGCTGTGGTGGCATTGTTTGCTAAGTGTGCCCTGATGATAATAACAGTGTCATTATCAAAACACCCCCACACCATTACTATCTCCCCCCCATGCTTTACAGTGGGAACCACCTGTGAGTTTACACTGCGTCTAACGTCTAACTAAGGCTTAGATGTTAGAACACGTGTCAAACTCAAGGTCCTCTGGTCAAATGTGGCCCTGACATGTAATTGTATGTCGCCTGCAAGAGGCTATGCACGTACAATAAACTACATCTCCCACAATGTTACATCTGTTGAATGTTACCCATGAACTGACGGCATCATGCCACTAGAAAGCACTATATCCCACATCAGCATTTACCGAGGGCGATTTTTCCAACAAGCGGAATTTAGAAATGTGTACAAATAATCCCAAAACGTCCAGAAAGCAAAAAAAAAAATATGCAGATGGAAGGCACTTCCAAGAAAGATGCGAAAGTGAATACATGTTTGTGCATCAAGGAAAAAAAGTAGTATGTATTTTGTGTTATGATGCGGTGTCGCTCATCAGAGTATATACTGTCTTATAGTTACAAATCTGCCTTTCAAGGGCAACCATAATGCTGATGTGGCCATGGTGACAATGAGACACCCCTGACCTAGTCTTCTCACCTAACACATCAAATTTCAATGCCAAAGGCTTCGGTTCAGAGTTCTATAAAAGTCTGTGGGATTCCCTGCATGGGAATCCCTGCAACCAGTACACCAAAATGTGACGTGGAAAAAAAGTGACAATCAAAAAAGCCTCCCGGTGAAAATGAGTTTGACATCATTGGGTTAGAACCAATAATCTCTCATATGGACTCATCAGAACAAAGTACAGGTTTCAACTGATCTAATGTTCTTGTGTTTATTTCCCCAAGCAAGTCTCTTCTCCTTGTTGCTCTTCTGAAGTAATAGTTTCTCTGCTAGAGTGTACCATGAAGGACTGACTCATTCAGTCTCCTCAGGTCAGTGGATGTTGAAATATGCCCGCTATTTGAAGCATTTATACGGGCTCTAAATTCAGGTGCTGTAAATCCGTGGTTTCGGAGGCTGGTAATTATTAATAAACATACATAAATTGTGGTCGTCTTTTCCTGGAACATTCCTCATGAGAGCCTATTTCATCATAGCATTTAATGGTTTTTGCAACTGGACTTGGGGATACATTCAGTTTTACATTCTTTTCAGACTAACTGACCTTATTTCTTGGTTTGAACTTCTCTATTTATTTAAATCCATTATTTCTTGGCATATTATGAATTTGTACTGTAGTAGTAGAAGCAATAATACTGCTATTCACTCTTAAACACACACGTTCTTTGCAAGACAGGTGATGATCAAAAGTACATTAAGAAGACAGTAAATGTCAAAAATGAACTCTTGAAAAGTGAACTGAAAACCATTAACTGAAAAGCTCGTGACTCTGATGAGAGGAATGGCATGAGTGTGCCAAGCTCTTATCAAAATTAAATGTAGCTGCTTTGGACAATCTAAAAAAATATATATATATATATATCAATATATATATATATATATATATATATATATATATAATATATATATATATATATATATATATATATATATATAATATATATATATATATATATATCTATATAGTATATATATATATATATATATATCAGTATATATATATATTAATATATTATATATATATATATATATATATATATATATCTATATATATATATATCTATATATATATATATATATATATATATATATATATATATATATATATATATATATATATATCAGCACTAATGTTCAATGTTCAATTTTGAAATTCATTAAAATGTAGAAAAAACACAGGAGGAGAAAGTGTGTCCAAAATTTTGAAGGGTACTATAATTTATATAGTTAAATCTATTTCCCAATGTAGATATAAATCATTTTGCCAGTGCATTTGCTTTTCCCTTGCTCCAAACCAACAAAACAGGGTATTTATACACGGTATTTTTGCAACAGTTCAACCCTGTACAGACACCCCATTGAGTGATAATGATCTCCGTTGACCTCCACTGAACCTTTAACACTTCCCCAAGTGGTACCCTCTTCCTGTTATATTAAGTGAACAGACCACCTTTCATGTTTATCTCTGGCTACATCATAGTGCCGATGCTGTAGACGTCTTCATAAATATTTCATAACTAAATAAGCCCTTACAGAAAGGCTTTACCATGTACATCAACAAATTGCTTTGATGCGAACTTTGATGTTCCATAAGCTTGACGAGGGTTTGAAGTTGAAAGATGAAAAGCAGCAAAAACAAATGAAAGAAAGAAAGCGTGACGGACAGAAAGACCTACTACCAGAATAGTAGAAAGGTGGATGGAGTGACAAAGTGACAAGTAGCTAAATGGAGAGAGTGTGATTAGTAGAAAGACAGAAGGATGGAGAGCATGATACAGGTGGATTGATAGAAAGAAGTTTGAGAGAGTGAGAGATTTGGCCACTGCTACTGTGTTTTCTTTGTATTATTTCCACACAGTGTAACGTTAATGTGAGAAATGTACAAATGAAAAACAACAGCATTTAGAAACGGTAATTTACGGTACCGGATTATAGAATTTTTTTTATTATTATTATTAAAGAGCTTTTAGATGAAGCAGTTTTTTTTTGTTGGCCACACAGAGAACAAAGACAAAGATTATAGGAAACGATTCATAGGGATTTTTTTGTCTTTTTTATGTAAACTAGAATAGAAAAATTACAACAAATAAAAGAGTGACAAACCTTCCATGGCATTGATTTTCAGGCACCGTGACTTTGCAAGTATTTAAATTTGAATTACATTTAACCAGATCAGTTAGACTGTAGAAGGGTCAGAGCACAAAGCATTTGCTTAATAAAATGATAAACTACTGAAGGGTTCAGAGCGTCGGTGTAGTGGAACAGTAGCTTTAAGCATTACGAGGCAGCTCTAAGCAGCTGGTCCTTGTCAAAGAGCTGTCAGGACCCAGAGAAAGGCAAGAGATGCTTGACACCCCCCTTTTCCACCTCCTTCTCCAGATGTCTCAGGTTGTATGTCCCAGCACTCCCCTTCATCAGAGAAGAGTGTAATCCCAAACGGATTTCGGAGCTCATCTATACATGCCAAGGAGCTGACTCCACACTCTGTCTGCAGCGGGAGCATTATTTCACTTCACTTTGTTCCAGAGCAAAATTACTATATGGTTTCCCCATGAGTCTTATTGGAAGTTATATTGAATTTCATTCCATTTTTCCCCGCTGGAGTAAAATTAGGATGCGTGATTCGATTTTTGTCAGAAAGTGAAATTTGAGTCTAAGCATATGTTGATTCTAATTTGTCTAGTCTTGTTTATTTCGATGCTTAACAATGTTCTCTGAAGGGTTTAACACTGCATGTGTAAAAGACTTGTCGCAAACTAAGTGGTAGTATCATTTAAAACAGAGTTTTCCCAAAATCACATATGGTAAGCATGAGATGTTTTTTTTTTTTTTTTACAATAAAGCTAACCCTCACGTTATAATCACGATACCTTTATATCTCATCTCATTTTAGCACACTATATGGTGTAGTCTTGGCATATGATGCCTGTGGTGATCATACGTTATCAGCCGTGACTGACAGATTCTATATTAGTTTTTAATGTGTGCTTTTTTTTTAACCTGGCTCCTCTTTTCATCTTAGTTATTGGCTACTGGCTAGTATTTTCCAATCAAATTCCTGCTATTCAAAAGGAAGGGGCTGGCTAATGCAGGCTTCCTCTGAAACACATTAAGACAGCACTGAGGTTTTTCAAATGGCTGGTTGGGATAAGTACCGAAGCCATTCTCACATCCCATCTCATTCCCACAGATTTCTGTAGAATTCTGAACCAGAGCCTGTGACGTTGAAATTTGATGTGGTAGGTAAGCAGACTGCCCCTGTGTCAAGGGTGTCAAACTCACTGTCACCGTGGGCAACATCAGCATTATGGTTGTACTTGAAGGACCAGTTATAACTATAAGACAGGATGAGCTTTTATTTATTTTTTGCTATGCATTGGAATTTGGCCCTTATTTAACATTAAGAAACTCTCTTTACCTAAGAAAGTTTATTCAGGAATGTACATAAAAAATGTGTGTACATAAGGTGTGGATAAAATCTGTTCAGAGTGTTAAAGACCTTCATTGAACTTCATTGCACCAATGATGCTACAGCACCTACTTCTCTCTTGTGTTGTGCTGATTGAACACCTTTAGGAACGTTTAATGATTCTTTAAAGAATATCCGATCTTCATGGTCATGGGGAGCCTGTGCCTATCTCATGAGTCTATGGGCATTAAGACAGAATACACCCTGGATAAAATGCCAACCCATCACAGGAAACAAACACACACACACACAATGACACACACACATTCATACACTAGGGACACTTTTCCAAGGTGCCAATCAACCTACCGTGCATGTTTTTAGACCGGGGGAAACCAGAGAACCCGGAGAAAAAACCCCTGAAGTACAGGGAGAACATGCAAACTCCACACACACATGGCCGAGACGGGAATCGAACCCGGACCCTAGGCGGTGTGAGGCGAACGTGCTAACTACTTAGCCACCGTGCCCACTCGTTTAACCACTGATGAAGATAAATTTCTTTTGGAAAATGAATTGAAGCCCTTGAAAAACTGTGACAACAACTATCGCTAAAGGATTTTAACTTTAAGTGGAACATTTTAGAGAAGCAAAGATGCCTTGAAGACATTTTTCTTAGCAGTACAAATGTATATCTTGTATACGTATATTTTATGTTGGTAAAATTGTTCAGGAGAATTCATTCATAGTCCCTCTATAATAAACCCTCTGGTATAGATTTCTGTATAGAATCATCAGGATTAACCCATAGTCATCTTAGAATCTTTCCATTAGAAACTGTTCCCATTGGTATATTTAGTAAACTAGTTAACAACCCGATTATAAATATTTCTTTTTTAAATCTATTCACTGACTAGCATTTCAAAACATGACTGAAATTCCACTATACAGAAAAACAAGAAGAAAAACCTGGAGCTATTTAAATAACCCAGTTTTCCTTTTTACTATGCTTTCTCGTTCTTGACTTACAATTACAAATGTGTTGTTCTGCATTCGCGTTCGGAATTTTTTCACAGTTAACATTTAACACCCGATTGCACAAAAGCCACGCAAGGCCAGTATGAAACAATTGACACAATGTGATACGAGTTCAGGCTACAAATTGTCCTGCAGCAAAGGACATTCTGGGAAAAAGAAAAACACATGTTGCTTGATTTGCTGAAAATAAAGCAGGTGAATAATGAAAATGAAAGAAGCATGTCCTTTTCCCTCACAATAATGAAATCTCGTTGCACAGCAGGTAAAATTGAAGGCTTTGTGTGCTGACCGTTTGCAAGATCACCTGGGTGTTTGATCCATTTTAGTGCGGGTCCCGTTGTAGAGTTGTAAGTCAGGGGTTGGAATCCTTGGAAAAGGAAGTGAATTGCACGCAATTTGAGGATGTTATTTGCTATAGTGACTTTGCACTGCGTTTCTAACCTACGCTTGCCCTCTACTCAGTGACATGGCAAATGCTCAATGCTTAATGATTCTTTTTGTTGTTGCTGTTAATTAAACTTCTGAAATCTGTCTTCTGATATTGATGATGCAGTAATGTATATGACAGTCAGAGAATTTTGAACACACAGTTATTTTCTTATTTATTTATTTATTTTTGTATTTACTTTTGGTTATGGTAGATGCTAAACTGCATTTCTTTCTATCTGTCTGTCTGTCTGTCTATTCAGTACGAAAAACAAACACAGAACTACACAACACTAATTCAGTCACATGGGTAACATGTAGTGCAAAAACAGCACTACTGTCTATGTAATATTAAATACTGTACATTTAAAAAATGCGGTTTAAAAAAGAATTGGCTCCAAACTGCATTTGAATGAGTTTGTTTGTGTGTGTGTCTGTGTGTGTGTGTGTGTGTGTGTGTGTGTGTGTGTGTGTGTGTGATGTGTCTGTCAGTCACATACTTAAGTATTGCTTTTTTTTTAAACTTTGTAACATTGAGAGAGTGAAAAGAATGGTGAGAAAAGGGCTATTTATAGCTGCTTTAACAGAAACTCCGCTTCAAATGAGGTCAAAGGAAATGATAAAGGACAGCAATTAAATAAGGAACCGGAATCTTTATTGAACATATTAACTACTCTCAAATCTTAATGGGATTCTAGATAAATGTTTTATTAAAGCCACATGCACCTGGAGGGCAAAGCTGTTAAGCCTATAAATCAACCACTCATATGTGATGCATATATTAATGGTAAAACTGAGCAATTTTTAGATAAATAAATAGAAATATTTATAGATTTCCTCATTAATTTAATCTCATTTAAAAAAAAAAAAAGCAAAATGGTACATTTTTCTACATATGTGAAAATACAGTGTGTAGGTTCTCCAAACAATTACAGCATAATATATCTGTGGTAGAGGTTTATGTTAGACTTAGAAGGTCTTAAGTCAAAATCCCACCACCTCTAAGGTGGGCCCTTAAGCAAGGCCCTTAACCCTCAATTGCTCAGTTGTATGAATTAAATAATTTTAAGTAGCTCTGCGTATGGGCATGTGCCAAATTCTGTAAATGTAAACATAGTTCAGTATATGAACATACATAGTGGGTCATTTTTCATTTCCGGCCATATGTGGATCTTTCCTAAACTGTTATAACAAGGTTGACAGAGCACAAATGTAAATGATGTCTTTTTATGTAGTAGTTTTAAATTGTCCTTTCCCTGGAAGAAGGAGACTCACTTTGATGAATATATGATTGTGACATGAATGAGCACAAATTATCACAAACCCACTCCAAAATCTAATGGGGAGGTGGTAGTCCAATGGTTAAGTCCAGTGGTTAAGATCATGGGTTCAAACCCCACCACCACCAAGCTTCCGCTAGTGGGCCCTCGAGCAAGGCCCTTAACCCTCAAGTCGCTCTGGATAAGGGCGTCTGCCTAATGCTGTAAATGTAAATGTAAATGTAATGGAGCATCTTCAGAGAAGAGTTAATATAAACACAAATGAGGACTAAATGTGAAATGGGATGTTCAAAAAGCACATACTGGTATTATGGTCTAGTGTCCATGATCCCTTATAAATATAGTGTCATTTTAACATATCAACTGGATTCAGTGAAATGAAAGGAAACAGTCTATAATGTGAAATATTTAAAGATCTAAAGAAATAACACATTTTATTTACTTTCTGTATATTAAGGCATGTGAGTCCTAATATTACATTGATATTTTTCCTCATATATTAGCCTCAAATATGGCCTGCAATGCCCTCTTTGACTATTTGGCATTATTTTCCAAACAATGTAGGCAGTGTTAGCTTTAGTGTCAACCCTAATGATTATTTATAGCAAGTATTATACAACAGCACTCAACATATCGCCGCTTATTCTCATTTTCAAAAGATGCACTGTAAACTCAAATGATTGAAAACTCTGAAAAGGGTGGCTTCTCTGGTTCTGGAATGTATACAATAAAGGATATGTGCACCCGATTCCCCCCCTTTTTTCATTTTTTCATCACTTTCAGACTTCTATAATGTAAATACTGACACACATTAAAGGTTTATTGATCACCTAGCGTGCCCTGTTGACCCTCAGTTCTTTCACTGTTGGCTTTTACATGCCTTAAGCCTTGTAGCTTTCAAAGCCTTTTATGAAAATGTTAGCTTTAAAGGTTTAAAAGAATTGAAATTTCTTTTAGAGAGCTTTGGGATGCGTTCAATGTTGCCCGTCAATAAATATCACATTTGTTTACGCTCATCTCCTTTCTCACTAAACAAACAAAGAAATATCCTCCGGAATGAAATTGTCATTCACAATGCTTTCTGAAACATTAAACATTGCTTACTGCAGTTATGATGGATCTAATAATTTATAAAACTGATTATAATTTATTAGTCTTTCATTCATCTTTAATCAGCTTTCAAGTCAACTGCATTTTTATCACATTGATCAAAATAGTAGTGAATATTTACTCTCAAGCACTTTTGCTTTGTAATATATAATTAATGCTTGATGTGAGGACTTGAAGAATGACTACAGCTCATTGTTTTGCTATTCTAAAAGTGGTTGGTGTTTATGAAATGTGCAGTTCTACAAGTGGTTCTATAAGTGGCATTACCTTCATAACACTGTCATAGCACTGTTATACATTTTTATTGTCAAAATGAGGCCAAGGGAAAAAGAGAAATGATCTTTTATGTTGCTTCTTTCTGCATTTTATTGTGACACTACTCAGGTTGACGTACGTTTATGACAATTGACTAAAACCTGCATTGAAAATGCTCATTTGAAAGAAAAGAAAATTATATCAGAACATGGAGATATTGTGACTTTTCAGGTTGATTGCATTTTGATGATATTCTGATACAAATCTACATTACATGGCTTAGGCAAAACATCGACTTAAATATTATATGTTAAATATTATAAAATAATAACATGGAATTGACCTTCAGCTCGAAGGTCTTTAGCTCAAATCACAGCAACACCAAGGTGCCACTCCTGGACCCTGAGCAAGGTCCTTAAACCCCAAAGCTTCTCAGATCTATGAATGAGGTCAGTGTAAGTCAATCTAGATATGGCCATCTGCCAAATGTCATAAATGTACATTTAAATATAACCCTATTACAGTGTACTAACATTTGTGTCATTTGGCAAACTGTGGTACATTACTGTAGCACCATTACATTACCATAATATACCAAAATTTAATTTCAATACCAACAATATATCATTTGATTCAGGGTCAGTATTTGCAGTATTGGCAAAAATTCTATCATCTAAATAATAATAATAGTGAAAAATATTAATTATTGATCAGCCTTATAGCACAAGGGCACATTATTGACATAACACTATTCCATATACACACAGAACAACACTCATAAAAAGCTGAGCAGGCAACAACATTCCGGAGCTTGTAGTCAAGTGTTGTTTCAATTCTGTAAACACGTGCTCTCTATATTATATACTAACCCTGATTAAAAGGAAAGCTCCATTCATAGACTCTTTTTTTCCCAACTCACACTGTTTACAGTTTGGACGTTTTTACTGCTGTATAATTTGTGCATTTTTTTAAATTTTACGGTTTGCTTAGTCTTCTTCGGTGTAATCCATCTTGCTCATGTTTATTATCCACTGCTGTATATCACAAGTGTCTTTTCAGGTACTACTTTTATCCCTTCTACCATCAAAAGCATCATAGTATGTTACAATAACGACGTGACCTATAGCGGGTCGTGAAAACTGCCCAACGCATCATCGCAACACAGCAGACCAAATTACAGACAAAATAATTTGGATTGTATTACATGAATTTTATTTAAGGTTTTCTGACATGTTATGTACATTTGCCCAGTATCATGGATGTTAAGATGGGGAAAATGTATATAAATATGTATTACTACTATAATTATAATTTCAATTAGAACACGTATAATACTATCTATAGTATTAAAAGCCCTCTAAAAGTCACTATCTAAATTGACCTACAGTATGTTTGGACATATTCAGATATTTCAGACATTAATAACAATTTGCAAAGGGCTTGCAAAGGGCATTGGAACGATCAAGGGCACCTTCCTTCCCTTCCATGAACTGTTCATATGCCTCACATCAGGAAAATGCTCCAGAAGTCTGCACTGTAACACAAACAGTCTCCAAATTTCCCTTCAGCACTTCAGCGCACTAATGCTTAACTCAGCATTAGCTTTTACCTCAACTGCAATTATCTGTTATTACCATAACTTTTCATATTAGATAGTTATTTGCACATTATTGCTGTTTCGCACCTAGTGTAGGTATTTATATATATAGCACCATATTGCCTGCATCCTGCTGTTAGCCACTACCACAAGCCACTGTGCTATAATTCTTATTTATTTGCATTACTGAGATGCAACATACTGTTCCTTCCTTACCTGCACAGTGTTATATTACATAAGCAGCATAACCATACCATTTTAAAATGGCAAAATAGTTTTTAAAAACTAAATCCTAAAATTTTTTTTCAAAAACATCCTAACACATAAGATAAATGATAGGAAACAAAATAGATAATTATGTGCTTGAGGGAAAAAAATCACAACCTGAACATGGTGTCATAACAAGTATTGTATAGGCAAACAAAAGGCTAAAGTGAACTGCTGAAGTGACAGGATACACCCTGTATGGGGTGTCAACCCATCCCACAGCTCACACACACACACACACTCACATTCACACACATTCATACACTAGGGACAACTTTCCAAGGTGCCAATCCACCAATCTATGTTTTTGGACCGGGGGGAGAAATCGGAGAACCGGGAGCAAAACCCCCAGAAGCACCGGGAGAACATGCAAACTCCACACACACATGGCAGAAGCAGGATTTGAAACCCCAACCATGGAGGTGTGAGGCGAACGTGCTAACCATTAAGCCACTTTTATTTTTTAATTTGTTCCACAAGTATCAACTACATTTAAATGTACCTCTACTTTCATAGTAAAACTAAAATCTAACCTGAATTTCTGAAGTTGGAATGGTTGATGATGATTTTAGCATTCGATCATTGGAGTATTCCACTCTGTATATGATATGCTGAGAAGAAGGAAATCTGCTTCAGTACGTATTTACTGGTAATGTTGAAGCTGCTGTCCTTCATGAAAAAAAAAGATCATATTTTATTCATTGTTTTTTCATTTTAGCTAATCCCTTCAAATCCATTATTACATCACATACTTTTCACATACCACTTTTATATCCGTTAAGAACATCCCGTTTAAGAACATTTCGACCCCCCCCCGTAATATTAGCCTCTACTCTTCTAAGAACGTGTTCCACTACATTTGAAATGTGGTTGTGGAGGAATGTGCTCACCAATCAACAAGGGGGTTACGTCAAAACAGGTACAGATGAAATGTGAGGAGTCCTGGGGTGCAATCAATCCAAATAATCCTGAAAGTGTTCAATATGGCTAAAGATATCAGGTTAAAGATCTTTTACTTCCAAACCATTTGTGCACAGGGGCATTGTCATTCTGGAACAAGTCTGGGTTTTCTAGTTCAAATGAGAGGAAAAAGTCATGCTACCATATATTATGTCATCCTACACAATCGTGTGCCTCTAGAGTTTACCTTCATACATATAATCTACACACAGTTGTCATAAAAAGTTTATTAATGTCTCATGTAGTTCTAAAGACATTACCGTTGTTATATTCTGCCTTGTGCTTTTATAGCACATAATATATAGCACTTAATATTTTGCCTTTTTACATTCTTTGAATAACATTGTTTTGTTTGTTTGTTTTAATTCTGTGATTTTCATGAACTGTTAACAAGATTTACATATTCAAAAAGAACAAGTTGCCATAACCATGTGAGGATAGAAAATTCACATATTCCATAATATTATGCAATTAGGCGTATAATATGATTAGACATCTTTAAAGGAGCAGATCTACATGCTCTTTTCCATCACAAATAAACGGATTATGGTAGAACTGATTGATTTTTACATCATAGATGTTTATATAATAAATCGCTATTAGGCCTAAAAGTGCCTTCGGTCTTCTTGTGGAGGAAATAGCTTTTGAAGATTTATCTAGAAACCAACCAGATGAGATTGGTTCTAGTTGGCATTCTGTATATTTCAGGAAACATATAAAAATATCAAGTCCAAAGTTGTATGCTTTACGTCCAAAGTTGTATACTTTACCAACCTGCTGTATAATTCACAGTAGGAGCCCTGTGAGTTCAACTGACATCATTGCTGTGCTTTTACCGATGGGTATTTCAGCAAAACAATTAACCTTCAGCTGCTCGGATGTGTACTTGTTCAGAATTTGCCTTACATAAAGGCTTCAGCGAAATGAGCATATTTTTATATTTAACTGTGTGGCCAGTTTTACAATTATTTACAATAGAACTACTGCAGAATGTGGCTAAACTATTGAGTTTGGATGAGCCTGTGCTATTAAAAGCCTCAGATTATTGTTCTTAGCTGACAGGAGTGGAACACGATGTGGTCTCTGGTTGTTATGGCCCATACAAGGTTTGATGTTGTGTACATGCTGAGATGCATTTCTGCTAACCCAATATGTAAAGTGTAATTGCATGAGTTACTATATCCTTCCTGGCAGCTTGAACCCATCTGGCCATTTTCCACTTCCCTTGTTTACTCACAAGGTTTTTTCTATCTGTAGTACTGTCAGTTACCTAATGTACCAAAAATTTACCAAAACTAACCATCAGGTACCGATATCCATGACATGATAATTTCACAGAGATCACACTTTTTCTTCATTCTGATATCTTACAGTATGTGAACGTTACCCGAAACTGTTAACATGTACATGCACAGTTGTGAGCTGTAAATCTACTTTACCACTATTTATCTACTGTACGTATAGCGTTTTAACAAAAAAACAACATGTAATTTACACCTTATTTGATGTCTTTATTTTCACTAGATTGATCGGATTATGCCTCCCAACATACACTTCTGATGATTTACATTCACAATTCGCACTTGTATATATGCTCACCTTTCACAGATTTCTTTGTCTTACTATATATATATATATATATATATCTATATATATATATATATATATATATATATATATATATATATATATATATATATGGTTCAATATGTGCCCTTGCCCTTCCTGTTTTTTTCATGACACTAGTTTTAGTGTCTAGCTCAGGGGTCACTAACTGTTGGACCGCCAGATGTGTCCCGCCGGACCGCAAAGTCTTTTCACATAATGAAATAAATATATGCCAAATGCAATTTTGTAACAAAATCAAGTTTATATCAGGCACATCAAGGTCAGTAGAGCCATTTAGTTTGTCCAGCGCCATGGGTCGCTGCGACAGTTACTCTATTCACCGTTGCTACGGTCAGACGTGCATTTATGCATGCAGTACAGACATGGGGAAAGCAATGCACAGATGAATGTTTCAGTAAGTGAAAAACAATGGCAATAGTAATATTATAGTAGAATCTAGAGATAATTTGAGCATATAGTGGATTTTAGAAAAACATAACAAAGCCCTTTGCAGATGGAGAAATAGTAAAGGTGTGCGTGGAAGCTGCATGTGATGGACTTTAAGTGTAAAGGAAACACAGGAACTGAGAGTAAATATTAAACAAACAGCCATTTCAGCTGCAAGAAGAGCTGAAAAATCCAGGCTGCACCTCGCACGTTTTTAAAAGGTGCTGCATTGACTGTTATTACTGGCCATGCTCAGCTTGTGGTGTACATCAGATTTTACTATGCGGAGAAGAAAGATTTACATGAAGACCTGGTGTTACAACACACACCAGAGGAGTAGACATATACTTGGCAATAAAAGACGAGGGATCAAGAGAGATCAGCCTATATATGAATATATAATATATATATATATATATATATATATATATATATATATATATATATATATATATATATATATACATACATACATACATACAAACATACACACTCAACATCTCGACATCACCTGCCTTATTTCATTTAGAGGACCTTGAACAATTTTAGTTGAAGACCCCTGGTCTATCAGCTACCTTGAATGATGGCAAGCAAAGTTAAACTGGTTAACTAAAATATCAAATATGTGACAGATGCTATTGTGGATGACTTTTAGCAGAGTAAAATGTTTTCACAGTCAGTCATGCCTAAAACCTTTTCAGCGAATTCGGATATCCTCACATATAAAGAAATGGACAAAGGATAACCTAATGAACTCCGTTTGTAATGAAATACAAGCTGATAGCATGTCCAAAATGATCCTGTCTTTTTGAACAAAATCTTTTTTAAAAAAGGCTCTTCCTCAGCTTTCAGAAGCACCACGACTTCAAAAGAGCAGAACTTATGACTAAGAAACATACAAAAACGTAAAAGAAAAATGTCAGATTTTCAATTTCTATGTGTATAAAGCGGTTCACAGACAACACATAGCATTCACCAAGACATCATCATTCTCCTGCTAGTTGCAGCTGTTATTCATTTGACATTCATGTCTATTACCAGCAGTGCTAGGCATGGGGAGTTGGTAAAAAACGTTTTCCCCTGAATCCTTCCTTCCTGTGATGTTTTCATTCCCTGTGATGGAATCGGAATAAAAGAGGGGGGAAAATGACATTTGGATTCTAGCCTAAGGACAAAATGCAGGCAGAAAAGCCATGCACCAAAGTGGGCCTGTATAATAATAATAATGCCGACAAATGAATATGTCAGGATTTCTATACGTCATAAAACAGCTGCATTAATTGCTCTAAGCACACATTTCAAAGACTATTCAATTCAATCACCATAAGCTGGTTATTACAGAATGTGGCAATTTTTGTCACTTTTATGTAGGATTGTATTACATGAATTTTATTCAAGGTTTTCTGACATGTTATGTACATTTGCCCAGTATCATGGATGCTAAGATGGGGAAAATGTATATAAATATGTATTACTACTATAATTATAATTTCAAATTAGAACACGTATAATACTATCTATAGTATTAAAAGCCCTCTAAAAGTCACTATCTAAATTGACCTACAGTATGTTTGGACATATTCAGATATTTCAGACATTAATAACAATTAGGGCTGGACTTGTTGACAGTGGAATCATTCTCATTCATATTTCACACCTGTTGCTGACTACAGTGATCATTATGGTTCCACCTGGCTCCAGTTTCCCCTAGATTTTTTCCTGCATGTAGTTGATTACTCTTAGTACCTAAATTTAAAAGTCCATATTTTCTGCTCCTAGAATAAACCACAGTAACTAATTAGCATTTAAATGCACTTCTGAAGGTGAAACGGAGGTGCATGAATACAAATATAGCTTTTATTGGGTTTGTTTTTTCACCTGTGGGCACTAAAATAGCCATTTTGGGTTGAACATATGGACAGGTGGAACTTGACACTGCAGTCGTAAATTAGTGTCTTCCTGAAACATTTATGGTTAAGAAGACAGCTGTGATACAAACATTTCTAAGGATTTCTTCTTCTTTTTTTTTTAAATCCCGTTGTTTGGTTGACAGCCTTATGCTATTCTTTGTATTCAGAATTCTGTACAAGCCTGTTTTTCACATCGGTAAAACATTTTTTTTTTTAATCAGCAAAAAATGTAACTATAATAATCACTCAGAGTATTTCACAGATGTCCTCGAGGGATTCCACAGGACTTGTTCTGAATATCATTCTTCTTTTTGTCTTTTGGCAGTGGGCGACACACTTCTTTAATTCCCTAAAGGAACATTTTGGTGAAGTGATGAGACAGTCTGCTGCGGTCTGCCCGTCAGTCTTCAGTATAAAATCTCCAAAGCCTTGCTGGTTGACATTTGCTATAAACATCCGGCTTGCTCCATGATTGTGGGGGATGGTGATGAGACAGAGAGTCGCACAGCATGTAAACGGCTGTGTGTCTGTGAGAAAGAGAGAGACTGTTGACTACTGCAGAAGCTGTGAGTACGACAGATATCTCCTTTCCTGAGGAGTTACAGATGGGCTTTATGGGTGGAAATGACTGGAATGGACAAAGCGATTCGTGGTTAAGGTGAAGATATGTGGATTTCTGGAACAGAACTGGAGCTGCATGACATACCTGGGTGTTCTGGCAGCTCAGGCAGGGACTGACAGATACTTTGTCAATCCCCAAAAAAGGGCAAGGATATTGATGCATTGAAGTGACTTTCACTGTCAGTGTTTTTTTTTTTTTGCACTGGGGAGAGATCATCAATCAGGTCTTTGTCAATGTTTATCCCTTAAAGAAAATTCACACTAGATGACTTTTAGTTAAGTTTTTAATAACAATTGACCTTTGACATTGACGAAGATTTATTTTGCTGAAAATGTTTTTTTACAAAGATTTTCATTGGGCTTTGTTTTTAACTTTTACTTTAACTATTACTCACAAACTTAACTGTGATAGGATTTCATGACTTAGGGTTTCTTAAGAAAAAAACAACCTGAAAATGACATCCTATCCCCTTTTTATCTATGTTTTGCTGATTAAAGAACTGTTTACGAGTATTACTTTTAAAGTCTACAAAATGTATTCCTATATATTAATCTATAATGCGCAAGCCAGAGGCAGTGGGGTGGAAAAAAAACAACCTTGAGAGGAACCAGATGCAAACCCATTCTCATCTGGGATATTCAGAATAGTTTAAATCCACTGAAGTAATAAATGATTAATTTATGGAGCCTACTATTGACTTATTGATTGCAAAACTGATCAATTAATTGTAGTCCTGAGCCATTGGACCAAAGCTTTTTGCATTCATTATGCACCTTGTGGTACTATCTTCAGTAAATCTTAAGAAGAGCCATCATTAGTAGCAGTGAGGGAACTTCCAGCTGATTACATCTTTATTTAGAAATAGGTGATCATCATATGTCAGGCAGGGAGGCAGAAGAGAAGGGACCTAGAACATTGGTATCACAGGAGAGTCTGTATTTTGACATAAAGAGAGCAAAAGAGACAGAAAGAAGAACAAATTTGTAGGTATGCTTATTGTCACGTAACAGTTAAGGGTAATGTGGATTGTGAGCAGGCAGGGACTCCAGCAAGACAAGCTATGACAGCATGACTAAGAAATGAAAAACCAGAAGGCAGCACAGACCTGAGGGCACCCTGGGATATAAAGTGGCCAGCCACTCCATTGAATAAATGCTCATGCCTGTAAATGCAAAAGTTTCAACTGTCATGCGCATGAAAAGGGCTTTAAGCATCTACATACGCTTAAATTCTTCTACAGGTTACTTAGACACAGTGAAAAGAAAAACGCTAAATGTACTCTCATGTAGTACAAAGGCAAGCAAACAGACTTGTTATTAGAAGTGTAAATTGTGATAAACTGTAGAAATTATATTCTGATCAACAACAAAAAAAAAATACAGAAAGGGATATGTTGATTATACACTATATGCAAGAATAGTCATAATCTTGTATCAGTTTATCCACCAGTCGGAGTCCAGTGTAGATGATACTGCACAGTGTATAGTATCTCTGGGTGTTATTGGTCTCAACAGTATCAGTCTGATACCCTGCAAGAAGAAGCTGTCCTGTGACCTGCTGGTGCGGAATCTGATCCTGTGATAATGTCTGTCTGCTAGCCAACAGTGATAGCAAATAATGTCTTTGTCGGCTGACAGTTGACAGAGCAAATAAAACACAAGGTGTCCACGTTTTGTTTTTTTATCTCCACATGTTTGAAAGAGCCAAAGTGGGACATAATTCCAATTTTACCTCCGAAATCGCATTAAATACACATATATTGTAAAATAGAGCTTGTGTCTTTATGTCCGTCCAGCTTTCTCACATGCTGATCCACAGATCAGATTCCAAAGCTGATAATACTGCTGTCAACATCCGTACAGGCATCATCCTGGACGGAAACAGAAACCAGCTCAGCCATAATACAATGGAAATGTATTATGTAATTCTGCTTTCTGGAGATTTGTGCTTTCCAACATATCTAAACGAAATGTCTCATTAAAATTGGAATTGCTTGGAAACCACAAACAATATTCAATGAAGGCAATTTTAGCACTAAGTCTCTTTGGTTAACATCATGCTACACTTGTATTAGAATTTGTGTTGCCTCTTTTCCCTCTGTAGCTCATTATACACTACCGGAGATATCATGCTGAAAATGCAGATTCATATTTCACTTGATAACAACTGTACGAATAGAAAAGATATACAGTACAGAGGAAAAGTCTTAGGCGCACTATTTTTCAAAGACTTCTGAAAAATATTTCATGGCAAATGTTTTTTTTATCCTAAACAAATCTTAGAGAAAATCTGTAGAGAAGGTAACATACACATAATACACCACTTTGCAGAGTTTGCTGGAAGAGTTTACACGCACACGCACACACACACCCACACACACACACACACACACACACACACACACACACACACACACACACACACACACACACACACACACACACACACAATAAAGACTTACCTGCAGGGATTAGCTCCAAAAAAAAGTGTAACAGTGAAAGTTTTCAGAGGAACTGGGGCAAGTTCTTAAAGATGCTTCGAAATCTACCCAGTCTACCTGAGACTACTGATGCATATTTAATGCTTATTACACAAGTTAACTGTACAGCAGTTATCAGAATTTGTTAGATTTTTTTATATACCCTGATGACGAATAACATTATGACCATATGCCTAAAAAAATTGTCGGCCCCAGTTTTGCTTCCAAAACAGTCCTCGACCTAACATGCATTAATAGCATTAATCTGTTTCAGCAATTTGATTAAACAGTAGCCCAGCATTCACGCCCCTCATGTATCCACGAGCCTTGGCCTCCCATGAGCCAGTTGCTGGTTCAACACTTTCCTTCCCGGGGGACTTTTGTTAGATATGGACCACTACAGATCACTGCTGTTTTTTTTTTTGTTTTTGTTTTCTTTGCGTGTCATTGTGTTTTTCACTATTTACATTCCACTTTTTTTGCACTTCATACTATATAATATTTAAAGTAGGGTTACTGGTCGTTGCTGTTTTGTGTATTTGTCCTACACTGTCTTGCGTTGACCGATTTGCACTACTTTGTCTTGTTTGTGATAGGTTGAACACGATGCATTTTATGCTGCTAGGACAACTCTAGTCCAAGTCTAGTCCCCAACTCTGTGTTCTTTTATGTAGTTCTATTTTGTGTGATGTAACTCCGTTGTTTTATGTTTTATGTAGCACAGAGGTTCTGCAGAAAACGTTGTGACGTTTGACTGTGTACTGCGTCAATACACAGTGAAATGATTGGGATGACAATAATATCTTCTTGACTTGACTTGAACTACAGTTTCAGAGATTCTATGACCCAATTGTCTAGACATCACAATTTTTGTCCCTTGTTAAACTGAAAACTTACGTTTCCCAATCATTTTCTTTCTTCTAACACGTCGACATTGGAGACAAAATGTTCACTTGCTGCCTGATATATCCCACCCACTAACAGATGCCTTGGTGAAGAGATATTAACTGTTTTTCACTTTACAGTCATAATGTCATAGTGTTAAACCCGATCTGTTTATACAAACCTCGTTTTATGATCTATGAAGGTGTCTTTGTTTTTCTTACATGCACCTTTTGCTCAGTATTATGTTAATGTTTGAAAAAAAGACACACACATTATGATTTAATGAAAAAAATCACCAATAATACAGAAGAGCTGCCCAAAGAGTGTCTGCGGAAGAACTTGGATTTGTAGGATATGTTAATCCAAACCTGGTCAAAACCCAGCGTCTACGTAGTACTTAAAAATACTTAGACCTTAATTGGCGCATGTCAATGGTCATCAGAAGCCTGCTTGCACAGGAAATGCGCTGATAGAAAAATGTCAAATCTAAGTTCAAGGTGTGATGAATGCCTTGGGAGTCTTTCTCTTATCATGAGGATCAAAGACGTGTCAGTGACAGTGAAGCCAAGCATGAAGAACGCGAGAAACAAAATTAGACCTGGTTGCTTCAGTGCTACGACAGTAGTTAAAGAACCCTAGAACCTGGTTATGTTAGTGGAGAAAAAAATTCATGAAAGACACACACACACACACACACACAGAAACAGGATATATTTTTTATGCAAATATCTTCAATAATGACAAATTGACCTTGCATTTTATATGATTACAATTAGCCAATTATTAATTGTAATAATTTTCTTTTAAACCTTTTTTTAAACATTATTTTACCTTCATATTTTTCATATGAGTATTGACTTTATGAATTCATGTACAGCCACAGGTGTATAAATTCCAGCCCATAGCCATTCAGTATGCATGGTCATACAGTTGTGATAAAACGAATCATTTTGAAGAGTTCGGTGCTGTAATAGCATGCCACCATTGCAGTAGGTCATTTTGTGAAATTTCACCCCTGCTACATAATCCATGGTGAACTATAAGTGGTCACAAAGAACAGAGGCAACTCAGCCATGAAACAGAAGACATCTTGAATTCTCAGAGCAGGGCCTCTCTGTGTGCTGGGACACATTCATAGAAGTCTCTCTGTTGATTTCATAACTAAAGAGATCCAAACGTCCACTGGCATTAGTACCATCACAAGAACTTTATGGTGGGAGTGCCATGGAAAGGGTTGCCATAACTGAGCAGCTGCATGAAAGCCTCATAATGCCAAACATCTGCTGTGTAAAATATACTGCTACTGAACTCTAGAGGAGTGGAAATGTGTTCAGTGGTGTGATGAATCATGCCTCTTTGTTTGGGTGAGGATGGTTTTGGTGAAGAACATTACCTGCTTTGTGCGGGTAGTTTGGTGAATAAGGGGTAATTTTAGTGAAGCTGTTTTTCAGGGGATGGGCATGGCTCGCCTTCCATTTAAGGGAAATCTGAATGGGTAGTTTTTTTTTTGGTTTTTTTTTTGGATATTGCAATGTTTTTACCTCTGTGGGAACAGTTTTATTTTTTTTAGGATGAGCTCAAATAAACATTTCTCATAATCTAAAATAACTATCTAATGGAAGAGGATGTTTCAAGCATGTATAAGTACATTAACAAAAGGACACAATATGATTCTGAAGTATTTTCAGGATGGTATTTAATGGTTAAGTGGATTTATGTGATAGGATGTATTTAAATGATGGCTGTTTTAGATCTTGTATTAGTTTTATGTTATTTACTGCATCTGATTCACTACATAGGCTTTTAATTGAATTAAATTTTGAAATTGTCTTTAACCTTTTATTTTACACAAGGGTCGGGGTTTGATTCCTGTCTCGGCCATGTGTGTGTGGAGCATGAAGAAGGTCAATACATGCTTGCGTTATGCAGCTCATGGTAATTTCAAATCCATTGTGTTAGAGTAGAGTGTGTATTATATAATATTAAGCAGTGTCAGTATTCAAATATTTGCCGGCTGGTTAGTAGAATGTAACAATGTAATGGCTTTTATCGGAGCATTTCAAATATTTTGGTCATAATCATTCATCTTTCATCTTTTTTTCCCCAAGTATAAAAAAAATCAGGAGTAGAAAAGGGAAAAGTCTGAGTAACTCGGCCTGAGAATGAGAGATGATCATTCAGAAAAAAACTAACTACAATATATATATATATATATATATATATATATATATATATATATTGGTACTAATTTATTATGCTACTAATATTTATTTGAGATCTGTTTAATTCTGTGAATCTGCTTTTGGACAATGTCTATTCTTAATAGCACCATACAAATAGAATTACTTCACTAAATTAGTGAATGTAACAAAGGAACAGCTATAAACATGAATTAAATGAAACAATTGGTAGCTGAGAGTAGATACACGATTATAACTACCCCTGAGCTATAGTTACCATGAGAACTGCGACACGAAGCATGAAGGCAACGATTGGGACAACTGTCATTTATGGCAAAGATTATCCATATGCTTACAGCTCATGAAAGTAATAAACAATGACTTATTGTTTATTACTAGCAATCAGACTAGCAGAGCAGAATCCTCCAGAAACAGCAGAATTTCATCAATTGTCTTGCCATGAACTAACAGCAAAGTCATCACCTAGTGAACATATAAAAGGTATTAATTACACTTGGCTTTTTTCGCATCGGCACATTTGTAAAAGAAAGTCGACATTGTTTTTTTGCATTATGTGTTATTATATTAATAGCAAAGAGGACCACCAATAATAATTAATACTGTGTAAGACGGTACACAGGCATTGTCTCAGAAATGTAATTTCCGTCAATTTTATAGCATGTTTTTGCTATCATGTTAGGAAACAATTTACTATGCATATTAACATTATTGTTAAATATGTATCATTTTAATGCCCACACACTAGAAATGTGACAAAAATGGTGATTGCCATCATAAAATATGTCATGGATCACCACAAAGGCATATTTTCACTGACAAACAAACCACTAGTAAGAAAACCTGAAACACTTTTAGGAAAATAAACCTTCGATGCAACTCAGTGAGGAGTCAATGCTAACAGAGGCACTAATTGGCTATTCCTAATTATCACCATTTTTTCTCAATGGACAGCAAATCCATGAGCAAATGTAGCTAGACTCCCCGGAGCCACTGTGCCACTTTGATAGATTCCATTCTGTTTTAAGTTGCTAAGCTAAGTTTCTTGTTTGTTTACCTGCTTTCTGATGTTTACGAAGTTATCATTCATTTAACATGTCTAACATGTCTGATTGGGGACATATTTTACCTTGAATGATTGTGTTTCTCTATATACTATCTATTTTGGTGATGAAACGTTTGAAGATGAGATCATCTACATTAAAATGAATGGATTAAAGGAATCCAAACGTAAGCAAGTAAGACCTGATTCCAACATTGAGGCCGTCAAATATGTCCTTGTTATGACCTTTACCCAATTATAAATTTTAACAGGGAAACAACAATTTGCACTGCTAATCCAACATGCAATATTCCACACTTAAGAAAATGTCAGTCTTATGCAAAGATGGAAATCACAGGATCACAATGGTTTCACGAGAATTATAAAACAAATTGTTGTGGTATTTTGTGTTATGTTATGTGGTGGTTATATTATGTTTTAGTTCCCAGAGATCCTTGGACTTTCTGTAGAAGATTCTCAGGGTTTTTCAGGAGGTAAATACACAAGAAAGAACTAAATCTTGTATTTTTTTCAGTATCATGTTTCAACGTTTGCTTCACTGTGAACGGAGGGGCTACTGATCGGAAGGTCGGTAGTTCGACCAAACAAAGTGGTAGCTCTGTGGTTAAGGCTCTGCGTCACTGATCAGGAAGCTTTCACCAAAGTGACATTGTTGGTCCCTTGAGCTAGGCCCTTAACAGAATGCTGAACAGGATTATGACTCTGAATCCATCTTTTTACCACTGCTAGGATGAACAAGAAAGAATTTCACTGTGCCACGTTTCACATTTACCTTTTGCTAGTTTAAATACGAATACAGATACATATACTTGAAACTCTAATCAGATCCAGATTTTGTCATTGTTGCCTAGGAGATCCTAAGAAACAATTTATGGTTATTATGAAGAAATATAGACATTCTATTCCTATTCTAAAATTCTAACACCCGTCAGAGGACTTTTGTTAGATGGATGAGATTTTGACATGCTGCTTGTTAAAGTCCAAATATCTGCTGTTCTTAATGAAGCGTTCATAAAGAATCTGATGCTGGATGGCAATTATATAAGAGCCGTTTAGATCATTCTAAAAATAATGCGACGTTTCAAACCCTGCACATCATGTCAGTCTGTAATCCTATAGCAAAGCAGAGTTAAACAGTGTTGGTTTTTATTTTTTTTATTTTTCCATGTGATAGACTAACTGCTATAAATATGCAACCATCTAATGAATTGATAAAAGCAAGCAGAAGAAATATCATATTAATCAAGTTTTTGTAGTTAGACTTTTAACTAATCTTTAACAGGGGGAAAAAAGGCCATTTCTACATGTTGATAAACACACTCCAAATCAATACGGAATTTGAGGCCAACGATCTGTTCCCTGTTTCCTGGTTTTCGGAAATGAAGAGCGAAGTCCACATGCACAAACCAGCCAATATAAACGAGATTAAAATATTATACATGGAAGAGTAGACTCTGCAATTGCTTCCAGTCTCGTTAGATAATACATGAAGCGACTTATGGTCATTACTCTTTCCAGAATATTAATTGTTAGGGCTCCTATAATTTTGCATCAATTGCTGTATAGAAAATCTTCAGTAACCCATTCATTTTGTTCAGGCTTCAGATGGATCTGGACCCTGTTCGAAAAACACTGCACTCGAGATCGGAAATGCTCTGCTGAACACAGTATATATTGTATACTCATACCCAGGACTAGGGGTAATTTGGTGAGGCCAGTTTACCCACTAAGATGTTTTGTGAGGTGGGAAGAAACCAAATAGGCATGGGAAGTAATCTATTGCACTCAGAGAACAAAAACAACGCAAAAAGTAATCTGAGCTCAGGATCAAACCAGGGATGAGAGAAAGCCACTGTGCCTCTTAAAACAATGGCTGTCTAAAATACATTTAAATAAAATGTCAATGCATGTCTCAGTTCAAATATTATATACAACATTGTTTTTTTTATTTCTGAATAGAACTACATATACCTGAAGTTTATCATGTACTGTATTTTATACTTATACAGGACCTTTTTTAATATCACAAGCATAATTGCTCTGAAAGGCCATACATCTGCAATTTTTCACATATCTGGAGGGCTTATGTAATAAATCACCTCATTATTTCCTTTGGTAGTGATCATGAGATTTATATTTAAAAAAAAAAATGTAATTCTGCCTCTACAGCCTCCCCTGATTACCCGAGTTCCCATCAACGGCCTGCTTTAAAAGATAAGTGGTTGCAATTGTGGGGGGATATTTATATCTCGTCATTGCTGAAATCACAGAGTGGCTAAGATTACAATATATACAAATGCATTAGCAAAATGATGCATGTTTGTGATGAGATGTGAAACCAACAGCAACTTTTGTCACAGAATCGCACGAGGGGAAAAATAGGGGGGATTAAAAAGGACACTTAATTAACAGAGACCACTCCAGGCATTTAAAATGTGTATTTCTTTAAGTGGCATATGGATATTATATATATATATATATATATATATATATATATATATATATATATATATATATATATATATATATATATATATGCAGAAGCTATAAACCATTACCATATATGCTATTTTATGTTCATAACCTACTCAGAACATAATGAACTGAATCAAGGGTGTCAAACACCGTACCGGGAGGGCCGCAGCCCTGCAGTGTTTTGTTATAACCCTGCTCCAACATATATACCATGTGGTTTTCAAATAAGCCCTAATGACTTGATTAGTTGGATCAGATGTTTCTTTAATTATGGTTGACGCTAAACTCTGCCCTTCTGGAAGCTAGTTTGACACCCCTGATTTGGAGCAAATTAGAACAACAACAAAAAAGCTAATAAAATATTTTTGTATTATTTTCCCACAAAATCATATTCATTAGCATAAGATGAAGGAAGTGAAAGAAGGCAGGAGGAATTCTTAGCACACTTTGTGGAAGCTCTCAAATATTAAGGGTTTAGATCAGGGGTGTCAAACTAAGTTTCAGAAGGGCAGAGGACCTGCAGCGTTTTAGCTTCCACCATAATTAAAAAAACACCTGATCCAACTAAGCCTTGAGTCATTAAGGCTTATTTGAAAACTGCATGGTATGAATGTTGTAGCAGGGTTGGAACAAAACACTGCAGGGCTCCCACCAGGAACTGCGTTTGACACCCCTGATCTTGTGTGTTTCGTACAGAGAAACCGGTATCTACTGTTGACACAAATGTAAAAAGAATGATACCGTGCTACTTTGATACCGTGGAGTGCAACTAAACAGATAAAACTAAGGCTTCATGTGAGCCTTAGAGTACAAAGAACACTCCTGGATGAGCCTGTGATGTTCATTCCTTCATTCATTCATTCATCCTTAGCAGTGGTGACAAAAATACACACGTCCTTGACTCAAGTAGATGTACAGACACTCATATTTTAAAAGACTCTGGTAAAAGTACTGACTACAAGCTTTTTTACTCAAAATAATGATGTATCGGCTCTGACATCCTCATTATCCTCATATCTACTGATTGGCTTCATCATTCTGTCTCCTCTCCACCAATAAGATGGGGAGTGGGAGTTCTGTAGCACTATGGCTGCTGTCATCCATGTGGATGCTGCACACCGGTGGATGAAGAGATCCTCGTCTCAAGCACTTTGAATGTCTGGAAAAGCACTCTATAAATGTAATGTATTATTATTATTAGTAGTAAGTAGTAGTAGTATAAGTGGTAGTAGTAATAGTAGTAGTGGTAGTAGTAGTATTAGTATTAGTATTATAATTAGGTGATAAGGAATGTCTCCGTTATCAGTCATGTTTACATCTCATAAATGGTAACCTGTCTCGTCCACATTCTTTTTGCCTTCTGCTTTGACTGTTGTTAGCGTCTAATGTCTGTGTTGTGTGATAGCAAGAAAATCATAAAGGCTAGTAAAATTATAGATTGTAACGGCCATAATAGCAAGAAATAGGTTGATGGGCTGAAAGCAGCATGGAGAATACATTTAAGGCAGACTCCTTTATCCAGAACAACTTGCATCTGAGCAGTTGAGGGTTAAGGGCCTTGCTCAAGGGCCCACTTGGTGGTGCTGGGATTTGAACAATCTTGCGGTCCAGAACACAATGCCCTAACCACTGAGCTAACCACTGAGCTACCAACCCCCAATAGTAGAAAGTAGAAAGGACAGATACGTGTGTAAACAAAAATTAAATGTAATGAGCGAAAGTAAAACATTGTCTGAAAAATACATAAAAAAGTACTGAAACTAGAAAAGTATCAACATTATAATACTAAACTATTTGTACTTTATTACTTTCATCTCTGATCCTTAGTATCTGTTAAGTTAGTGATGCAACTAAGATTGAGAAGTAGTTAATGGTCAGGTACAATGCTGCAAAGTTTCCACTCCTTACCACTTTCTCCAGGGTAAAACTCTTTATTCTGGCTAGACTTCATATAAATCTGGACCCTGTCCTGAGAAAACTGGAGGCAGAAATTGTCCTGGTGCATACCGTATTCACACAACTTCATAAACCACTTCACCTACCAGCATGTTTAGGTAGAGAGAAGAAAACCAAACTGACATGAGACTCTTACAAAAGGAACTGTGCACAAACTGTAGCTGTAAAGTTGTGGTGAAGCTACACTAAGAAATAACCCATACATTTTATACAACTATATACTTTTATAACTATAGTGACTATAGTAGTAAAACAAACTTTCCAGTTCAGTTTCAATGCACATTCAGAGAAATAAAGATAACACATTTAGAGCAAAAAAAATATATTACATTTGCATTTTGTAAGGAGTTGATAAGGAATTCAAAGGTTCAAATCCCATCACCACCACCACCAAGCTGCCACTAGTGGGCCCTTGAGCAAGTCCCTTAACCCTTAATTGCTCAGTTGTACGTCGTTCTGGATAAGAGAGTATACTGTAAAAATATAATGCCTTTCCTTATATTATTTGGACATACTTTCTCTTACTGACATACAGCAGATACAACAGACACAAATAAATTACCTTCCTGCCTCTGATGCATAACACTTTTTGTCGCATGTGTATCATGTGAAAGAAGGGTGTTCACACCTAGTGAAGCTTCAGAACACTTGTAAGGATGTGTTTCAGTTTCCTGCCAATCTATAACCCATTTCCTCACTTTTTTACCCTTTCTCACGTTTTCTTCTATGCCTGTGTTAATCCATTTCTTCCTGGCTCCAGCATGTGCAGATCATACCTTGGGTGATACTTTTTGCAGGATTATGTGTGTTCTAATTGGTTTCACTTGTACCAGATATCAGTCTAATCATTAAAAAAAATGCCACTGGTCTGTTTACGCCTTAAAGACACAGAACCCATTTACAGTTAGATGAAATGAGATTTCATGTATCATAATACTGAGTTATAAAATAATGCTTGTCACGGAGTAAAGAGTCTTTATCGCAAATGGAAATTGCATTACAAAATTTTAAGCAATTTATTTTTGGAAACAATACTTAACCTACAATAAATTAGAGAATAATAACAAGCTCTTATAGAAAATGAAAGTGTGAGGCACAGCACAATGTATTTGCCTTATTGGTGCTGACATGTTTATTAATCATTTTCTGTCCTTTAATAATAACTTGTAATGATGAGGAATTTCAGTGACACCTGTTTATAACTTCCATTGGTATCTATAACCTTTTATTAGCCTCTGTTAGCAACCTTGAGTCCTGAAGATTTGCAATAGTGGTTAATAGGTCCTGACACCAGAGACTCTTTCCAAAAAAAGATTAAAGGTCTTAGAACCAAAAGAGTGTTACCATGTCAAGAATCGCACACATGCATTAAAATCAACTTCCTTGCAGCTGAAACTTCTGATCTTTCAGTATTCATTTTTGAGCACTATCATGATGCAATACTGTACACGTCTGAGCTCAACCCAAAGACAAATCCAAACTACAAGCTTTTAAATATTGCCTTTAATGCGTAATACGTTAATCGATAACACAAGGCTTTAGAAAGAGACATTTGTAGTTATTCTGTCAAGGCAATCAAGATTGCATTGTGTGAAAGTGCACACAGTAAACGCATTAAGAATGAAAGCTACTGTCCAAACTGGCATTTCATTAATCATTTTATGCAATACAGAAAATTCACTAATGATAGATTGGGCAGCCATGTAAATGGTTTTGACAGAATTCTGAAAATTTCATTTTTCGCTGCTGACAGAGATTGACCACCCTCCGTATTTTATTCTGTTTTCTTTATTTCTGCACAATTATTGTCTGTCAATAGGAATTCTTTGCATACACAGATGTTTTTGACACTTTATGGATTATTCTGTACACACCAGGCAGATGCATCTAAAGTAGCTCTGTTTGGGGGAGAAAGCTGAAAAGAACTATAGAAAATATTCTTCCCCCTGAGATGTGCGCTATTCCTGCATGTCCTTTCACTCACTGACCAGATTAATTTATCGCCTTATTGATCAGGAATTTGGGAGTGAAGTGAGATAACGCACGCCTTGCAGCTAAAACGTTAAAAGTAACAGTCTGGCCAGAAGAGTAACTGAGAATAAATGCAGGGATCAGTGTTGGCAAAGGTCTGGGAAGGGCAATTGCTGTCTCCTGGCAAGCAAACAGTTTTTTGATGACACACACAGACATTGCTCCTGTAGGCTATTAGATTAGACTCAGACCTGTTTGGTAGCCTAGTGACCAGATGAGAATTCATAAAGAGCTTTGCATGCTATAGCCATGGGCTATGTGCTTATCTTGAGTTCAGCCATTGCTGCTTCTCCAACCACACTTGCATGTGTTCCTTCAAGGAGGTGCGAAGTCTAACAGTTAGATTTAGATTTACCTGGGGAAAGTAGCTGTAAATGCATCATAGATGTGTGTTGTTTACTCATTTATATTCATTCATATATTAATATAGTATAGAGAATGTAAATTAAAGCTATAAATATAAAATTTATTCTTATATTGTGTATCGCTAATGTATTTTTTTTCTTTCTTTCTTTTTTTTTTTTTTTTTTACATAAATAGACTTAAATAGACATAAATAGCAGTAATTATCACAGACACTGCATATGTTGTTCAGTATAACAAAACGCCCTCTACCCTCTTTATTCATCCACTTATAAAATAGCACTTAATATTCTTTTGCCATTCTTTCTATGTCATGCTCTGAGTGTTAATTGCTCACACACTTTAGTGAAGCTAGTGGAAGGCGCTAAATTGAGATCATGACATCCTAATATGTGCATCTTACGTGCATCATGTGCATCTATTTTGACTTGGCCATTATGTTTTCTTGGTACACTCCTGGAAAGAAATCTGAAGCTTTTCTTGATGTTGTTTTAATATGCATCCATCATAAATAAGTGTAGCTTTCAGTGCAGCATACGTCAATCTGCCTTACATTATTTCTTTTTTTATGTAGTGGTTATGTGCCATTAAATACTGGAACCCCTTAATTTCTTGTTCTTATTTCCATTCATATTTGTGAGCACTTCTGGATGAGTACGATACTATTTTATTATATTTATTATAACTTCATTGCTTTTTATATCAATGTGTTGGGAGTTCGGTAGTAATGGTGGTGTTTCTCTCTTGAATTCTAGAGTTTTACGAAGTGATGTGTTAATGGGCTGTGCGGGGTGCTTTTGCAAGTTGGTTTTTATTTAAGGTATAAAATAGAGAAAGTTTGCTGACAATGCTGAAGTGTAAATGAGTATTTGGGTTTAAAAATCAGAAAAGGAAATGGAGGTTAGTTATATCTATCTATCTATCCATCCATCCATCCATCTATTTGCAATCTTTTTAATAATAGCATTGTTTGTCATTATGCGCAACATTTGCCACCAAACTACACTACTTGCAATTGCAAATGGAAACAGTTATCATTCCCAACAGAAATAAAACAATTATTACAGCCAATTTGGAAATCTGTGTTCTTGGCACGGCTACATGACAAGAGAGCTTACTGCGAGATCTACTGTAATGGACAGTAACTCTAACCCTTATATTATTTGCTTTTCTAAAGCTTTTCTGCATGTAAAATAGAATTGTAAATAGTATTCAACTTGTAAAGGTGAAAAAAGAGAAAGAAATAATTTTATATTTAAATCCGCATGTGTTATGGTTTATGCACATCTGCTTCATGGAAGTCTTGGGAAACAGGGAGCGTATTCTAAAAACCATGGGCCTTGTTTAACTAACTGTCTCTAATTGCTGCAATCACAGTACACTCAGTACAAAGAGTCCATCACTGAATCTTTAGATAGAAGAATTCTTTGAGTCCTAAATGCAAATTACCTGCTATCCTCTTTATAAATGTAAGCAGTTTGTTGTAGAGTTCGGAATAGAGCCACTTATAGGTACCCACCAAAATGACTGAAGATGTTTCTGCATGTAATGAACTGAAATACTTGGGCTCATGTAAAGACATGGAACATAACAGGAACAAATTCTGATGATCAAACCACTTTAAAAGACTAAAAACATTTGTGAACAGTCCATATAAATAAAAGAAAACTGCAACATGTAATCTCGGTAAAATATTCCCTAAAAACCACCTCATGTAATTATTCACATGACATTTGTGTGACTTTTCATCAGGAGCCAAAACCGATTATTAATATTTACCAAAATTCTTTCATCCAGATCTTTGAAATACGAAGTCTGACCCGGCCTGGCGTAAGAAAGCAATGAATTTAATAATCGTCTTCCCTCAAACAAACACTGGAAGGAAATGATTAAAAAGCCAAGATAAGATAATTTCAATTTCATGTTTATTCCCGAAACATTTGCAATATTACTACTATCAGAGTCACATGCAGCTGAAGAAATAAAGTCTAACCTACCTAAATAAAGTCAGATCTGTGGCTTCAGCAAGACCCAGTTCATGTTTATTTATTGTCGTGGCCGCACACATCCTCTCAAGCGTTCAGGCACCTTGAATGTGTTTATAATTCAAGCCTGATAAATCTTCTGTAAACTTTTGGGAGGTCGTGTGAGTAATGCACGAATCAGGCACCTTTTTTAAACAAGAGCACTAAAACGGAAACTGTAAAGTATACAAAAGAAAAAGGAGAAGAAAAAAAGAACCTGATCATTCTGTATGAGTAGTATAAGTGAAGTAAGCAGCTTCAGCAGTGGGAATAAATGAGTACTAATTAATGTGTAACTGTGAGTGACCTTGAGAATGATGCAGTTAGAGAAACATATTTAACTACTTTTTACATACCGCTGTGCTGCTAAATTATCAATCGGATAGGTCAGAAAGTGGTGATTCATTCTAATTGCATTTAATAGTAACATTTCATTTACAGGATATGTACGACAGATGGTCTGCATAAGCTATGGTCAATAATACGCATGTGCATAATAATAATAATAATAATAATATATACACAGAGAATGATTTTCCTTGGTTACAGTGGACTTGGGTGTGACATTTACAGCATTTAGCAAGATGCCCTTATCCACAGAAACATACAAATAGTGTTTTAAGTCTCCATCTAAGAATGAATGAACTCTGGTATGATTGATTACAAACAACTTATGACTCAGTTGAAGTTTGTGTGTGTGTGTGTGTGTGTGTGTGTGTGTGTTGCCAAGACAGTGAAAAAGGAGTACGTGTTAGGTTAAGTGTTGTTGAAAGAGATAAGTCTTCAGTCGTCGCTTGAATATAGTCTGTGACTCTGCTGTTCTGAAGTCTATGGGAAGTTCATTCCCCCACCTCGGTGCAAATTTCCTGTAATGTACATTTCTTTTACAATACAGGGAAAGTGGAGGCTATTTTTTACCATGTCTGTTGTATTAATATGTTGCATCTTAACATATATGTATCAATGTATAATTTGAATGCTTAGTTGGTAAATGAATCAATGTCAGGGTAGATTGTTTTCTTGGTTGTTTTTCCTGCAACAGCATGAACACATGGGTTGCATTGTTTGAACTGCCATTTGAAAGGATTAATATTTCAAGGTGTACAGAGAATGATTTTTCCTTGGTCACAGTGGATTTGGGTGTGATGCAGAATGATTTATTAGAATAAGCAGTAAAATGGTCATAAAAATGTGTATGTTCTTTCAAAGGCACCTGTGAAAGAGAGAGAGAGAGAGAGAGAGAGAGAGAGAGAGAGAGAGAGAGAGAGAGAGAGAGAGAGAGAGTCAAAGAAAGAGAGAGAAAGCCAGGCCCAATACAAGCCACCCTTTAACCTCTAGTTTAATACAGGAGATTGGTAAGACCTGACCTTAGCCCTACATGAGTATTGGCTCACCTTTCTTTACTGGTTAAATAAATCTCATCAGAAATGTCAGTTACACTGAAGGCGCGACTGGACAGACTAAAGTGAAGTGAAGCAGCAGCCTGTCAAGGGTTCTTATTGATAGATTTGAAATTCATATATTTTCTTTTCCACAAAATGCAGGCAAGGCTGCATCACATCTCACTTTTGACAAGTGCTGTGTTTTTTTTTTTTTTGTTTTTTTTTTTTCTTAACACAGATGTGGTGGGAAGTTCTAGGCGTGACATAAGTGCACACTGACACTAAACACGCCCTTCAAAATCTATATGACGCAGACGAATATACTGTACTTAAAACTGTAAACAAATACATGGGTTCGAATAGCTCTTTTATTGATAGAATGCATATGATTCAAAACTCCTTTAAAGTTTTTGAAATGACCTGGTTTTATCCTAATTGTTAATCCATGCATTATCACATAAATTAATTGCATAAAAGGGTGATAGGAATGCAGAACAAATGATTTGCATAATATAATGTTTCTCACATATGACTATTTCTCTCGAGCTATTTCATTATTATTAATGAGGTATCCTGGATGTGTCAGTGAAGCATGCAGAAATATATTGGCTCAGATGGAGATCAAATCTATAGGTTGCTTCATCCTCTGCAATCAGCCGACACGGCTGTCACTGATGGGCTTCATGAAGCTATAGTATGTGTTAGAAAGCGTTCATCCTCGGTTAATGAGTATTGGTGGTGCAAAAGTATCTACCCAAAAGATGTGAAAGAAAAGCTGATTCATTAGACCAGGCAACCTTCTTTCTTTTAGTTTCAGTTCAGATCTAATAATAATAATAATAATAATGATTAATGATTCATTACATTTATGTAGCGCTTTTCTGGACACTCAAAGTGCTTTACATTATGAGAGAGGGATCTCCTCATCCACCATCGGTATGCAGCATCCACCTGGATGACATGACGGCAGCCATAGTACGCCAGAACGCCCACCACACACCAGCTTACTGGTGGAGAGGAGACAATAAATAATGAAAAATGGAATAAGGAAGCCAATCAATAGATATGGGGACGGTTAGGAGGCCGTGATGGCCAGAGGCCAATGGGCGAATTTTGCCAGAATGCTGAGGACACGTCTATACTCTTTTTCGAAAGACATCCTGGGATTTTTAATGAACCACAGAGAGTCAGGACCTCTGTTTAACGTCTCATCCAACAGACTCTGTCAGATGACTCTGTGTCTCTGTCACTATACTGGGGTGTTAGGACCCACACAGACCACAAGGTAAGCGCCCCTCTGCTGGCCAACACTAACATCTCTTCCAGCAGCAAACTAGTTTAGCTTCAACCCTGTGTAGCTTCAGTGGGCAACCAGTCATTAGCTATAAGGTGATATGATTACTGGTAATTCTGTTGCCCATTATAGACAGTTGTGGTGGTGGACATGGATTCAGACGGGGAATTTTGTTCTACTGTATCTCTTTGTTGGAATCAAACCAAAAGAGCAATCACTTTTGCTGGACACTTGACACTGCATCCAGCGAGCCAAGAGATGCCAAAAGTAATAGATAGTGATGTAAAGTACCGATACCTGAAAAATCTACTTAAGTATTGTAATGAAGTCTTTGTACTTCATTATTTCCCATCTCTGATGATCGCCCCACAGGACATGCTGTGTTGGAGATGGACTCGCCCATTATAATAATCATCACAAATTGGCCTTTGTCAAAGTCACACGATTCTTCACCCTTAGCGATTTTTCCACATTACCAACACATTATCTCTTGAGGACTGACTGCCCACTTGCAGTCACTTGCTGCCCACCCTTTTATAGGTTTAATGTTCTGGCGGATCACTTTGTACATATATCAAATTTAGATGAAATCAAGCTTGACCAATTAAATTTTGAGAAAGGTGTTCAACCCTATCATCAAGAATTTGTGAGTTTGAACCCTCAAAGTGCTCTTGCCATTCTTGGTGTGAAGCCAAGAAATCAAAATTGCAGGCCGAAATACTATTTCTCTACTATCACTCGGAGCAACTCTAGTTAATGGTGGGTGTCTGTGAGGCCATGTATGCAGAAGAGAGCTTTCCTCAGAGAGTGTTTCGCTGCCCTGCAGCACAGCCTAAGCAGCAGTTTGAAAAGATGTGGTTGGCTGACTTCACTTGTCTCAGAGGAAGCAAGCCCTTACCCTTCCTGGTTGGTAGCTTGTGTGTGAAGGGTGAGAGCTGGCTGGTGGGTGGGAATTAGCAGGTGACCAAATTATGTAGAAAATGTGAGGGAAAAGAGGCTATTACTGGTTTATTAGTTGGCAATTCAAGCATCACATTTGCAAGCGTATAAGCACTGTGGATTTTAACTATACGTACAGGCATGATGATGATGAAGCACTATTGTTGAGGACAGCTGACACATGATTAGTCATATAGGTATATGACCATTCCAGCTAAGACATCATAACACCGAAGTAGCTGCCTAGAAGTGGTGGCACAGCTGCTTCCTGAAAGACAGACATCTCCCATAAAGCTGAGATGAGGAAAATCTGCATAAGCAGCAGGCTGCTTTGCAATGCATAGTCCTAGTAGGAGCTCAAGCTAACTCTAATTATCATAATTTTACACGATTGGGCTCCAAAGTGTGATTGGAGGGGATTGATTATTTTTTGTTTTCCGTCCATGTGTGTGCACCTTCAGAAACACAAAGGGCAGAGTGACACGGTGGAAATATCTCTTATTTTAATCTTAATATCTCTTATTTGAAAACTACCTGACTTGATGGATTTCTGCGTATTAGAAGCAAATTTCACTACATATAAGAACTAGTTGTTACAGAGGTGCACCGAAATGCAAGTGATCAAGCTTCTAATTTATGGCTGGGCACAAAAGTTTGGTGTCTAGTTAGACAAATGGAAAGTGGCTAGTATTGCCGTCTGGCAAAATCGGTGGACCTTGTTTAGATCCTGAGCTCAAGTTACTGTCTGTGTGGAGTTTCTCTTGTTCTCCTCACATTTTATGGGTTTACTCCAGGGAAGATTGTGTCCATTGAGCTTTCTGGTTTCTGTAACATGATAATCTGGGGTTTTTGTGTGTAATTTTACCTTCAAGAGGGACTACAAAATAGAGGCTGGTGAAGGACCGACTGTTTATCCTATGGTATATCAATAGTCATAACATACATGGCTTGTTTTGATGACCTTCTACCACATGTAGCAAATTGTTTCATGTTTTGTTGTGGAAGGACTGTTTAAGGTATAACTGCTTAGGGATAATTGGAACCTTCGGTTTTCTAACTTGCTTTTACATACAATTGCATGTAATCCATTGTTAATCAGTTCACGTTCAGTCAAGGTCAACTCAATGTTTTTTCTTTTTTGTCACACCACATAGTAGATGATTTTCTGTTACTAGGAACAGCAGGTATTTGTTTGTTTTTGCCTAAAATGGTGAAAGCCTGTATTGGGTGAAGAAATTTTAATCTCAAAGAAAAAGAATATAACACGACACAACCTTAATCCAAGCATGATGTCCAATAGCCCCATCATAAATTACGGTGCAAGACAAATTGAAAAGCACAAAACAAGGCATTTCCTTCTTGTGAGAGGGTCATGCGTTGTCTGCGCACAAACACTCAAGCTGTAAGAAAGTTTACGCAAGCACAGTGCAGAATTTGCAAGTATCTCAGAGGATATCTCGGTTGTTTGAAAGAGTGCTGTGTTTTGATCTCTGGGGCTCATTTCGAGCAGAATGAGGGAAGATAAATTGCGCAGATGATCCTCATTTGTTATTATCCTTCTAGTCCCCATGCTCCAGCCTCACCTTTGAATCGCAAATTAATTTACAATTTAAGATGCAGACTCCGTGCTCAGCATAAACCACTGAAAAAAAAAACAAAAAAAAAAAACAGGAGACAGTATTTATGCAGTGTTTTATCATCTCTGAAATCTCCATTGTAGTGCTGTGTTAACAACAAAGAACCTTCTAGTGTAACTATAACTGTGGCATAAATAGCCCATTTGTTACACTGTTGTGTTTAGCTAGATGACTCATTCATTATTAATTATTCTGTTTTCCTCTAAATGTACCTTATATACAATTGATTAGCGATTAAAACAAAGTCGGACTGAGGAGACGTTGAATTAGGGCAGTGCTTTACATACTCAAATAGGCAGAAAGGCTTTAAATCCTCACAAGGCAATGACTAGATATTATCTGGCATTATGAAATCACTCACAATTGCTAGGTATGCACACTGTGATTGTACAAAACATTCTATTTCTATAAATGCAGGTGAATATGGTATTTTACATAAAAAAAAATCTGACAAATTCATGGCCTTATTTATGCTCAGTAAACACTTTATTAGAAACACACATACTGGTGCAACTACTCATTCATATAATCACCCAATCTCGTAAAAGCTTCGCAGTACGGGTAATTTTCACATCACCTCTCTAAATGGGGAATAATTTTTCTCAGAAATTTTAACCCTGGAATGATTTCTTTAGTGCCACATTTATAGAAATGCTGATTTCCTGTGACTAAATGCAGAAGTCTCTAGAGTTTAATCAAAACTACAGAAAAAAGCCTTGTGATGGCAAAAGAGAATGACCATAAATGAGGACCACATCACGGTTCTATTTCTGTCAGATAAGAACATTTTTGGCCTATCTGACAGAAATAGAACCTGATGTGGTCCTCTGTCTGGCTTTTTCTGTCATTTTGATTAAACTCCAGAGATTTCTTCATTTAGTCACAGGAAATCAGAATTTCTAGAAATGTGATTATCAAAATTGATGAATATATAATCTAATATATAATCTAAATATAATCTGATTAATGTTTTCTTGGTCGTTGAATTATACTTACACCTATCTACATACATGTTTAATGTATTATAGATCTTAATCCTATAGATTTCCAGCTAAATTCAGCTAAATTCGAAGTTGAATCTGAGCAAGTATTAATAAAGTTCCTTATTAAGTGACCAGTCATTGTAAAATCTCAAGGCATTTATTCCCTGAGGGTTTTTTTTTCTGAAGTGTGTAGATGAATGGTATATAAAATAAGTTTAAAGGCATTCAGTTAGCCATAAATAAAGGTCAGCTAATTCTACTGAAACTGTACTATAACTCAGTTTTAGCCATTCAGTTACGGTGGGAAGGTTTCTAAATGCCAGACGTTTGGTGTTCTCTTTCCCTGGATTTGTATGCTGAGCAGAACTTTTTATGCCATTAAGTCACTGATCAGTGACCACAGATGTAGAAAAACAACAAGAATATCCCACTTTAAAATGTCCTGACATTAATCGAACAGCTGAAATATATATGGAATAGTACAATAAGCATGCATCTATCTATCTATCTATCTATCTATCTATCTATCTATCTATCTATCATATATCTATCATATATATATATATATATATATATATATATATATATATATATATATATATATATATATATATATAGTGGCATAGTTATAAAAGTGGCAAAAAAGTATGTGGAATTTCATGGTTTTCTGAATAAATTTGCCATAAAATGTTATCTGATCTTCATCTAATTCATTGGTATTGACAAACATAATAAAAACAATGTGTCTAAAAATAATAACACCAAAAAAAATCCAATCTTTCTTGTCTTTATTGAACACAATCATTCAACATTCAAAATGGCAGTGGAAAAAGTAAGTGAAACCTTAGAATTAATAACTGGTTGACCCGATCATGATGCTTCCTCCACCATACTTTACAGTTGGGATGATGTTTTCATGACGATATGCCGTGCCCTTTCTATGCCAGATGTAGTGCTGTGTGTTTTTTCCAAATAGTTCAATCTTAGTTTCATCAGTCCACAAAACATTTTGCCAATACCGCTGTGGAGTGTCAATGTGCTCTTTTGCAAACTTAAGGCGTGCAGCAATGTTCTTTTTAGTAAGCAGCGGCTTCCTTCGCGGTGTCCTGCCGTGGATACCCTGCTTGTTCAGTGTTTTACGTATTGTAGACTCATGAACAGATATGTTAGCAAGTTCCAATGATGCCTTCAAATCTTTGGCTGTCATTCGGGGTTGTTTCTTTACCTCATTGATGAGTGTTCGTTGTGCTCTTGGTGTCATTTTGACGGGGCGCCCACTTCTAGGTAGAGTAGCAACAGTCCCAAATTGTCTCCATTTGTAGATTGTTTGCCGAACTGTAGACTGGTGAATTTCTAAAGTCTTTGAAATAACTTTGTAACCCTTGCCAGCTTCATGTAAATCAACAATTCTTGATCGTAGGTCCTCTGAAAGCTCTTTTTGGCGAGGCATGGCTCACATAATCATGTTCTTCTTGTGCAGAGCAAACTCCAAAGGTTTGAGGGGTTTTTATCAGCTCAAAGTAGTCCACACCTCCAAACATATATCTAAACAAGACTCGAGGTGTGCTAAAACCAATTAGCTCCAATTAGGTTTCACTTACTTTCAATTAGGTCAAGGTTTCACTTACTTTTTCCACTGCCATTTTGAATGTTGAATGATTGTGTTCAATAAAGACAAGAAAGATTGGATTTTTTTTGTGTTATTATTTTTAGACACATTGTGTTTGTCAATACCAATGAATTAGATGAAGATCAGATAACATTTTATGACAAAATACAAATACAAATATACATATATATATGAGTGTATCCTATATATATATATATATATATATATATATATATATATATGAGTGTATCCTGCCTTAATGCCCATAGACGCCTGAGATAGGCACAGTCTATATATATATATATATATATATATATATATATATATATATATATATATATATATATATATATATATATATATATATATATATATAGCCTGTGCCTATCTCAGGCGTCTATGGGCATTAAGGCAGGATACACTCATATATATATATATATATATTAAGGCAGGATACACTATATATATTATATATATATATATAGGATACACTCATATATATATGTATATTTGTATATATATAAATTTGTCATAAAATGTTATCTGATCTTCATCTAATTAAGGCAGGATACACCCAATGGAATGCCAACCCATCGCAGGGCACACACACACACTCACATTCACACACTAGGGACAATTTTCCACCAAGGTGCCAATAAACCTACTGTGCATGCTTTTGGACCGGGGGAGAAACCGGAGAACCCAGAGAAAAAAACCCTGAAGGCACAGGGGAGAACATGCAAACTCCACACACACATGGCCAAGACGGGAATCGAACCAGGACCCTGGAGGTGTGAGGCGAATGTGCTAAACACTAAGCCACCGTACCCTACATATATATATATATATATATATATATATATATATATATATATATATATATATATATATATATATAGAGAGAGAGAGAGAGAGAGAGAGAGAGAGAGAGAGAGATAGAGTATTAGAACAGAAAGTAAACATTGTGACATTCTGACCAACACAATATTAGGCCAGTGCAGTGCTCATTATGCTTTAAATGATCTATAGCAATAATTGTATGCCTGATTGTTGTGTGTGTGTGTGTGTGTGTGTGTGTGTGTGTGTGTGTGTGTGTGTTTGACTGAGGACTTGATTATTCTATTGAAACAGGACAGGACAAACAGGATTTACTTTAATGACCCACATTGAGAACCTCAATAAGAATCTATTCTGAGCGGGAAGTGATATTCTGAGTTTTATAGTCTCAGAGGGAGAAGTCAGAATACCACAATGGGCTTTTGGCTTCTTTGCTGCCTTCAGCAGAAATGCACCTGGACTCAAAAAAGTCAGATTTAGCAGGTCTTTAGTATGAGAAGCTTATTGTCTGCGCAAATCATTTAAGTCACGACAGTAGTCTTGGATCCATGATCACCAACATAATTAAAAAGCTTCTAGAGGGTATCGGACCAAATGAGGATGGAGAGTGTGACTGGACGATGAAATGTCACACTATCAACTCCTTCTATTATTTAGTGACTCATTAACTGAGATGTTGGCATTTGAAAAAGGTTTATGAAAAAAAGCAGTAAATTTCACTACGACAACTTGATGTACCCAATAGAGACTTCACTTGTTTTTTTTTCCACTAAATAGATTCAAGTTTTTCATTTGATATACAATAACAGGCTGTCGATATTCAAACAAGTTGTCACCTCACTAACTATAATCATGTATCCATTTGGATTGGTGTATTGCTTGCATAACCTCATTGTCAGGCACGCCAGAAACAACATTTAGGACATTTTTAGATTCAAGTTAATTGCATATACTAGAGACAGAGACAAGAAAGAAAGGGGGAGGTTTACAGATGATGCCAGACTCCCAAAATATTGGCAGCCCCTGAGCTTGTGGTGTCTATTCATAGCCCAGAATTTTCACACTGGAAATTTTAGATAGCTGATTAAATTTAAGTACTGAGCTATAGATATCTGGCTAAGAGAGCTGTCCATGCATTTAAAAGAACATCCAATTTGGACACTTTTCTTTGAGAGTGCAAGTGCGTGGATGAGTGCTTGTGCATGAGTGTGTAACAGGTGCTGCCATTATGACTACGCTATACGCTTACTCTCAGGCACCACACAGCAGTATACACTTCCCCATCCAAGTGCAGCAGGTGCACTCTCCCAGGTCTCCCATAGACATCGCAGCCTAATGGCGGACATGACCGGCATCCAAATGCAGAAACAGATGTGGCAACTCTCCATATCCCAAACCATTAGGACGCTTTTAGCTGCAGTGCACGCTCGCTTTCTTCGATTATGACATTAAGTGGTTTTGTACAGCTGGGGTTTGCAGTCATTCGAATCAGGCATAAGTTTATAAAATATGTAGATACCTCAATGCTTACATTGCGCCGACCGAGAAAGAAAATGTTTTGCTATACGTTTTCATCATCAGCTAGTACACAATTATCATCTCATTCGCCGGCCATTTAAAGATGAAAACACTGCCCAGGGAATTAAAGTTATGCTGACATGTGTGAAGCATAATCAGGGCTATGCACCATATTGGCAATGAAGTCACATTCATGTGCGTTGGTGTAAAGGCTAGCATTCTAGATGTACAGCGTTAGCCTTAGGCAAAGCTTTCACATATTAGGTTTATAGCCTAATCAGGCTTGTAGATCACATAAGTGAGCTGTGTCATGTGCTTCCATGTTAACAAGAGCTAATTGCAGTACACAAAGGCACAAAGCAGTCTGTAAACGGTGCTCATAATAAAACATGAATGTTATTGATTTAAGAATCTATGCAACTTTAGGTCAAAAAATTTTTTTTTCTAAGCTTAACTTTTGCATTTATCACAAAAATCATTGCTAAAGGATTTTGTAAAATATGTATACAACGTATAGATAAGCTTATGATAGATATGGTTAAATGATATCTGCACCTTGAGCTCTGAGGTGGTCAGAATATTTTTTCATATAATAGCAGCTCTGACAACAGTTCCAGGCTGCCATGCAAATCACATGTATATATCAAAATACTTGTCTAAAATGTCCTTTGTTGCTATAGTAACAGCTAAATCAGATTAACCTGCATTTCAAAAACCAGACAGAAGACAAAAATGCTCAACTATGTGGTCATGAAGTGTCATGTAAGAATGCATTAATAAAAATGTATTAATAAATGTCATAAACAGTTTTAGACTCCACAAATTATTGTCTGCCATGACCATTTTCTATTTATTTATTTTTTATCTTAAAATACAATGAGGAAACATTCAATATATAGTATATATATATATATATATATATATATATATATATATATATATATATATATATATATATATATATATATATAAATAATGTTATATTTGCTGTAATGCAAGTGATAACAGCAGAGGTGGGAAGTAATGAAGTACAAATATTTCATGACTCTACTTTTTCTGGTATCAGTACTTTAGGTCAAAAAAACTTTTTTTTACACCATATAGCTGTACTTTTTAAGTTTCAAACCAGGCTCGATACTTTTGTTTTAATCTGTTCGGTGAAATGTCAATATTTTTTCCTCTCATTGCGTGCCGTTTTCAAAACCATGCTATTTATTGTAATTGTGTGTTTTTTCAATCTACAACTGGCACGTCAATTCCAGGCACAGCGGAGGTAGACTAATTGAATAAGGAGAAAGGCATAAGGCAACAAGAAGTCTGGCTAACATAAATGAGACAGAGGGAGTGACTATGTCTAAGAGACATCCTGATCATCGTAATCTGTTCTATATGCTGTGTTCTATATGGTGGATGTTCAGCACAGATACAGTAATTATTTAACAATATTTTAAATGTGTTTATATTAGTATATTAATATGATGTGAGGTCCAGTTACCGGCATGACTTAAGTACATGTAAGAGCTCAAAAATTACTTTAACCTGAGTGAAAAAGTGTAGTCAGTCTTTCAACATTTACCAGAGCCTTTAAAAAATGTACTTATGTGTGTACTTTTGCCATCAGTGGATAACAGGAATGCACTGGATGTAAACTGTAATGTTAAATGTATTAGACAATAATTCAGATGTGCCATTAATAAATAAATAAAATAAAAGACTTTGACTTGAATGTATTGTTAGCATATGCAAGCTACTTTATAAAGTGTTGCCATACTGCATGAACCCTACACACATATAACTATAGTTCACCTGTTCTTATTTGTCTTTCTTTAAATAGTATGTTTTTTTTTACTAATACATTCCCAACTTATTGGCCTAAATAAGGAATAGTCTCAATTTAAGGCTATGAATAAGCACAAATACAGCATGAATAACACTTTCAATTTCCTTTCATATTCAGGGAAGAATACGCAGATTTACTTTTAAACAATCCAATAACTATTCAAACTCACAGCCGGAGTAACATTACAGAGAGAGACTATTGACTCACCCTGAAAACAATCAACCAACCAGACTGATAACTGATAAGGCAAATGTTCAATATTGGACCGCTGACAGAAATTGGGATACAGCAAACAACATGGCTCATGGTGGTTGGTGTATAAATCTGTTTGGTGTGATTGCTTTTCTGGATCAATACCCAGTGATGTAACCTTCCTGACTGGAGTCAGATATGAGACATAAGCAAGATGCAATCACAGCCGTCCTGCAAAATTAGAGAATTTCAGAACGCGGACCCAGCGTATTTTTCCTGTTGTTACTCTATTAGTTTAAAAACTGATCCATGAGGAGGTAGTGTATAGCACAGGAACACTACCCTGGCAAGATAAGTGAGTAGTGTGAATGATATAAGTATAGATTTTACTAAAGACTGTCTCATTGATTAGATAGAACGCTATAGGCAGAAGAAAAGTGTACGGGAAATAAACAAGACTCGTAAGGAACAAATCACTTAGGAAAGATGTTAGGTTCCTGCTATCATTTATGTTATAGCAGATAACAAATGTCATTCTCTTGCTGAGTCCTTGAGAAACTCTGCCCTGATAGGAAAACTTTGTCAAAATATCACTTTACCACTGCCTGTTACAAAGCACTTTTCCTGTAAGCAAATAATAAACCATCACAGCACATTTTTAATTTACAAGAACATATGCAAATTGGAACCTGTGATTAATCTATGAGTTCATATAGATTGTTGAATTCGGGAAAAGAAACAAATGGTTTTTTTTCTTCATCCTGTGCTAATGCTAGCCTTAAATTGTTGGTTCTTAGCTGACAGGACTCTAGATTGGTCTCCAGCTGTTGCAGCCCATCCATCTCAATGTTTTGTGCATTTGGAGATGTCTTCTGCTCACCATGGTTGTAAACCGTTATTAGTGTAGTTATTTTATTTAAACCAAAATGGCCAATTTCTTCTGACTGCACAATGCATTTCCACAATGCATCTGATTAACGGACGGTTGCATAATTATTTTGATTTGTTTATTTGCTCACATGATTGGATAACTGTGTGATTTACCTAATAAAGTGGCCGGTATTTGTCAGATATTACAATAATGTAATATGTTTTAATATTTTAATGTTTTAATATTCCATTATATTATAATTATTCATTTTATATGTTAAATAACCTTGTAGCTGATTAGAGCATATGTTTTCAGCATTGTATCACGGTTTATAGCTAAATCTACATGAATATCATGAAAAATATATAGCTGCTTAAAAATCTGTTGAGAACAAGATTTGTTTACATGTTACTTGTTATATTGCCTTGTAGATTTATGGTTTGGTTTATGCACTCTAAAATGCAATGGCCAACCTGTGTTATACATTTTGAATACAGTTTAAATTGGATGATCTGGTATCTAAATTATGTAAAGAAAATCGAGCAATAAAGCACAACAAAAATTATTAGGTTAGTATGGATAAAGATTCACACTGGAATGTCTTCAAGGCAAACCGTAATGGTGAGAAATAATTTTCCTCTTTTCAGTTGCAGGATTTTGCAAAATGCTCAATAATTCTAGAGTGTATCTCTAAGGTAAATTCAATAATGAAACAGAAGCTTGTGCTTGAGAAACACTTTTTTATTTGGTCTTATCCAAGAACCATCGCTAGAGTCCGTGGCAGGGGTCAACACGGGTGGATACAGTTGGTAAAAGCAAATCTATAATCCAATATGAGATATTGAGGTTAACAAGCAAATGGAGCTAAGAGGCGGAGGCAGTCTAACATAGATAGATATCATGTGCAGATATCATGTCACATTACACAGAAACAAAACTATACAAAGCCATGAACTAATTAGTGTACTATTGGAGCAAAATTAGTTGATGAATACCTGTATATCAACATGTATAATTGGTTGAAGATATAAGTTGTCTAAGTAAACATTTAACTATAATAAGAAGGTGATATATGGTGATTTTGTATACTGTATCTGACATACGACATACAAAAACTACTTAAGTACATATAATGTTTAAGTTCTTTCATTAGAATAAATATACACACATATAGAATAGCCCTTATTTGTCATATATACATTACAGCACAGTGAAATTCTTGCTGGTGCTTTTTTGTGGAGCTGCTTTCAGGGCCCAGGATCAGCCATGATAGAGCGCACAGAGGGTTAAAAGACATGGCAATACCAGGGCTTTAAGCCCCGACCTTCTGATCAGAAGCACAGCACCTTAACCACTGAGCAACCCCTTCCCCCCAAATATCTATGATAATGTATTTACTTATTTCATTATGGAATTAAAAAAACTGAACTGAAAATTCTGGCATTAATGTACACGTGATAGATGGCAAGCAACATGTACTTTACGTACATGTACAGTTGCCTGCATGCACATTAATTTGTTGGCAACAAATGATGTGATTTCTGAATGGATAGAGATTTATGGATAAAAATATATTAGAACACGATATATATATATATATATATATATATATATATATATATATATATATATATATATATATATATATATATATATATATATATATTATATATATATAGGGGGCACGGTGGCGTAGTGGTTAGCACGTTCGCCTCACACCGCCAGGGATCCAGGGTTCGATTCCCGTCTCGGTCATGTGTGTGTGTGGAGTTTGCATGTTCTCCCCGTGCCTCAGGGGGTTTTTCTCCGGGTTCTCCGGTTTCCCCCGGTCCAAAAAAAACATGCACGGTAGGTTGATTGGCACCTTGGAAAATTGTCCCTTAGTGTATGAATGTGTGTGTGAATGGGTGTGTGTGTGTGTGTGCCCTGCGATGGGTTGGCATTCCATCCAGGGTGTATCCTGCCTTAATGCCCATAGACGCCTGAGATAGGCACAGGCTCCCCGTGACCCGAGGGAAGATCGGATAGATAAAGCGGTAGAAGAAAATGAATGAATGAATATATATATATATATATCCTTCTCTGCTGGCCAAACTGGTTCTAATATATTTATATATATCTATATATATATATATATATATATATATATATATATATATATATATATATATAGATATATATATATATATATATACCCATTACAATAAATTTGCATAAGAGCAATGATAAACAACCCAAATGGCCTATTGGGATTTAAATTGCCTTAGACTACTTCTCAAGTATAATGAAGCATTTTTTTAGAATGCGCCTAAAATGGCTGATATTTCAAGACTCTAACGGGAATATTAGCAGTTGTTTGCAGACATACCAGACAACGTTGATGATTGAAATCATTCAGACATATAAACAGCCGATTTTCAACAGCCGAAAGTATTTAGCTATAAATTGCATGAACAGTATATGTGGTGGTTTTGTCTGAAGTGTTACTGCCTATAAGCATAGTTATCAAGATGTGCTCTCTGGAGCTTATCCAAGGAGTCCTTGGCTTATTAATTAAGCTTCAGTCCTAGAAATCATCATTCCTATCATTATTGAAGTTGTATTTATTATTAAATTCTCATTGCTATTAGCTTGTTTCTCTCTGTCACTTGTTCTGAATGGGTTGAATGTAATCCTCAACAAGTCAGAAGTATGTAGCTGATATAAATCAAGTATACATATTGAACATTTTGTTGAAAAACCATGTTCAAATTTATATTTAGTATTTGAATATTATTATTCATTCATTACATAATACAATATCAGTATGTACATTTAAGTAATATTTATTATTGTATTTATTTATTTATTCTACTTTTAAAGCAGCTGCAGTATACATACATTTTAGCCTATACTATTATACAATGCTAATGCTAATATAGTTTGACATTTCAAAATGAAGAAACCATAAATATTTCAAGTAATAAATGTTGAAAAGGTTTTTAGAAATGGTATGATATGAACAGGCAGTCAACTTTAAAACGTCAAGTTGAGTGTGATTTTCTCAGACAGTGAATTACAGACATTGATCATGTTCTACAGATCTATGTCTAATACTGTATATACAATCTAATCAACTCATTTTATAATCATACACCATTTATCAAAATTTCTGCCTTTCTTTCACCCAACTGCCAGCATTAACGCATTCCATTTTAATAGTAAGAAGGCATTGCTATTAATAAGTAGGAGACAAGGCAGGGCTACTGTACAGAATGTTCATGGCGATTTTAGCAGGCTACAGTACCACAGATTTGCATTACATCTTTATCCAGGTCTATGAATCTTTGAGTCACTCATGATTAATTTATATATATGAGAATGTAATGTTGTTGTCAGGGAGAACAAATGCCTATTGGGCTATGCCTTGTTGTCCAATATGTATGGAAATCTGTGATGATGACATGCTGCATACAAACTAGAACACCAGAAGCCTTTAAGGCTTTTTGGGATTGGACTCTTATCAGTTGTGACTAAAAACTTAAAAGGATGCCATGTTTCTCAAATGTTCATACATAACTGTTGGCTGTTAGCAAACTGGCACTTATAACTAACATGAATCAGTCAGCAGTCTTCTACGGCAACAAATTAAATAATAATATACAACGTTTAAACATTTAGATCTGAAAGATATGAATTTCACAGTGCTTCAGAATTTGATTGATCAGGAGATGCATAAGTTCCATTACATCTGTTTCTATCAATGTGCCAGTTGTAATATTTTGATATTTCTATATGTATAACTAATTCAGACAGACACCTATGATGTACATGTTTAAAAAGATTAGACTACAGTCGGTAATTCTGAGTACCAAAAAGAAGCAGGTGAATCCTAAACCACTTTTCTTTTATTTATAAGAACATGTATCAAATTATTCAAAAGATACATCATAACATGTACGGTATTATCATTGGTGTCATATGATCTCTTGGATAGAAAATGCTCTCTAAGTCAAGGCTACCATGTAACTTTGGTCCTGACTTTCTTGATAAATTGCTTGATATGTTCTGATTCCTGTACCCAGAGGCTCATAGTCCAGGAAATGGCTTTGGATATGAAAGAATCAATCAGTGTATATATGGGTAGAAGCAATGCTAGTCAATAAGAAGGCTGTAAATTGTTTGTTTTATGTGACCTTTTAAAAAAAATTTTATTCCATTAGCTTTTAAGCATTTAATTATTATTAAATTGCTGATAGGTTGGTGTTTGTTGGCTTTTGGACATGACAGTCAAGCTTCACTCTGCAAAGCCTGAAGCGTTTGATAGTTTTGCAGCATGTGTATAGCAAGCCATATGTTGTTCTGCTATAAATTGCCCTTATACATCGTACACTCAGCATGGATTTCATGGATCTTAACATGTGAGAATGTTCCTGATTTTACATTGACTTGTTGTATTAACATTATTACAAGCCAACCAACATGAAAACCCTATCAACATTCCCTAATAATTAGCATTTGAGTCTATGGCCTTAGTAAACACTCTTGGTAATGGTTAACTTCTTTTCAAAAGAACTCCACTGACAAGCAAGCAGAGTATAAAAGAGCACTTTTCTTTCATGGTGTCAGGGAAAGATGAAAATCATGGAGAGAAGTGATTTTTATCCTTTATTTTACCCTCTAAAAATCGGCTGCATTGAATAAAAATCTTGGCTCCTGTAGCAAAGAAGGCTCAATGGTTTAAAACAATGGGTTAATGGGTTACTGATCAAAAGGTTGGGGCCAAGCTGCCACTGCTGGGCCCTTGAGCAATCCCTTAAAGTCTCTGCCCCAGGAACACGGTCTAATGGATTGACCCAGCAATCTGACCCTGGATCATGCAAAGAAAAGATTTCCACTGTGCTATAATGTATATCTGCATGTAACATATATCTGAAATGTTGGACAATATCAGCTGGGCCAGTCATGACCCATAGTATATATACTATATTCTAAAAATGATATATTATATATAATTTGGATTAGCTAATACTCCATTTCGGGTTACACTTCAGATGTCTCGCCTGCTTATAGATGAGACGTGATACTGCTCGAACATTGGTGACAACTTTAAAAACATACAATGATAAAAGCTAGAATGCATTTAAAATAGTATACAATCAAATATAAACTGTTTGATTTAACAGCTATCAGCCTTATAGAGAGATTATTTTTTTTCCAAATAGGTTTGTAGCTTTAAGTTCAAATGTTTCAGCTTGACGGTTTTCTTACCGGCTTGTGAAGCTGCAAAATAATTCTGCAAATTATATTTGGATAAAATGCATCTCTATAGTTCCAAAACTGTAATTACGCTATTGTACATGAACACTAACTATAGGGACGCAGCATTTAAGCAGGTTTTTGTAACTGCCACACGTGTATAGATTTAAGCACCTAGCCATATAGTTTTCCTTTATTAGCCTAAGCTGAATGAGCTTAAGCATGACATTGTGATAGAATGTTACCTTTGCAATAAGTCATTTCATGAAATTTCATCCCTGTTAGATATTGCATGATCACCTGGAACAGTAAATCGTAAGTAAGTGGCGTTTAAGGGCAGCACCATCTCATCCACAAAGCAGAAGACCATATAAAGTCCCAGAGAAGTGTCACTGATTGCTGGTACATGGTGCGTAAAAGTTGCGAACGCTCTGTTGATTCCATAGCTGAAGAGATCCAAAATTCTATTGGCATTTACATGAGCACATTTAGACTACATTTGCGGTGGGAGATTCCTGAAATGAGTTTCCATGGCGGATCAGCTGCATGCAAACCTCACATAACAAAGTACAATGTCAAGCAGAGTGATGTAAATCATGGCATCATTGGAGAAGTGAAATGTGTTCTGTGTAGCGGCGTGTGTAGGAGTCTGGTGTGGAAGAACTTTACTGGCCCATATAGAGCCCTGACCATTACCCTAACAAAAGCCTTTATAAGGTACTGAGATGAAGATTATGAGCCAGACCTTCACTTTTAACATTGGTACCTGTACATTGGTACAAATGTTCTACTGAATAAACAGAAGGAGGAATAATAACAAAAAAAAAGAAAAACACATAAATACTCCAAAATTAGGCTGAAATCCTTCCCATAAGCTGCTATAGGATTAATCAACCCCATTCTGTTCCTGTATTTGTCATGGTCAAGTATCTGAATACTTTTGTCAGTATAGCGAATAACTGTTAACAAGATATTAAGCAAAAATGCCACAAGCAAGCTAGCTGAATGAGCATAAACACTATAAAATGACTAAATGACTTCAATATTCCATGTTTTTATGCTCTTTTTATTTATTTAAACTGTATGCTTGTGCTGAAACAAATAAAGTCAACAAGAGCTATAAGTTACAACATAGCCCCAGTAACCAGTGCTTCTATGAAAGCTTATCTATTTAATTATATAAAAAAAGTTTTGCCTGTCCAGCTGACCTGTGTTTTTGGAGAATAATTTTTTTGCTAAGTTACCTTGCAAGAACAAACCTTGTAAATCCACAAAGTGGAGAAGCACTCCTGTAGGAGTCAGAGAGGTTGCTGTAGTGTTTGCAGCTACTTTAATGAATAAGTAATGCCTCCTGACAATTATGAACACTAAATGACCTCAGTAAAGCAAGCCGTGTTCTAAAAGCAAAGCTATTATCACATATATCAGCTGTACGGGGATTTGTATTGTATGTATCATTTATTTTACAAAAATATAAACATTACAAATAGTATTATGCATAGGTACAGTATAGATGTATCTTTTTTTTTAGAGTGAAACATTTCTGAATAATTTTGTAGTGTTAGTAGTATTATTGTTTTGTAGTATTTTTAAATTATTGTAGTATAGAAGATTCAGTCAACGATTGACAAGGGGGGACTAAAACTATGCTGGCATCAACAATAAATGCCCTCGCAATATAACACAGCTACCGTTTTGTTTTATTTTAATATGCCTATCATCTTTATTGCACATACATGATTTAAATATATTCAAATCTAGTATGTTTCAAAGTTTCTTATTTTAATACCTGGGTGTTTTTCTATATATATGCAAATGAACAAATAATTACAGCCACAGTCATCCACCTATACTGGCTGCCTTGTCCCATGTAATGTTCAACAAGAACACATTCAAGTCCATGTAGTAAATGTGTCACTAAACTCACATTTGATGAAAAGATTTACACCGTTGGAAATTTACTTGTCATGCTGCTCAAATTTCGACACACATTCAATTCTGCACCATTTCTGAATCAGGCTGCTGAGAATAAGAATTGCTTACTAAACCACTTTTGGCAAATTAAAGTCCTGCTGCACTGAAGGGTTTGGGATGATTTTTATTTATTGAGAATTCAGTTTGGCATCGTGCTGTGCACTTGGTCGTTTTTGTCGTTTTTGCCCTCTCCTGAGTGTATCTCGAGCTCAGCTGCACAGCGCTCATTTGGCATGTTGAGGTAGAAGGGCATGGAGGCTCAGATAATTGGCCCAGTATGGCTCAAACCTCCAGAGGTGGGTTTTCAGAGGTACTGTTGTGCTGTAACCATGGGCGGCACCTTGGAGCAAGCATGCTCACGGTAAACAAAGCAGGCTGTGTGTCCTTTGATAACTCTGATGTCAGCTTATTTCAGTCCCGCTCTGTCTAAAAAAAGGTACAACGTGACTACATGAACTGTATCTCAAGCAAATGTGAAGAATAGATAGTTATTCTTGTGAATAATTTCTTAAGGCAGCAAATTAATGATAGTGGAAACCACTAATGTAAGAGTTGCCTGTACTTGCCAACTGGGGGTCCATTGTGGTCATGTTTGTTAACATTTGGAAATGACAATTCCAATGTAGGGAAACTTTGGTTAATATCATGCTTGAGATACCTATTTCGTGATATTGGGATGAGACCAGCCCCATCAATGGCAGGGCAGGTAAAACTGCTGTTTTCCCATTACTCATTTGCTATTAAAAAAATATTGTCTAGATTCCCAAGTTCTCTAATTATGTAACCACATGAGTGTTATTAAGGAATAAAATGTTGTATTATAGTATAATGATCAAAGATGAGCTGTTGTTCCAGTGCATAATTATTATATACTAGGAGTTTATGGATTCTTGTTACTTGTGTGAGAGATAATGAATCTAGACTTTCTAAGCAATTAGAGTCAAGAAGTAACAGTGTAATGTCTGCTATTTAAGGATTATCAGGACACACTCCTTATGAAACTTCGAAAAGAATAAACTTTATATGAGGCATGTCACAGCTTATAGTGCACTAAGCCCAAGGTAATTTAAAGTTAAGATTAATTTAAATTGTAGAGAGAAAGTTTGGCAATATGCTTCATATTTGTAGTTAATGCTTTTGAGAGAAAAAAAACCCTAAAACTTATTGCAAGAACTTGCTTTATTACCCATCACTGTTTAGGTATAATATAATTTGGGTCATTGGTTTTTCTTGTTGCAAGTCAACGACTGATGAATTCTTGAATAACCCGTCTGAGAAGAAAATTTGTATTTTGACCCCTTTTCACACTTGCATTCCCGAGTATTGGAATTAAAATTGGTAAACAAGTAATAAGGAATTAAAAAACTAATGTTGAAATTAAGAAAATCTTACTGGGAAAGACTTTATAGCAGTAATGCAGTCTACATTTCAGCAAACTAACCGCTCACACTCATATTTTTGTCGTTGTTTTTGTTGTTTCTCTGAAGTCACACAGGTATGTATTTTAACTGCACTTTTTCCAAGGTACACTGGGAAAAAGCAATTGGCACATGTAGTCTAATCCCAGTCCCAAGCCTTATTAGGGAGATATATACATCCATACTAATGATTATCATGTTATCGTGCTTTTTATTATCACATCCCAAGCATGGATTTGCAGCTGCGTCCCAATTCAATAGTGTAACCTTTATGTGCGGCATACATTAGCCCTGCTGGCACAGCAAGATTGCAAAGCCGATGCCACAAGCAACTTTAATGAATAAATAATGCCCCGTGATAATTATAAACACCTTAAATAACCTTTGCATGACTAACAGTGATCTGGGTTTGAGGTGTTATTTCAGTAAACATGCCAGATACCAAATGTATTCGAAGCAATATTGTTAAAAGGTGCACACTGCATTGTTAAACAAGTTTGCTTACAAAACTTATTCCAAGACAGTGACTGCCTGGATGCTAAAACAGCAATTATGAAATGCCAGCACTGTGGGGTTATTCAGTATTAACAATTAATAGGGTAGTATGCAGTTTTACAGACTATTAAGTTCAGCAGGATGAGGTTTTTAAAAATGCATTTCTATTGTAATTATGACAGCAGATACGCACAGTTTAAAACCCAGAATGCCGGTGAGTTCAGAGATTCATTCTTTGAATCTCTTTGAATTGAATTTCTTTTAACTGAGATTCGCTTCATTTGGGAACGACACCACTCTGTGCAGCTGGGGATGGATCCATGTTAACAGTCTAAAGATCCATGAAGTTACTGGGTAACTAAAGAACTATGAGCAGGCATGCATGCATCCATCCATCCATCCATCCATCCATCCACTCATCCATCAAATTCAGGTCCAGATGAAAATGGATTCCCTTTTTTCTTCATCATTAAATTGCAGCTTTATGGCAGTGAACTTACACAGTACATACCCAAATTCCAAGATTGCCTTGGTTTTTAAATGTCTTCAATACCCTTTATCCTAAACTACTCCCATGTCCACCAATATTACCTATTGAAACATTCCCATTCTCCAAATCTGCCCTCCCTGTCTGCTTTACCTTTGCTCTAATTCCCCAACACCTTTCCACTCCACACCTTCCATAGCCCTTCGTGGATGAGATTGAAAACCCCTGACTTAAGTCCTTACCCATGCCAAACACATGTGCTTCAAACACTTGAGCACTCATGCACTCTCCGTTCATTATCCACATCCACACTTCTCTTAAGATCAGGGTATTCGAGCTCATCACAAAGCGCTTGTGTGGCTGTGTGCTTTCATTTCAGTCAGATAGTTGACTGACAGCTCAATCAACACTTGATAGAACACTTGATTAGAGACACAGATGAACTGATTAAACAAGTGGAATCAGGTGCAGACCCACATTGTTACGATTGGAAGCCCACAGTTACACCGGCCCTTTGTTGATAAAACCAAAGACTTCTGCTTTAAGACCTTACCTAATCCAAACCTATTTGGGGCAAAATTTTACCGACCAGTGAACATCTGTTCCCCCACTTCCCAAACTCATCCATCATTCGGTTTGTCAACAATATCCCCACCTATTCACATATAACCCATGTCATCTTTATATACCCCTAAACATCAGCCCCCGGTCTCCATGCACCCGAGCACATCACCACTCTATCTCTGTGTAAACCTTTCTTCATAAATTATCTAGATAATTTCTAGATCTTATACCTAATCTTCAAATACCTTGAAACCATACACACCCCATTCAACATTTTAATCATACCATGCTTATATACTGTACCACAACAACAAAATCCACCCTCCACATGCACTCCACCACTACACTATTATCAGTGTTGGGAAGGTTACTTTGGAAATTTGTAATAGGTTACAGATTACAAATGACCCTATTCAAAATGTAATAAGTTTTCAATTACTTATAAAAGTAAAGTAACTGATTATATTTGATTACTTTTTGATTACTCTCATTTGTCCACTAGGTGGCACTCGGAAAAAGTAGGATATGGGTTGCAGACGAAAAATTTTGTCGAGGGGGGGTGTTAGACAGTGGTCGTTGGAGTGTGTAATTTTCAACATTTTCTAAAGTAACTGTAATTTAACTGCATGGTTTTTCACTGTAACTGTAACAGATTACTGTTATTTTGCAATTAAATTACATAACGCCGTTACATGTAACTAGTTACTCCTCAACACTGACCATTATATGTCCCACTATAGTTGACCCCTGAAATTCCAGAGTTCCTAGAGCATCCACGAATAAATGTGAATTTTGGATCTGATAAAAAATAAATTGCCTATTTTTATAGTCCAAAATCAAAATAAGCCTGAAAAACACTTCAGGCATTTTAAACTCAGCTTCATACATTGCCCTTAAAAAAAGATTGCTATGGGAAACCATGTGCTGTGCAGTCATTTCTTTGTCTCCTGCAGTGTTGGAATGTAAAATACTGATGCTACCCATACATGTACTGTAATTCATGCAAGCACATTTTCTTTGCAAGAGAAGAAAAAAATGCAAGAAAAAATTTTATTTAACCACAAAAAAAAACTGATATGGAAATTAGCGGTTTGAACGGACAATTATAGGTGAGGTTCTAAATAGAAATAGGCGAACGGCTGAAGCCCCGCAAACTCTGAACTTCACAGGGGTCGACTGTATTTGCCATCCCCAAATACTACCTGCACCAATACTACTTTTGCCCCAGCACTATCCTACCCGAATTTTTTTTTATTCCATTTTTATACCCTTCAACGAATATAATCCAATACAATAACAACTTCACTTTGTCCCATTTGTATGATGCAGTCTGAATAGCACTCCATCTGTCTCTGTCTCAAAACCATCCTTACCCTACTTCCATGTCCTCCATTACCATACTCTGCATGTACCTCAAACCATTGCGCATTCCGTCTGCATGTGTCTCCACATCATCCCATCATCTGATCCTGCAGTCCAGAGTCGATTTCGTAAATAACTATATCTGTGACATAAATTGTTAAGCTCATAATTGTATGTGTAGCAGATGTCAGCAAGATCTGGTAGCACTATAATTCAAAGTAATCAGCAGTTATTCAGTCTGGACTTTAAAACACAGAGTAAAATTTCTCATTCTTCTTAAAGGATTCACTCATGAAGAGTACTTATTATTTATGACTCATACCGGGGAAACTACACTAGTTGAAAAGGTGTGATCTCTATTGGAAGTAAAACTTTACCTGTAAATTACAGGCTGACATTTACATAAGGCCTCCAGCTGTAAACATCATGATTATTTATTGTGCATATGTACATTTATATTACATATACACATAATTAAATATATACTACTGCATGTTTTACTGCATGTACTATTTATAATTGGAGGAAGCTGTCAAATAGACTGGTTGTAATCAATTTTTAGTGTCGTCCTGATGTAACACTTGGGTCAAGTGATATAGATTTCTGTTGGCAAAAGGTTGTGTTATGATAATTCCAGGGTTGATTATACTTTAGCGTCATACCAAATGACTTGGCTGATTGAATTTCTTATATGTCACACGCACATAATGGTGACGATGTTATAAAAAGGATTCAAAGTGCCCCTTGAACTCAGCCACTTAGTGGTAACATCGATACAAAAGCTTGCCATATAACATTTTCACATTGTGAAGGTTATAACAGTTATAAAGGCCATTTGATAACCCAGGAGGTTATAAAACTATAATAGGGTCATGTTTATTTTACTAATCATTAAATGCTGCGAGAACAACTGTATTATTTATCTATATTGTATGAATACCTATGTTATTTATTTGCCATCAAGTTTTTTTTGTGTGCGTCTGACTTGAGTTGCAATGATATTTGTCCGCATATATGAGTTTTTGAATGCATTATATTGCAATCTTGGGGCAACAAAAATCTTTATTGCTATAGTGATTTCATTATGACAGCTATTTCCTGTTGAATAAGGCACTACACATGTGGAAAAAGGTTTTTTTTGTTTTCTTCATGTAGGAATGCTATCATTATTAGGTATTCAGAGAAGGTGTTAGAAAGACAATGCCAGAATGTCATAATTGCCACTGTCTCTCAGGGACAAAAAGGAAAGAAGAAAGTAAGGTGACTTCAAAGTGAATTGATAGAGCAAAATTCATGTTTTGGAAAGCTCTCTAAGTCTCTCTCTCTCTCTCTCTCTCTCTCTCTCTCTCTCTCTCTCTCTCTCTCTCTAAGAACCATAGAAAGTTCAGTCAAGTTGCTGAGTCCTTCAAAAACATTGGCAAAGCTCTCAGGGCTGACTTGTTAGTTGCTACTTTTGTTATGCTAATAGGAAATGCTAATATATATATTATATATATATATATATATATATATATATATATATATATATATATATATATATATAATATATAATGTATTACATACAAAGAAACACAATACAACGGTGTGACTTTAACATTACCATACCTCATATGGCAAGACAAAATCAGCAGTCCCAATACTTTTGTCCATATAGTGCAGGGGTCACCAACGCGGGTCCCACGGGTGCCAACAGGTCGCCCCCAAGGAATCAGTGTGATTCATTTAAAATTTACAATTTAGTTAACTCATTGTTATCATTATGCTTATTGTGAGGAATCACCAGTGTCTTCACATAGATAATCATTAATCATAATATATAATAGAATAGCCTTTATTTATCACAATAAACAGCACAGTGAAATTCTTTTGTTGGGAGCCCAGGGACAGTCATGATACAGCGCCCCTGGGACCCAAAGACGGCAGCTTGGCAATACCAGGGCTCAAACCTGCAACCCTCTGATCAGTAACCCAGTGCCTTAAACCACTGAGCTATGCCCTCCCAGTAACTAACACCAAATGTATTATGTCAGACTAGTATGTCAAACTGGTAGCTCTTTGTATATATCCATGGAGTAGCGCTCAGGTTCAAAAAGCTTGGTGACCCCTGATATAGTGTATGTATTGAAGACAGCCAATTCAATACTATTTAACAAAACAATTTAGAAGAAAATAGTTTAGAAAGAATAATGTAAAGAAGTGCTGATTAACTTTCTCTACAAGTTGGTTTAAATGTCCCTTCAGTGCCTTTATTCCTGGCTATTGATCTCGGAAGAGACTTTAAAGCTGGCTCTGGGGTTGCTAATTCAAACTACACTACAATAAAAAAGCCAATAATCACATCTAATATTTTATATTCCACTAAATGTGTTATGCAACGATTCATCTGTTCTTCTATGAGTAGTGAGAACCCCTGCTATTCACGTTTTAGGTTTTTCTTATTTTAACGCTCCTACATTAATCAAGGGAATGTATGGTAATTGCTTGATGGTTGAATCAGGTGTATTAAAGAAAGGAGGGAAATGTGCAGAGGAGGTGTATATAATATTAAAGCTGAAAACTACTGACTCATCAAATTGTGTTAGGGCGAAGTCTAATATTTCCTCTGCAGAATTTTGCTGCCATCTATTGCTCACTAGATGTACAGCAGTTTTCTTTGTGGCTTAATATTTCAGGTGGAATCATTTCACCCTTCATTCGTTTCATGGACCAAGAGGTCTAAGTCAATATGTAAATCATCTGTCATTCTCCCTATTGTCACTAAATTGAGCCCTCAATGTTTCCTCATTATGCATGCATAGACTGCTAATATTATAGCAAGTAAGATTGAAAAGGGTCAAGAGGAGCTGGGGCATGTTTGTTGGGAACCATGGATCTGTTGGGAATGGGACCAGTCTAATTAGTGAAGCTGTACATGTGATGGTATAAATTTAATTCAGAAGAAAACGGGAATTTTAATACATGGTTTAAAACATCATCTCCACCTAATGGGCACTAAGGAGTACTGCATGATGTGTAAATAACTGCAGGATTTGTAGATACTTGTTTTAATTACATATTTAATTACTATTTTAAATAAACAGACAAACTGCATCAGCTATACTCTATAGTTTTCCCGGATTTATGACGTTATGCCCGGTGAGTGAATAAAACTGATTATCTCCATCATGGCACCTGCTACTGGGTGAGATATAATGTATTCGGCAGCAAGTGAACATTTTGTCCTTGAGGATTATGTGTTGGATGCAGCAAAAATGGGCAAGGGTAGGAATTTGAGTAAGTTTGACAAGGGGCAAATATTGATGGCTGGAGCATCTCCAAAACTGCAGCTCTTGTCGGGTGTTACTAATCTGCAGTTTTCAATATTATCAAAAGTGGTCCAAAGAGCCTGATTGATGTAAACACATAAGATATTGATTACACATAATTATTCATTTAAATATCCATTGTTGTCTCCAGTCCATTTTCAAGGTTTCTCTGTAATCACTTAAAGTAAAATACCAATCGATGGACTGACTATTAGAGATGCTAAAACACAGTATAAAATAGATATATCGGAAGAAGTCCACAGCACAGAGAAACTATTTTTTCTGCTTATCTCAGTAATTTTATGAAGCTAGGGCCAGATTGCAAGGGTCAGCTAAGAAGCACATTGGGTTAAGGGCCTTGCACAAGGATTTTGGGGCTTAAACCAATGACCTTCCCTTCTCAGTAATCCAGAGCCTTAGCCCATTGGCTACCACCATTACATTTTTGTAATATTGCAATATATTGAATGTGTTGAACTAACATTGAAAATTATGCTGAAAATATGATGCTGAACAGCTTTTGGACATACAGTTGTTGGAAAGTATTTTACAGTGCATTAAACCAACCAATTATGATTATTTACTTATAAAAGGACACGTTCATGTGCCGTGCTCTGCCTCTATTAAGTGGGTCTGTTTTCAAAAGAAATAAAAAAAGGCATTTTTTTTCAAAAGAACATGTGAAAGCTGAATTTTCGCCTCTGAAAGGCTTCTTTAATGTTTAACCAAAAATGTTCTGCAGCTTTAAGATCTGTTAAGTCTATTTGTATTTATAGGTCTCATGAACAGCCATGTTGGCTGTCATCATGAATGTATTTAGCAGAATGACTTTCCGGCGTAATGTAATGTCTTCTGCATTATTGATCACATCTGTTCACACAGTGCACTGCTTTTCTCCAAGTGAAAATGAATGTACGCAGCTGCAACGCAATGCTTGAAGTACAGTACAGCTACAAATAAAAACAAGAGCCGTATCCAAAAGGCTGTTAGGGCACTCAAGGTCATTATTCTTAATGATGTTTTGTGTGAATGTATGCTTTGTTTGAATAAAGAAGTAGTGTATATAGATATAAACTGTAAAGATATACATTTGAAGAAAACATGCCTTCACACGTCCACCTGTAGGTGATAACTGAATTGATGCCTAAAAAACAACTTCACCCTGATATATGCTTATATTGAAATATCTGTGATGTGCTAAGTGGTCCTTGTGCTTATTACTTGGTTAATACATAAGAAGCAATGGCTCGCGTAGACTTGTTTAATATGGGTGCTGAAGCCATAGCCTGTAAAGGGCTTACGGAGCATGTACAGGATCTCATTATTTAAAGGTCAGATGCATCAATCAGGAGATGGATACGAAATAATTCCTAAATAATGCATGTACTATAGAACACCAGAAAGGCCATCGTCAAACAAATGGCAGAAATGTGGTGCCACAAAGACTAGGAAGTTCTATAAAAATAGATAAAATAACTAGATGAAGATCTTATCTAAGAGGCTGTCAAATGTTTCACATCAACATTAAAGCAATAATAAATGAGCGGCTGCAACATGTGTCAAGGTCTGGTCGATTCCCGAATGTTTTAACAATCTTTTATATAATATATAAAAAATATTATACATGTTATATATTTTAGATTCTTCACATGTCGGTTCTGTGTGGTAAGGTGGCGTAATCAAAGACATTTTAAAAAAAATCGACCAAACATTTGGAAAAACATGTTATATTCTGATGACATCAAAATGGAACTTTTTGAGCAAATTTCTTAAAGGTATATTTATCACACGAAGATTGTAGCTTTTTTCCCCTAAATTCTATTATACTTGTAACGGAGTGTATGTGGCCATGCTTTGGCCAATCCCTGCTCTTCTTTGATAGGGATAGATGGAGCCGGTGCTGTGTATGTGAAGAGCACACAAACCATAATGGTGGCAACTTTACGCTATGAGGCTGCTTCTCTTCAGCTGGTGTGGGGATCTAGTAATGATATAATTAATTATATGTCTATTTGACATAAAACTTGCAAGCCTCTGTCACATTATAAGACAAATCTAACTCAGGTCATAAGCAAATTATACTGTAAACAGACACACTTGTATATAAACTCACTGTTTGATGCACCTCTTGTCTCTTATTTGTCTGTTTATGGACATGCTTGCTTTTCTAATCTTTTTCCATGTTTCATGTTTTGCCCTATGTTTCATTGCTTAATGAAATTTTCATTGTGTTTGTCATGTATGTGTGCCCTTTATTATACATTTTAGAATTTGCAATGCTTCTCATTCATTACATTGCAGCACATATACAATTCTATTTTGATTTCTTGAATAAAATTATAATTTTAACCCTAACCCTAGGTTTGAGGTAAAAATTAGTTAAATAAATAATGTAATTCAAGAAAAGAAGGAGACATAATACAACTGAGTTCACTTTATGTTCTACATTAATCTGCAGATTACTGATTTAACAACACAGTGATGTTGTGGTTTAGTGATCTTGAGTTTGGAATAGCAAATTTTGCATGTCTCCATTTCAGTACATCCTGATACATTCAACCCCTTTGCCTATTCATCTTAATAGCTCACTTTTAAAAGGAAATTTCTATTGTATTTGTATAATCTGTAAATATATTCTGTAAATATCTGTTACATGTTTGTCCATCATCTCTTGTGCTGTTGGTTGTGGATGAGTTGGGCACATTAAATCACTTAAAGTAAACATTTCTAACTGTTCTAACACTGAACATTGATGGTGGTTTATTGACTGAATTATATAGCATGGGACAACTCAGGTAACAATCTTTACACAAAATTCTAATTAATCTGAACCCCAAGTTTAGAGTTTTCCATAGCTGTGCTGTCACACCACATGCATGTTGTTTTTACTTCAGGAACTTTCGGTGAGGCAGGAGAGAAAGCCACTATTTTTAAGGTCTGCTCAAGAGCTTATTCATGGTGTACCGTGCCATCAAGGTTGAGGGTAAAATGTCTGACAGTGAGCTGGCTTTCACAGACGGTATCTTCCTTATGGCAGATCCTCTTGGGGAAGGGGGGGGGGGTCTACAGTTTCACAACATGAAAAATATAGTGATAGGATTATGATCGAATACTTGAAAACCTGTGTTTTAATATTTTAGAATAGTTTAAATTTAAATTTAACCCAGATGTACAACACACCATATTTCTGACCCTTAGCAAGTGGTTACTAAAAAATTCAGAATTCTATAGCAATAGAAGATTCCCTTACCTGGCTATTACTCTTGCTGATTGGAATCTCACAGCATGCTTTTGCTCATGAAACTTGGACATAACTTTTGCAGCTCTGACATTATTCTGGTCCGTAATTTGCTGAGTGAGCTGATCTTTAAATCCTGTAGATGTTTTGCACTCCAGGCCAGAGCTGGTAATGTTCCCTCTTAACTGTGGCTCTCCGTCAATTGCTGCCTCAGGAGACTTACTCCTGACTTCTCATATCACTCAAAGGTCTTGGTTATTATGTTTGCAACCTCATCAACATTAAAAGTTATCGCACCATCATAATTTTCTGAGAGACCTGATAAGACACTATCCTTATAAGCAGATTGAAATACCTGTGCATAATGCAGCTATCAGACATTACACTATACAATATATATGAGATCGGATATATGATATAAAGCTACTGGTAACCTCCCCCTGGTCAAGATCTTTGGTTTGATGTGCCTGCAACATGGCCATCGTGGACAGGCATCCTGAACTCCCTTATTCCCTTAACATTAGCATAAAAGTTCAAATTCGAGGCGTGGAGGTTGGTTGTATATAGATGTTCCCTGAATCTCAAAACCTTGCTGTGCAGATTCAGGAAAAACAGCAGGCTCCTATGGGGAGGTGACAACCTCGAAGGCAGAAATGGTGGATGGCAGTTTCTCTATCACCCTTTCGGATCAAAGCCATTTGTTGACGGCATTTCCCTCACAGGCTTGGAGGCAGTCATGAGTGGCTGCCCTGCTTAAGGTATAGGGGAGAGGCACCTGCTCTCATGGCACATACACTTCCTGCTGACCATTTAACTGCTCTAAAACTGTACAGAAAACATGTTGGTGGTCTCATATCAATCATGTCAGTGGTCTGCATTTTTGCCAACTGTACAGATTGGCATGTCAGATCATGCTGTGGCCAATGGGAAACTCAAGCGGGGTATCTTCAACTCAACCTCTCACCCTCTCTTCTAGAATCTGATCTTGCTGAAAGGAAGAAGCAGAAGAGGGGAGGGCCTTGCTCATTTATTCTTTCCTCTCCTTTTATCCTCTCACATTCTCTGACAAATAGGAAAATTGATTAGGCAAAGTCTCCGCAGACAAGTGTGTTACCTACCGCTTGTCACCGCTAGCCTCACCCTACGTTCTCAGATCGGAGCTCGGTCAACGTCAACAATGAAATATTTATCATATTACTGAAATGTATACAATTATGTGCTAAAAGCTGTTAAATTTTCTCTTATTTTCCAAGTTGTTGTTATTCCTACAGTAGCTCTACATGTTTTCTGTACTGGAGGTTTGGATTAAACCTGTTCAGATCAAAATAATTATCTAAAAACATACATATAGTGTCATAGATATATTATACATGATACATGTAGTGTCACTGATAACGCTGTGGTGTAATATTCTTTATATCCCTGTATATTTATATCTTTATATACCATTTTGGGCCATTTCACATGAGTCACATGAGGAAAATCGATATTTTAACTTTACTTAAGGATACAGAAAAGGATTAATTTTGTATCCTGGGGTAAAAGCTAGTGTTTTAATACATTCTTGCATGGATAATTATGTCATTAGAACTTCCTCATGAGGAGAAGAGATTCCTCATTGGAATGTAGAGAGGGACGGTGTATGTTAATACGTAAATAATTCAAATACTTAGTTAGACAGATTGTGATAAAAGAGGAACAAGAAATGACATAGACTACATATGTTTATTACTTGGAAGATGCTTTATGTACATGGCTTGTTTACAGCATTACTGGACACATATTTCCTTAGGGCTTCAGTTAATACTGACACTACAGGATGAGGTAAAGACAGTCCCTCTGGCAAATTAATTTATTTTGTAATTATAATGTAATTATAATGTCTATAAGTGACAGGAAATTATTATTTAGATAAATAAATGACCAATTTGCCTAAAGCAAATGAATAATAATGAACTTGTTTATTTTAAAGAGCACCAGCTGTTAAGTAAAATATCTGAAGCAAAACAAGACATTTTTTAAACATTCCAGTCAAATTATTTCTAAGACAAAATAGGTCAGTGTATTTGCATACACACCATTCATTATAATGTTGAATTGCTAACTATATGTTGACCGTTATAACTAATTAAATAGTTAGCAGGTTAAAAAACAAAGCTAGACAAAAAGATATCCGATCCATATTACACTTGCATAAATAAAGTATAAATAAGGATTACAAGGAAAATGCATATAGAAGTATTAACCGTAACCTCACATTTACAGTAATATAAGTAATAATGCTTCTAAACAAAACTAAATAAACTAAAAAGATAAATAAAGTGTATTATTTAACAAACCTAAAACGGTCTTTGGTGCTAGCATTAAAAAGGTCATTGTGCTTATTTGTAAGCAACAGGGCTCAATTTCCATGAAGCACGTATCATTATTTAGTCGGTGATCAGGACTAAAATTCACAATGGTGCTATTAAGATTTAGCAATTCAACAATTACAAACAAAGTCTTATTTAAGTGTCCATTGTGCTCAAATGGCTCCATGCAGTGTTTTTCTAACAAATACCCAACATGATCAATATAAAACTGTGCTATCAAATATCTCCTCCAAAAGGCAGAGAAATGAGGGCTGGTCGAATCATTAATATACATCCTTTATATTCATTTTCATATATTCATAATTAAGCTGGACCTTGTAAAAAATTGTAACACTGTAATGCCAAAATTGTTGCTTCTCCACAGCACGAATTTGCTCACAGGAATCGTTCCACAAAAATCCAATATAATCTATTTGATAACAGAGGTGGCAAAAGTACACACACTTGAAAAAGCCACACAATGACAGAAAATTGGTTGATGGGCAGAGAACTGCGTACAGTGAAAAAAATATATTGGCCAAATATATTAAAACTAAATTAACAAGCCTTGTTGAAACTGTAAGTAAAAAGTACAGATACTTGTGTGAAAAATGTAATGAGTGAAAGTATAAAGTTGTCTGAAAAAATAAATAATGAAGTAATATTTTTTATAGATAGGAAGTGATGCCTTAAGGTGGTAATGCATTAGAGACCATGGATATTATTTTTACTGCTTTACAAATTGACCCAGAGGTTCAGCTTCTAAGTAGTTACTACTTAAGTAAGAATGTGTTATTAATGTACTAACAAGCTCAGAGGCATGCCATCTGTCTCTGGGAAATTTACATGACTGCTATCTTATTGCTGTTTAGGAAATTGGCTGCAGTGATTCATGAGATTGTTAAAGAGTGCTCTTATATTTTTTATCAGCACCTTCATTTTGGCAGCTAATAATTCTGGATGATTCTGTGTGTCCCAATCCTCATCCAAGTGTGTGTGTGTGTGTGTGTGTGTGTGTGTGTGTGTGTGTGTGTGTGTGTGTGTGTGTGTGTGTGTGTGTGTGTGTGTGTGTGTGTGTGTGTTTGTGAGCATGAGCGTGTGTATGTGTACCAACAGGAGCATTTTTGTTGGTGTACAATGATGGAATTGTTTCAGGACAGTTGTACATAGAATCAGACAAACAACCTTCTCTAGCACAACTGGCTTTTCTGCATTATTCAGAGTGGGTTAAAAGCATATATATATATATATATATATATATATATATATATATATATATATATATATATATATATATATATATATATATATATATATATATATATATATATTATATATATATATAAAATTATATAATTATAAAATTGTAATTGTAATGTAATTTAAAATTGTAATTATTATGAGTTTTATGCTTCAAGTTTCAGCAGCATGAAAGTCATACATCCGGAAGGGGGTGAAAAAATGCCACACATTGTCCACACACTATCCCTATAGTCCAACATGAACTACAGCCATAAAAATATACATATTATATATATATATATATATATATATATATATATATATATATATATATATATATATATATATATATATATATATTATTATACATGGTGACATGGTGACTTAGTGGTTAGCACGTTAACACGTGTGTTACTTTTGGCCAGATCTCAGTTTCTTCAGTGAAGGTACTTTTGTGTTTTGTATGCCTTTCACTTTAAAAGCCTGACCCTAGCCACTAGCCTGCACTCAGACTCATTTGCATGTATTAGGACTTTGGACAATTATAATGTGTATTAATCTAATCCTGCAATTACTAAATGAGAGTTAAGTACACCATTTAGCTGCGTTAATTCAGGAAAAAGTGTGGAATCTGGTGGCATTGGTTGCATTTTGATGGCTAAGTCTGTTGTGAAAAAGTATTCTAATTCCAAATAAAACATGAAACTAGAGTATGCCTTATAAACATAAACACTTTTATTAAAACTTCAGGAAATGGGATAGTTGGATCAAGCAGTTTTATTTTTCTGGTCCTATTGATTACTTTTTACTTGAGTAATATGCGATAATAATTTATGCATTTGCAATCGGGATGGGTCGTGAGAGTATCTGAAATTTCCTCATAAAAAAAATTACAAAGTGTAAACACTTAAGAGCAATAATCATACCATCCAGTAGATGGCTGCATTACACAAAGAAACAGGCAGTCGGATATTTTTCATCTATAAAGCCTCATAGCACACAGTATTGGCATGGGAGTGTATTGTATATTTACACTGTATTTGTGATAAAATAGATTTCCAATTTCCCATTTCTATTGCTTGAAAATCCCTCGAATCTTTGTCTCCATATTCAACAATACTTTTGCACATCTGGGCATATTTATTTAATAGGATATAAGGTGTGTAATAATATATAAATATTACAAAATAATGTCAAAACACACTAGCCAAAATGAAAGGAAATCAAAATCTGTATTATAGATATGTTAATTAGATATAAAAAAAAAGTATTTTGCATAATTACAGCAATAAATGTGATATTAGATTAGCAAAAGATTAATAAAATGAAAAAAAAAACATAATAGAAATTAAATATTGGAAATGAATGGAAATATAGAATGGAAATGATATATACTACAAATGATATGAATGTAACTGATAGCTAAAACAATTGGATAACTAGCTGAATGAACAGCAGTAGAGACGTAGCTTGGGTGGACATTATGAAATATGACTTTTTGTGGGTGGTTAACATAACACATACAGCACAGCTGAATATATATCCATCAAGTAACACCGTTTTGTTATAATTGTTATAATTGTGTTATATTGACGTTCATAAAAGGCAGATAAAGTCATCTGTCCATCTGGATTCCTCCACATTTAAGTGCCTAGTAGGTTAAGGGAAAGTGCTCCTTAGTTTGTTTAATTACATTTTATTTGCTGCCAGCTGCTGTGGTGAGAAAGGGGATTAATTTATCAGGGAATCTACAAGCAGTCCGAGGGCAGGGATACAGAGGTGACAGTAAGTTAAGTAATGCAGGTCAATTGCAGGAGGAGAAACTAAAGTGTAGATGCGTATTACAAAATGTACAATTTAATTTTCTCCCTCCGGGATACTTTTTCAATCATGTCAATTCTAATAAAGGTATTTGTATTACTTATGTCTATTAACATAGTGATTGTCCCTTAACTGACTCACTTTGTCAAACCTGCAATGAAACCGCAGGAGTGTGTTACACATATCAATGTAACAGTTCTCGCCATGAAGTTTATATAGAGCGCATCCTCATCTACGCCTGAAATTGATTTGTGGCTGTCAAACAGGATATTTAGAAACATTTAAGAACACAAAGGATTCACTTAGTAATCTGATTATAGCTAAACAACCTTGTCAACACTAAAGAATGCATGAATGAGTGGAAAAGTCCTTCACAAGTCCTTCACAAGAATAGTCAATGAGTCTCATGCTTCAATAAAAGTCTAGAAATGACTTAACTGAAAATATGAAAAGAACATTGTTGCTTTTAGATGTACTCGGATATTAAAATGAAGAAGAAGAAAAAAAAAACAGTGTCATGATATCATAACTTAAGTAGCTTTTATTGCTGGTAATAAGCCAGGAGATGATTTTCATTTCAAAGCAATAAAAGTCATTGAGTCTTTGTAATCTTGCTGGTAAAATGCTACATAGATTGACAATACATTATTAAACTGAAATATCATGAACATGAATCGATAGTATTTACAAAGACAACAGGTTAAAGGAAGAGCATTTAAAGGTAATATTAGCAAAGTACCAATTTGAAAATTGAAGAAAAAAAAAAGAAAAGCAAATACTGTATTTTACCTCCTTTTTTTGCTTACTCCTGCATACTAGAACATTTTTACCATGGGCCAGTATATTCAATATTCTCAGTTTAGTGGATTATCCATCTTCAAAGACACATTGTTATGATTCTTAGAAATAAGTATTCGGTGTAGCATATGAATGAGCCCATTTAATCACTGTAATTGATACAGCCATTGGCTGGATAAGAGAGAAATATAAAACCTGCATGACTTGCAATGAAGAATGAAGAAATAGATTCTATTGGAAATGCAATGAACAAACAATTTCAGACCTAAATCTGTTAGGAAAGTTTTGTATTTAAGTTCTTTTCTGATAATGTTTCCATGTTTGGGGAGCTGCATGGTTATAATCAGTGAAGTGCGTTTACCTGAGTCAGGCGAGACACCAAGAGATCACAGGGAGAGAGAGAGAGTTACAGACTTATGACTCATTGTTGTATTGTTCAGTGTGTAGCTGTGGCACTGAGTCAGCCTCTCTGGAGATCATCGAGGAAAGTTTTAAAAAGCTGTGTGGAAAGATTTCAGTACAAATTGTGTTGATTGTTCAGCCATAGCTTCCGTTTAGTCAGCCTCACTTGAGAACATACTCGAGAACTCATTGTCGAAGGAAATATTAGGGCATCAAACACTTTTCCGAAGTTGATGGTTAAAGATCCAAGTGGATGCACATCCAAAACCAAAGTAACCAATAGAGATTTGATTGCCTTACATCACTGCTGATTGGAAAGTTGTCCAAAGCAATGTCCTGCACATTAGAGAACCACGGAGCATAAGATATATGTGAAATAATTAGGGCTTAAAATTTTTGATCGCCACTAATCTCACGATTGCTCTGTTCTCATTCATTCATTCATTCATTTTCTGCCGCTTTATCCGATCTTCCCTCGGGTCACGGGGAGCCTGTGCCTATCTCAGGCGTCTATGGGCATTAAGGCAGGATACACCCTGGATGGAATGCCAACCCTGAGCTCTGTTCTCAATGTACCATAAATTCAAATGTTGTGACAGATGTTATAAATATATGCATTTCATAAATGTTTTAAATAAATTTTTGAACATTGTGAAATTATCTGGGAAAATTATCTGGGAAAAAGATTTCTTTATTAATTTGTTCTTTATTAAAACACCCAGTGTCTCATTCATTCGCCAACACGTTACGGAGTGAAGGAGCACTCCGTAGTAAATGCCGCCTTTAATAAAATGATTGCCGTTAAAGTCAATTTGCGTTAACGCAATATTCACGTTTCGGCCCTAGAAATACTAGTAAAGTGTTATTGAATGTAATCCAAAGATCTATACATCATTTTTTTATTTCCAGTTCTTTAGATAATATTGTCCAAGTTGTTCCTCCAAGATTGCTTGAAACTGCTGGAAGGTCTCATGGGAATACTTTATAGTTCCACGTAACTCCTGTTGTTTTGAGCCAAACAACTTTGAGTATCTTTAAAGGTGAAAGGTGTCAGGGATTTACACTAGGGCAGTTCATCATGATCCCAGGAATCTAGTTGACGAGAAAGCGCCTTAGTACCAGGACTCTTCTGACCCTGTGTGTAGAGATTATGATTTCTTGATGTAGTTTATAGGTGGATTCCCAAAAATCTCAAAATTCTTAATAAAGCGATAAATAAAGCAAGAGTATGCCATTTTTTATGTAATTTCTCTATTAAACAAAAAGAGGTGTTCTGTGGTATAATATTAAGGATGTCAAATCTGACATTACCATTAATAAGAAGATACACAAGACATGAATATATTCAGAAAAAGTACAGAATTAGTATCACAGTGGTTACGATATTTGATCAGAAGATCCGAGGCATTTCCAAGATACCATTACGGGACATTTTAGCAAGGATTTTAACTGCTCGGTTCATACGAATGTGATAATTGTTGTCAAACTCTGTAAAACGTTGTTTTATGAAGTGCCATTTTCATTTTCTCCTGTAGGTTTTGTGTAAAATATTTAATTGTCAGAAGACGAGAGAAGTAAAGTCCCAAAGTTTGCTAGAAGACCTTCAATTGGGTTTATACAGGCTTCAGATTTTTCTTTTTTTTTTTTTTGGCTGCTAGCAGGCATAGTTTATTTTTTATTTTTTGTAGCATGTTCTTCCTTGTACCTCTTCTTCCTTCTTTGTATAGAAAGAAGTTATACAAACAGCCAGGAAGAAGAGGTACAAGGAAGAACATGCTACATAAAAGAAAAAGAAATAAACGCTTGATTTACTATTCCTAGTATATTAAATAAAGTAAAGAAAGAAGGAAATACAAATTTAAGGCATAAAAGAAAAAAAAATCATCCTATCACAGCACATCAGTTTAGCTAATCAATACAATTTGATATACTGAAGTTTATAATCTGAGTTTTTGTATTTATTCCTGTTTGTATGCAATATTTTTAATTAAATTGAATTGGTAGATATGAAAACTAGCAGATTACTCGTATAACCTTCTATGTAATTTGTTCTGATGTGGTTGTTTGGAAGATTGGAAAATTCTGAGATCAAATCCCACTACTAAGGGTACTACGGATGAACTATGCTATTAAACATAGTGAGTTTTTATTTTTTAAATAAAACATTACAACAGATTACGTATACTGTATCTCCAAATGATCTAAAAGGTCATTGAGGTTACCCAGATAATACTAAAATCATAATATTCTACTTTCACTGTGCAATTTCCACAATAATAGCCTAGCCGGGCGGGCTGGAATTGTTATAAATGCTAGTCATGATCCAATGTTTTTGTTTTACATTATTGCATTTAAACCAAATAGAAGAATGTCATGCAGGCTGAACGCCATGTTTGATGAGCAAACTGCACGCTTCATTAACTGTTTGATATATATCCCTCGGCTGATAAACATCCCTTAATGCCACTGTCTAACACGAAAGAACTGTGTGATTTGATATGCAGGTGTGTGTGTGTGCGTGTGCGTGTGTGTGTGCCTGACTTGTATCCAGCATGTATCAGTGTGGAATTTTACAGTATGGTCATGACCTTTTGAACATGCTTTGAGATGATATCTGTGCACACAATGTGAAAATGAAGGTTACAGGTTTATCACTTGTTTCTTAGTTCTAAAGACATGGTAGCGTTGGAGCAGATACAATGAAATGCGTTAAAGGAATTTTCTTTTTTTAAACACAACATCTGAATTGTATTGTTTTGGCAAAGAGCCTGACTAGTTTTCTTCACTTTAATACTCCTGCAAACAATTTACCCATTACAAGTTTATGGAAGCACATAACTTCCTCCGCAGTTGATAATGGTCTCCAAGGGAACTGAATGTATTTTCTTCCAAAATAAAAATAGATCCTGAACATGATAATCTTCAGAACTTTTTTTTAACCGCAGAATCTTCTGAACTTTTTTTTAGTGATATTTGTCACTAAATTTGAGTTCTAAATAAGCCCTTGAACAAAAGTTCTCTTATTGTTTGGAGATATTTTTTTTCACACTCAACGTAATTATCTTTACCTTAACCATTAAAAGACAAAATCTTTTACACTGTAGGAATCTGAGACATTTGATATTATTCCAGGTCACCACTGATTAATTTTTTTAAAATTCTGATTGGTAATAGGTGTTGATACATGTTCTATAAAATTGACACAGACATTATTTTTGACAGCTAACAGACAAATTACATAATTATATAATATTTATTACTGCAAGGAGAACACAGCAAATTAGCATTAATTTAACAAGTATGGAAGTCTCTAGTATCATTCCATTTGTCTTTAGTAGCCTCTAGTATCATCAGTTTGTAACAACTTTTCAATCACAGGAATAAAGTGAGTCTTTAGGGCCGAGTGCAATACTGTACTTCATTACTATACTTAAGTATTTAAGTATATTCCTGGTATCAGGACATTTTTTATTTTCACTCATTGCTCATTTTCACTTAATTTCACTCATTTTTTTCACACATATATCTGTACTTTCAACTTCTTACATTTTCAAACTAGCTATTTTAGTTTTCATTTACATTATGGGTGTCAAACTCATTGTCACCGTGGGCCAGATCAGCATTATGGTTGTTTTCGAAGGGCCAGTTGTAACTATAAGGCAGTATATAGGACAGCCTTTGATGAGCAACACCGCCTCATAACAGAAAAGACATACTGTTTTTTCTTCTAGAAGCACAAACATGTATTCGCTTTCCCATCTTTCTTGGAAGTGCCCGTTTATCTGAATAAATTTTTCACTTCCTGGATATTTTGGGATCATTTCTAGAAAAAAATCGCCCTTTGTAAATTCTGCAATCTAGTGGCATTTTGCTGGTAACATAATCACATGCATTTTGGGAGATGTAGCTTATTGTCAGTGCACACTTTAAAGCAGCATAGCCCGATTTTACGATAATCATACACCTTTCAAGCTCTTGCGGGCCACAAAAAAATGATTTGGCGGGCCACTCTTGAGTTTGACATGTGATCTATATGGTGATATATGGTGATTGTTTTCTTCTTCTTGTTGTTTTTTTTCTTTGCGTGGCTTTTTTAACCCACCATTGCTGTATCATTTCCACCATAGACATACAATGGCTTACAAAGCTAACAACAAACAACAGAATGCAACAAGAAATATTGCTATCGTGGATGAGACAAAGGGAATCAGTGATGTGAACATGACTGAGAACAGAGACATTCCTGATCACCTGATAATCATCTTTTCTCTGCTTTCTGTTCTATACGGTGGATATTCAGCTTGGATTCATTCATTATATAATAATTTCTGAAGTTGTGTTAATTTGATGAGCCATCTAGTTATCAATGTGACACTTGTCAGAGGCCAAACTTTCGTTTCATAAAAAATTTCAGCAATCACTGATTTATTTATTACATTTATATTAAACTCAATAGACAGATAAATATGAGATCAGTGAGGCTATAATTGTTTATAACTGATTTTCACTATAAGTGAAAACAGGACTAACTTGTTTCAGATGTCTCACAACCCTAAATATGACTATGGACAAAAAGTAGAAAGTGGCATTCTTCAATGAGTGAGAAGAAACTATTGGCACACTGTTCTGGTATAAGGATAATAAAACACTTGGCAATGTGATGTTATTGGAAAATAATCCACTTTTTGGTGGTAAAACAACTTCTGTTCACACCTTTGACTCTTTTCCTATATTAGCACTCTGCCAAGAATGTATTTGTCCATAATTAATTTGTAGCTAAGAGGTCTGTAGTTCAGTAACTATTTGGCTAGTTAATAGCTTAATAACTATTATTTTTCTGTATTTTCTGTTCTTCTCGTCTTCTTTGCATTTCCTGTTTATGCACCATTTACGTCTTTTTAGTAATACCTCATATTTTAATACTTCCAAACCTGTCAGGATAAAATAGAGTTTGTTTGCTGTACTATCTAACATCTTTTTGTGAGACTGCACAGCCTGCTAATTTAGAGTTTGCGGAGTAAATAGAGCTCTCTACTGAACACATGATTCAGAGCAGTCATTTATGGTTTATGATTATCTATATGTGTGTTTTGGGTTGCAATAGTGCATGGAAAGCACAATTACAATAACTTTGGTCATTAATAACTGTGGTCATTAAAATTGTAGTGCATACAGTATAAAGCAAATCTCTTAATATGAAACGTTAAAAATGCTCTTTAATATTTATTATTCTGTTCAATATTTATTAGTGGCCAAATAATACATGCTCTTTATCTTGCATTATGATATTGTGGCTTTAGTAACTACATGTTTAACAGTGTTTAAAAAAACATAGGCCGGGTAGTATTAAGCGTATGCAGCATGGGGGTAATTTTCACCAAGGTCAGCCTACTTAGCATTTTGTTTACCACAATGGTGACACAAAAGGACGCCACATGGCATAAAAATTTAATGCAAAGATCATAAAGTTCATACACAATATTGTTTGTTGAAAAAATGCAAAGCTAAAGTGAAGGCATTTCAACACTCCCTTGAGTTCTGGTCAGATTAATATCCAGCATCCAGGAATTGTGCTATTACCAAAGCAGGACTCGCGAATAACCTTGTTTAAGGACATCAGCAGAACAATATATGGTCAGTTGATTGCTTGTTTTTACTCTCCTGGTCCTTTTATATGCTAGGGAGGTAACCAATTATGAATACATTATTTAGATTAAACAAATAGCGTGTGCTGTGTTTTAATAGATAGAGATATGAATTGGATGTGCATTATATCTTTGAGCACAATGCATTTACAGCACTCTTAGAAGCGAGATTGGGAACTGCTCTCAGCTTGTATACATAAGATACATTTTTGGATTTATATGGCAACAATCTAATATTTGATATATTGATCTGCTCAACACCGCCAGGGTCCGGGTTCGATTCCCGTCTTGGCCATGTGTGTGTGGAGTTTGCATGTTCTCCCCGTGCCTCAGGGGGTTTTACTCTGGGTTCTCCGGTTTCCCCCCGGTCCAAAAACATGCACGGTAGGTTGATTGTCACCTTGGAAAATTGTCCCTAGTGTATGAAGGTGTGTGTGAGGGTGTGTGTGTGTTTGTGCCCTGCGATGGGTTGGAATTCCATCCAGGGTGTATCCTGCCTTAATGCCCATAGACGCCTGAGATATGCACATGCTCCCCGTGACCCGAGGGAAGATCAGATATAACGGTAGAATATGAATGAATGAATGAATGATCTGCTCAATGTGATGCCACACAATATCCTCTATGCTCACACACCCGGTGGGTGGTCCCCCCCCCCCCCCCCCCCCCCCCCCCCACCACACCACACCCACCACACACACACACACACATACATATACAAATAAATTTTTTTTTTTAAAGTACAAGGCATCTATTAACTCATCTCTTAGTATTTACCTGTTAATATGTTCATTGAATTTTGTTTGTTATTAAAAAATATATATATGCATACCTATCCTATACTTAATATATACTATAATAATGTGCTTTTATGTATATGCAGATAGGAGTAAGAGTGAAAGATAAAGAAAATAAAATCCTTGTTTTCAAAATACCAATAAAAAAAACATATTAGCAAATGATGACTGTAGTAATGACAGGGAAGCCATTTTGATCAAGCAGTAATCAACTTCATGACTCTTCTAAATTTGTTCTTAACAAGCTGGAGTTTTGAGCTGGAGAATGTTAAGGTGAAATTGCATCAGTAATACTTTAAATGATTTATTTTAAAACAAGATCACTGGATGTGTTCAAATAGTGTTTGAAGTAAGTAAATAATAATTTGGACAAGACAGTCTATTCAGACTTTCATTAATTTCCATTACTATTCTCCCCCACAGTCTTATGACCTCCAGAGCAAAAGAGAGAAACACAAATAAACATGATACATGTTTGTGTTCAACAAACGATTCTGTATGTGAGATTTTACACAATTGGATAATATATACAAATGATATTAAAAATGAGGTTGTATTGTATGTTTAAAGCATTAAAAATTTTCTATCGAAATGAATGTTGTTTTCTATATATTGTTTACTACTTTCAGTACTTTATGAGTACACACTAAAATTTGCATGTTGAATGTTCATTTTCACTGGTTAGAAGGTCAAATCACATTTACAAAATATCTTTAAATTAATAACCATTGTCAAATTGGGCTAGAATATCAGCAACAAAAACAAACAAACAAACACAACGCAACGGAAGTAATAATTGTTCAGATTTATGGTGGGCCAATTCACAACAATGTGCTTTTTATTTTCATACAACAGCACATCTCCACCCCCCCCCCCCCAAAATGCCTTAGTGAGGAGATTGTGAAGGGTATCTCATTAACGTTTTAAGCATTCTCTTCTTTATCCTGTAAATCTGCAAAATATTTTCTTTTAGGAGTGCATTCATTCAGTCTTGCAAAGTATATTTCAGAAAAAAGAAACCTATTCTTCTCCTGACTATATTTACACAAACATTGATTTTCTGCCTTTAATTCTATCCTCACATCCTCTCGGCTTGGCACACGGTCATGGCTCTTTTGAACGTATTCCGCAGCAAAGTATCAAGTACGAAATGAATATTTGATATACAAAAAGTCTTTAAATGATTAATAGAGGTAGCAGGGTTTAGGTGGCACCATGCCAATGGCTGGGTCCTGCAGTGGTGATGCGGGGGTGAGTGTCTGAAGACAGCAGTGAGTTTTGGACGGATCGTCAGGTGTGGGAACATCAGCATAGCCAAGCGGAACAGGTGGTGGGTCTGCGAAGGTGGAATCCAATTTGGCGCAAAGACCTGCAGCAGAGATTAAAGGCTGAAAGCAAGAGGACACTGACAGCATGACAGCGTGGACCTCTCGACATGAGTCACTGGCAAACTTCAGATAAGCACGGAGGATTTTAGAGTTTGCACAGATTTCAGCGTAAGAAAAAATATGAAGGATTATTAATGGTTATATCACAGCGCTGCTGAATTCTTGAATCCGACTGGTCAGAGCATGTTTCCTATAACAGCAACTCTGACAGTAGTTCAGCTGCAAGGCAAAAAGTAGGTGTATATTAATACTTCTAGTACAGCATCCTTTCTCAGCATAAATGGTGAATGCTCATAGAAACTGATCTGTACTGTAGTTATTAATCGAGTAAAGGTTGTGTAAAGAGGAGTTTATTTTGAAAAGACATTTACCGTGTAATAGTCAGCGCTGAGGGTGCAACTAAAACTTTTCTGAAATGACAGAAAACTGTTATGATTGTTGTACAACCTCTGTTATATTGTTATTAAGTTAATTGCCAGAATCACATAATATAAAAAAATTGCTTTAAAATAAATAGGAGACAATTTGGAGATCATCAAATTGCTGTGGCATAAAAAGCATAAAATGTTTCGTGGCATGTGTTTATTCAAAAATAATAGTACTTCTTGTTAGACAGAATCTCCAGCCTAATGTGTGCTTCTTAGTTTTACAAAGCACTGACACTTGGCAACCGAATGTCATGAGAAATGTATACAAATTTGAGTATTATTTGGTTGTTTTTATTTATTTCCTTTTTTTTTTTCAAAATATAAGATGTGATGATGAGACGACTGGGTCATAGCATCTCCAGAATGACAGGTCTTGTGGGGTTTTCCCTGTGTGCATTCGATAGTATCTGCCAAAAGTAGTCCAAGGAAGGACAACCGGTGAAACGTCAACACAGTCATAGGCTCCCAAGGCTCATTGATGATTTATAGCTCTATACACTTTAGAATTCCTCTTGCTACATCTAGTCAAAAAAATAAGTGACCTACTTCCACTGGCAGTCATATATACCCATGCCATAAGACCCATGTGTCCACTATAGTTGACAAATCATGTGGTATGCTTTGCATGGAAAGTTTAGGTCTCTATAGTGAGACCTGCGATGTTGTATGGTTTAGAGACATTGTCAAAAAGACAGGAGGTATAGCTGAAGGTGGCAGACTAAGATGTTGAGATTTTCACTGGAAGTGATGAGGATGGACAGGATTAGAAATGAGTTTATTAGAGGGACTGAGCATGTTGGTCATTTTGGAGGCAAGGTGATGGTGGGTTGATTGAGATGGTTTGCATATGTGCAATTGAAGGGTGCATATATAGAATAATGCTGAGGATGGATCCACCAGGAAGGAGAAAAAAGAGGAAAGGTGAGAAGGGTTAGGAAAGACATGTAGAGATGTAGATGACAGGATTGGACAGAGACAGATGACTCACTATGATGACCCCTAATGAGAACCCCTAATGTTAGTATCATGATTTCTTTCTCCCTGCCTCTTTATACTCATACTAACATACTCATTTCTGTAAGGGTTTCTGTAATCATGTTTCAGAACCGCTATGGTCTGTTTTGTTTATTCTGTCTTATTTTATCTTCTTACTTTTGCACCTGTTTACCCCACATAGTCTTGTTTATAGTGTACTCATAAACAAGTGTAAAGTAAAGGGCAAATTCAACACTAGGAATGAAATATAGACCCTTTATCTCCTTAATTTTCTGATAAAATAAAAAGGCAACAGGCCAAATCTGACCAAATGCGGGATGATTTTTTTAATGACTGACAAAAAAAATCAATATCAGGTGACACAGTGTCTTGTTCCACAGGGTTTCCTACATGACCTATTGATGCTCTCTTTCAGGAACTAAACACTGTATCAATGGTGCTATGGCAACGAGTGACCAGTCCTTGCCCATTGTGGATTCAATCACAGCAAAAGCTGTAGGACAAAGGTGCCAGAAGTGGCATCAAGGGCCAAATTATAGGACCTGACAAAGGTCAGAGGGGTGTACCCACCCCCAGGTTTGCAGTCGGACACCAGGTGAATGGGCAAACAGAGGCTGCCACAGCCCTAGTTGAGTGTACCCGAAAGGCACTCATAGGAGGTAGAAATAGTTTGTTAGGGCTCATCTGGACACATCTTGTTTAGGACAAGTCATGGTCAGGGGACTTGAAAGGAGGAGGATAGAACACCTGTATATTTACGGGACATGGGTTGGCATAGGGCACCTTTGGTTCAGTGGCTGGGGCTGCGGGTTCGACGGGCATCCTGGCTGGGGCCGCGGGTTTAACGGCCATCTTGTCTGGGGCCACGGGTTTGGCGGAGAACAAGGCGGCCGCCACACTGGAGAATGGTAGGGGGAGCCCCCCCAAAAAATTCTTTGCTGCGCTCCCCCTGTACACTTCCCAGATCAGGTTCATGAAGATGGCAGCCGACTGAGTGGGAGGGCCAGCCTGGCTCCAGATGACCGTCGCCCAACGGAGGGCGGGACCTGTCAACAGTGAGATTATGTATGAAACTTTTCACGTTCACTCACTGACAGGAAGGTGAGGCATTCCTCCATCGAGCCAGCGTAGCGCGCGGAGTGAATGACGACGGCATCCGCGGATATCGGGGGGAAGGGTCCATGATGCCGAAAGCCGCTTGAAGCGTCAGCGTCAAAGCTTGAGAGCCTGGCATAGGGACGGAAAAAAAAGGAGGAAAAAATGAAAAAACCTTGGCCGTGGCGGAACAGCGACTTCCGGGTTCGGCTGTATCGGTCCTGGCTTCTACAACTGAAGCAGACATTCGGAGATGCGGGAATAAACTCAAACAGGATTTATTTAGAAAAAGGTAAACTCAGAAGCTGCTGCTCAAAGGAGCGGCCAGACAGGCTATGGAGGGAAGGCCGGGCTTATATAGAGAGAGAGAGTGAGAGAGAAACAAGGTGCGGCTGGGGCCAATTAGGGTTAGTGTATGTTTGGGGAAAAGAGCAGGGAGGAGCGAGGAGAGAGAGGGAACCGTGACAGAAGCCTCCGGGCAACATAAAGGAATTGCACCACCAATGGGTTCTTTCCCTACGACTAACCCCAAAGGAATGATAGGCCTAATATGGCGGACATGTAGATTTCCGGGTAGAGGGTTAACCCTTTGGCAAACTGTTTCTGCAGGAACTCCAGTACTGAACAAATGAGGAAGTTTTTTACTGGGTTCAAATTATGCACAGTGCACTAGGCAGTGAACAAGGGCAATTATGCAGCATACAACCATCTTGTAGAGGAAGCTCTGGAGTGAAGCATGGTCTCAACACTCTCAGTTGAGAGGCCAGATTCTAGGACTTGCGCTGCCTGAGGCGCCAAAGTGATAGCTTTCACTTCTCTGGATGGAAGTGAAGTATGGCCTAAGAAAGCAGATCTCCCAGGGTGGTTAATCCAGAAAGGCCACAGGTTTGTAAACAGCCCATAAGAAATGCATCCGTCATTAGCATAGCACAACGACAAGGACTTCCAAACACTGGGCCTCAGTAGAGAGGCATGTGGGGTCTTTCTAGATAGACAAGGCATGAAGGGGTCACCATGTGACTTTGATAATGCAGAGCAGGTTGCTCCTGGGTGGAGAAAAATTGTGCCTGAGCCACCACTGTAGGGGCCTCATATAAAGAAGACCAAGTGGCACAATAGTAGATTCTGTGGCCATTAATCCCAGAGTAGAGAGAGTGGCTGGCCTACTTTGACTCTCTTGACTAAATCAAGTATCATATTTATCTGGGCAGATGACAAGGAGGCCTGCATTGTGGTGGAGTCCAACACGATACCAAGATAGGTGGTTCTCGGTCACGGAGAAAGCACACACTTCCTGGCATTTAGTCTTAAACCCAAAACCTTCATGTGAATGAGGATGACATCTCAATGCCGTCTCACCAGCTGCTCTAAGAGAGCCAACACCAACCAAATGTCAATGTAATTTAGCATGCAGGTGCCCATGGGGTCTTAGAGAATCCAAGGAAGCTTTCACACATAATGAAGGTTCTGGGTGGGAGTGAGAGGCTTAAAGGAAGGATCCAATTTTGATATGCTGTGCCCCCTACAGTGAACCATCAGGAACTTCTGATGTGATGGACAGTTGGAGATAGGCATTCTTTATGGCCTATGGTCACAAATCATTCTGGATTTGTGACACTGGATTCATGTGATGCTGAATTTCTTTCTTCAGGCCTCGATTGAGGCAAAATTGACACAAATCAAGAATGGGACACTATCCCTCATCCTTCTTGGGAACCAAAAAGTAGCAGCTGTAAAAATATAAATATATTAGGAAGGAACACCAGAATGGAACCTTTTCCAAAGAGCTTTTGAGCTTCCTGGTTCAATGCCAGAGCCTGGAAACCCTCCGCAGTGTGAGGTGCATGATGTTTGAAGTGGATCTTGTAACCTAGTTACTGATTACCTGCAGAACCCATGGAGACACTCCTGCCAATGCATGCCTTAGGGGGAATCGATTTCTCAGGATTGTTATCTGATAAGTCTCAAGTCAAAGCCACTGATAACCTCTCAGGTGTAAAGGTGAAGGTCTGTCTTTACACCTGGCTATGCTCAGAGCTTGTGCCTGGAAGTGGTTGTAACCACTGTGGGGGACGTATCCTGACTGAGAGCTCAGATCTTCCTCTGAGGAGGGTGATGCAAACACTCCAATAATGGATGAGCCTGTGTCTAAGTTCTATCCACTTTAAGGAGATATTGAAGGTGGTAACTAGAGAGGTGTTTAGACTCAATTGACATCTGGCCAATGTATCTGCAGGTTCTGTAAGTCAAGAGCTAGCAAAACAAGCGGTTCTTGCCATCTAGGTCATTACCTTGATGCCTGCTGTTCTTCCTGGATCTTGAAAGCGTCCAGCTCCTAGGAGCATAAATTTACGGCCTGCCTCCATTCTGGAAGCTTGAGCTGCTATGCTAACATTAGGGGGATTTATTAATCGGACAGGAATGAGGTTGTTGGACTTTCTCCCCCCCTTTCTCTTTTGTTGGGACTATCGCTCCCCAGTCGTGTCATCATCCATCAAGGCACCAGTCTTACCTATAATGCCGCTTCGAACTACATCAGCTTTAGAAGGTAAGGCCTAGTGGATCTCTTAAAAGGTCTAGACCAGGAGAGGTTATCAATAGGCACCAACTCCAGGAGCTCAGAAATGGCTGCCCTGGTCCACAGATTGACACCTGTGGCTGACCATGTCTGAGTTAAATAACAAGGTCAGGTCCTTTCTCCTTGATGTTCCTGAGGTCCCTTTGGGCCTGTTTCGGTGACACAGTCACTATGGTCATTGAAACCAAGAATCAGCTTTCCAGGTTGGCTATCGCACCCAGCAAGGTAGGACAGGAACTAGCAGATGAGGAAGGACAAAGGATAAAGCTCATCTTCATTCCCTCCACTAGATACATTTGCGAACCCCACGAAACAAGCTGCCGCTTTGACTCGGAAGAACCTGAGACATGAGGCATGTTCGTGAGAGCATTTCCTCAAAGTGCGTTCTCCAGGAGCGCAAAGAGAGTTCTGCGACATATGCTCGCATTGCTGTCAGCCAGCTCCCTCGAGAGCTGACTTAGCATGCTCTGCTCTTAAACAGATTACACAAAGCATGTGTGCATTCCCGCCCGTGATAAATCTTGGGCAAGGAGGGACGCACTGAGGGGCTTGTAAGCCTGTTTAGAGGGGCACTTGGACTTTCTGACATTTTTTTAGGGAAACAATAGACAATCATCATCACAATCACAGAGAACTTACTGAGAACACAGAAACTGATGATGTCGTCGAAGGGTGACGTCACTCCATTGGATTTGATTTCACATTTGATTCAGAGCCTTTCACACTAGAGGTGTTCCATTGTTGATGCAACATTGAGTCCCTGAACGGCAAGATGGCTGCAGACCCAAAGCCGTATGTTAACTCCGCAAGCCTGGAATATCCAGACAAAATCTAGCCTTGAACCTGCTTCAGTTAAGTGTCTGATTACTTTGGGCTTGTAAGAATGGAAGGACAATGCATTTTCCCTAGAATCATTATTTCAGTCTTGGTGGAATTATGGTACATAGAAAGGGAGAAAAGGCGAGGCATCAGTGGTGAGTCTTAGGAAAGATCGCTAAGAGGTGGGAACCAAACAGACGAAGATCCGAGGAGTAACAGGAGGTAGGGACAGAACAGGAGGTGCTGGGAGAACTTAAGGTAAGAGATAAAACACAAAGTCCACTTCGCATATAAGAGACCGGCCACTGAGTTCTGTACTGAGAGTCTTTTTATGTGTAGATTCGGTGCCGGAGTAATGTGCTTCAAGTGAAGAGAATTAGTACTCCGGTGAGGGTGTGCACTGAGATTGGGTGGTGATGGAACCTGGCAGATCAGTGAAAGTACAAAGGTATGAGGCAGATAATTAAGTTTTTTTAGTGTTTGGGGCAGGCAGACATCCAATATTAACTCCTGTGCGGTACAACAAACATTACTATGTTGACAGTCTACATTTGGAGTACATGTTTTGCAAAATAGCTTTAAACATTGCCTGTTATTGGCAAAAAAAAAAAAAGAATTTAGCTGTCAGCAAGCTTGAAAGTAATCAGAGAGGAAGTGAATAAGTAAATCTATAATTGGGAACAAAGTTAGTTGCCGTTTCAGGAGCAGATGGCTTCATTAACATTTGGAAGGAAGCTATAAGCAAATGTATGGATGAGGTTTCTCACTTCTGAAATGTATCGCATTTTTCATTATGCCTGGGAGCAAAAAGAGACTCAGATGGTAGAAACATGCGGTTGCTGAAACTCGCTCTGGAGGTATAAGATTGACGTTGGCTTCATTTTACTGTCCATGTTTTTGCATTTTAATGATTTTTAATAATGTGGTTATTTATTTCAATATAATTTTTAAAATCCATGAAGTAGAGGCAGAAGTATTATTTGTATGTTAATTGAGAGGATTTTAAGAAGTAAATAGTGAAACAATTTCGGTATGTATGCTCACCATGTATTTATAGATAATCTGAGATGCAAATGCCAGATATCTTTTCTAAGAATGCTTTCACATTTACACAATTTGGATCAAGCTCTGCCATGTTTTCCCCACTCAGAGCTGTTGGTTTCTGGCCAGTAAGAACACAGAAAATACACTAGGAAGTGGACCAAAACAATCATTTGAGTGAGGTGGTCTTGGTTCACTTCCAAATAAACTTTCGAGCAGTTCAAGTGCAGTGAAAAAGTGATTTGACTCTGAATCACCAAACTGCATTTTTTTGGTAATGTGTGTTACTAAAGTAAGCACTGAGGTGCAAAGTGAGCCAAAGGACAGAATTGTTTTGCTATAAGAATGGCATGCAGTATGATAATTCGGACCAAGAAACATAAATAAAAATGGTGTACATTACATATGTTTGAAACTGTGTCAATTTGTCACTGATACCAATCCATACAATTTATTATCAAATTATTTACTGCTTTGTGCTTACGTGTTTCCACTGATTACACTCATATTCAAAGATTATCTTCTGAATTTCGTTTTTATTCAGTAAACATTTGTTTGATGTGCTAAATCTCAATCCAAGCAAAACCACCATGATGCACATATCTGCAATGTACCCTCTGGGGTCAACAAAAGCACTAATGAGTTTTGTGGAATTATTTTCCTCAAAACACTGAACCAAACGGAAATGACTCTTTTATGAGTGTACAGATAAGAGCAATACATCAATCGGACCTGTAAACCATCTACTTGTATTTGTATACAATCAGTATTACAGCCAAATGCTGTGTTGTTGTAAAATAAGAAAGCATACAGTATGTGGCCTCTGCCATCTTTGATTTACAGACATAAATAAAACATCTCAATCTTTTTGAATACTTGCCTCACAGACATAATAAATATTAGGAATAGAAAGCTTGAAAAGGCTACTTAAACCTGGTACAGTTTCTCACCTCAACCGTTCATGTGGAAACATAGCAAAAGTTTTTGTTTGGTACCCTGACGATTTATGTCATTTAAAATTGCCAAATTACTTTAAAACGTTGACAAAAAATGTTTTTATCATTTCAATATTCAGTATAGTATCACTAATATAATTCATACATTTGATTTGAGTATCAAAAAAACATAATTGTAAATTAACTCATGACAATCGTATGATTCATCGTGATTAAATATTTTTATCAATTGGCTGCATACATATATGAGTGTCTGCATAAGGTGGCACACCGTATATAATGGGGACATGGCTATCATCAGAGTTAACCAAACGCTATTGACCTCCCATTAATTCCAATGATTCTGATTAAAACAAGATAAAAGTGTGGCATTTGCTTGAATGTTTTGGGTTTGTATTCTAGAGCCTTGAGGCAGAAAAGATTCATTAAAGCTGAAATAAACTTCTAGATATAAAAGAATATCAAAAGCACATAATCAATAAGTGGAAAAAAAGTACATAAACTACTAAGTGGTGGCACTACAAGATCAAGAGGACCCTTCAATGTTAATAAGATGATGAGAAAAAAATCAGGTAAGAAAACTTACCAAAAGGAGAATAGCAACACTGAAGGAATTACAGCAATTCCTGACATGTACTGATAACTTCCTTCCTGTAGTTTACACTGGTTTAATCTGTGAGATAGCGTGACATTTGGAAGCCATTTCTTCCAAATAATAATATATCTGTTGAATTAGGCCAAAAGATTGTTTGATAGTCTGACGAGACATACGTTGACATTTTTGGAAATAATTGTAAATGTGATACAGGTAAGCCAATACAGGGCATCATCCAAGGAACATCATACCAACAGCGAAGCATGGTGGCGCTTTGGAGCTGGGAAAATACATATCCTAGATATTTCAGCACAAAACCTACTGTCCTCTATCAGAAGTGGAAAATGAAGAGTAATTTCACATTTAAACAAGACACTGACCCAAAGCACACGTCAAGACATGGCTTCAGAAAACAGTCATTTAAGTCCAGAAACGGCCCAATGAGAGCCATGACCTCAATCGAATTGAAAACCTATCGAATGACTGATAAAGTGACAGTAGAATTTGAAGAAACTTAGACTTTTTATTTGCAAATATGAGTGGGATAAATTTCCAAAGATTTTATATCTTTAGTTAATTAAATGTAGTTAAGACTCACAAAGCTGTAATAAAGACTAAAGGTGAATCCCAAAAGAATTATTTGGGAGGGGTTTTCATAATTATCGAATCAAGATGTGGCCAACCTCTCCTCACGACGGCTTGCTTTTCAGGAAAAGTCCACCTTGAAAATGGATTTTTAAGTATGTCCGAGAACAAATCAGGTTTTTACCCTCTGTAAGCAATTGTAGGCATAAAGAATTCTGGCATTGACAGTTTTGTTCTTAACAACCAAAGGATGGAATAATGTTATTGTAGGCCAGCTAGCCAAACTTGTGAGGTGGATTTGAAATCTGGACTGGTTAAAGAACCATGTCCTATTGCTAATATAATTTAAGTTACATCGGGCTGCACTACTGATTCTGAAGACCCTGGGCAGATTATATTGACATGGCAGCATAGAGGTTTAAATCTGACTTAACAAAAAATTGTAACATCCAAATTTACCTACTGAAAGACGTTCAGCCAAGAGAAACACTATTAAAAAAAACAGAACAGACTGTTGGGAATAAATTAATACAATTTCTTGGAACAAATATTAGACTTTAGGGTATAAATGTAGATCAGTGCTTCTGATAGTATTTAGGCCAGCAGTGTTTTTCCTTGCTGGCCCTGACAGCTCACCACTGGTGTGTAGACTTTTTTTTTATAATGATCATTCTTACATCTTATTACAATAAACATAAATGAAACCTTTAAAGTATTAGAATAAAATATGCAGTTTTAAAATTATTTTCTGTGCTTATATCTGTAAAAAAAAATTTTTTAATAAATACACCCAATGCTGCCTTTCCCTTTTTTCCTTGTCTGCTACAGGGAAAGCTTTCCAAATTCTCATGGAAAAGAAATACAAACAAGACTTCCCACAGTACTTCCTCATTTCTGGGTAAGGCTAATCTTTCACTCCCAGCACTGATTGATTGCTTCAGTGCTGCCGGTACCACAGAGTAGAAATATATCATATGAATGTTTGGCATGCCATTATTCCACTTTATCATAATATGTACTTCTGGCTTGCCATAACTCATAGACAGGGCCTGGTAGCAGCACAGCTAGGAATAGAAGCCATGACAACTTCCCCATGCATGATAAATGTTTGAATAAGCTCTAACAACTTTCTCCCATTTTGGCAAAATGTTTCGTAATGCTCAGAAAAAACCTTTAAAAAAATTTTCTTGCGCTGGCTTTGGATGTGGATCTTGAATTGATTTTGTTGTGCCATTGATGACAAACCTTCAAATCCACTTTTACTTCATTGTAGCAAAATGAATTTCCACAGTGGACCTGCATGAACAAAGTAAGTGAACACTATACAACATGAGCAGTCCTGAGGAAATGTGTTTAATAAATGAAAAGATGTAGCATTATTCAGGTTTTTTTCATGACCTTGTAGTGAGAATCAACAACTTTTCAACATTTATTCAATTGGCAAAATTTTTGCCTTGACACCTGTATAAGGGGAAAAAATCCAAATAATCAGAAATAAACAGTCCAAAGCATAAAATCTATGAAATGTGTGAAAAGACTGTACATGCATGGTACATTTGATAAAATCACGCTTTCATTTGTAGAAAATGAAGGTCATCATTTAATGTAGCACAGTATATCATGAGAGTGGGGGCACGGTGGCTTAGTGGTTAGCACGTTCGCCTCACACCTCCAGGGTCGGAGTTCGATTCCCGTCTCTGCCATGTGTGTGTGGAGTTTGCATGTTCTCCCCGTGCTTCAGGTTTTTTTCTCCTCGTTCTCCGGTTTCCTCCCGGTCCAAAAACATGCACGGTAGGTTGATTGGCACCTTGGAAAATTGTCCCTAGTGTGTATGAATGTGTGTGTGTGTGTGTGTGTGTGTGTGTGTGTGTGTGTGTGCCCTGCGATGGGTTGGCATTCCATCCAGGGTGTATCCTGCCTTAATGCCCATAGACGCCTGATATAGGCACAGGCTCCCCGTGGCCCGAGGGAAGATCGTATATAGAGGTAGAAGATGAATGAATATGTCATGAGAATAAAATAAGTACATTTTTTTGTACGTATTTTAATAGAAGATGGAGAAAGTGCTAACCACTAAGAGTGGATAACATTTATTTTACTGTTTAAATGGAGCTACTCTGTGTAGAAGAGTGTTTGACTCTGTATCATAATAGCCAATTGCTAATAGCCAATCAATAGGAAGCTGAATCCCAATTAATTCAGGACTATTTAAAGCCTAGAATTTATATTTATCTCATGACACACACACTCATACCATCCTGTCTATTGGAAACTGGTCTTTTATGTACAAAAGTTTGGAAATCCTGCTGCAAGGAAATTTTAACTAACATTAATGCGAGGGTTCTCAAGATGCCCCATTGTAGTAACATTGACTTTACCTCATACTTTATGTTGATTATTTTCTTATATCAATATGCCTTGAAGTATTTTATTTCATCCATCAACAGTCCATGTGTAATTATATCTAGCAAAAGTAATTTCACCTTAGACTATGATACAGTGTAATCGAAACCAGTTTAATTAGAAAGATATGAATCTTAAACTGGGGCATCAACTACATTCTGATGCAAGCATTCAATCAGTCTGGTTTATGGCCCCATCATCCACATACCATTCACCAGTTCTAAACAGGTATTAGCAAAATATCCATTGTTGTGCATGAGGTCGGAGAACCTCTTTTGTGAAACTGGCTCTCTATCAGTCAGCAGCGACAGCTGTAAACCTGAGTGAATCTTGTCTGTAACAGAGTGTCAGATACCCTTCTTAATGCTCAGGTCGAGAGTGCAGTGACACCGCTCAGTGCCCGCACTGTCAACCTGTCCTCTTTTGTGTCCATCATCCCATGCTTTCTCCCGGAAATTGAAATCCGGGGGAAAAAAAGAGAACACTTCCCCTTGCCAGGTGTACTGTATGGGTAATCCATGTCCGTTCCAGTTCCTACCAAAACGTCAAGAGGACAACACTGGAGTATCCAAGCAGCATTGTACATTCATCAACCGAGGCTGCAAGGAATATTTTGACACACACACAGAGACACACACAGAATGACATAGGAGTGCTTTTTTTTCAATTTCTTTTTCATATTCTCATGCTCCATGCCTTGGATTTCATTAGAAGAAAAAGGAGCAAAACTCAGCATGTGAGAATCATAAGTAATATGAGGCAATAAAGCAAGGAGGACAAGGATTCTTAATAAGTGAGCTCGAAATAATGGAGGCTGATCATGCTTGCAATGCGGATATTAATATTGACCTGTATTCCAGTGATCGAGGAGGCCTCACGAAAAGGTTACGAATTAAGGGTGGATTATAATAAAGAGCTGGGATTTTTGTAGATAAACTTATTTTAATAAGAAGTGATCTACGTCCTGATGATGGGTTTGCTATGTGGCTGCATTTTCAGATTGTCCCGGAATTCTGGAAATGATTTGTGATCATTATAGTTTTAAGATGCATGTTAACTGGCTTTCATTCATTCATTCATTCATTCATCTTCTACCGTTTTCTACCGTTTATATCCGATCTTCACTCGGGTCACGGGGAGCCTGTGCCTATCTCAGGTGTCTATGGGCATTAATGCAGGATACACCCTGGATGGAATGCCAACCCATCGCAGGGCACACACACACACACACATTCATACACTAGGGACAATTTTCCAAGGTGCCAATCAACCTACCGTGCATGTTTTTGGACCGGGAGGAAACCGGAGAACCCGGAGAAAAACCTCCTTGAGGCACGGGGAGAACATGCAAACTCCACACACACATGGCCGAGACGGGAATCGAACCCGGATCCTGGCGGTGTGAGGCAAACGTGCTAACCACTAAGCCACCGTGCCCCCTTGTTAACTGGCTTTCATTTTTTTATTAATTTTTTATGTAATGTTTACAGCAAAAACAAACAGATTTTTCAAATATTCACTCTATTTTTCATTTAGCAAGGCAATTCTGTAAATATTTTAATTAAGTGGATCTCAGAGGAGGTATTACAGAAGGAAAAAACATAACGGGGCATAATGTTATAGGAAAATAATCAGCCTCAGCGTGATGTGGCTTGTGAGGAAGTGAATGTCCATTTTGTCCATCTTTAATTATGAATGCAGGGGCACGGTGGCTCGACCATGTGTGTGTGGAGTTTGCATGTTCTCCCCGTGCCTCAGGGTTTTTCTCCTGGTTCTCAGGTTCCCCCCTGGTCCAAAAACATACACCTTGGAAAATTGTCCCTAGTGTATGAATGTGTGTGTGTGTGTGTGAATATGAGTGTGTGTGCCCTGTGATGGGTTGGCATTCCATCCAGGGTGTATCCCTTCCTTAATGCCCATAGACAACTGAGATAGGCACAGACTCCCTGTGACACGAGGGAAGATCAGATAAAGCGGTAGAAGATGAATGAATGAATTATGAATGCTTTGGAAAGTCTGCAGAGTGTGTTATCACTAATATCAGTTATAACCAGATATCCCCAGAGTTCCTGTTATCACTAATATCAGTTATAACCAGATATCCCCTTACCAGCCTCTGTTTTTTCATCTAGTAAAGTTAACTAAACAAAATACAGCTTTGTCAGCATAGAAACTGACAAGCAAGTAGGAAAATGAGAGATTTTCAGTACACAGAACACAAAAAGTGCACAAAATGCACAAAAACTACGGCTGTCGCTATCAAATATTTTAATCGAGTATTCTAATGATTATAAATTTTCTATATTAAAGAGCAATAATAATTAAGAGAGTGAAAAGGAGCCCTGTCTCTTAAACTGATCAAGACATTTGCTTGCCGTTTTTGCCATTTGCTGCTGAGTATTCTGTGTTTACATATCCAGAGCACTTTACAGAATGGACCTACTCACCCCCCCCATTAAACCAGTAGGGCGTGGGACAAGATTTGATGGTGAGTGTTGGTGCAGGGGGTAAAATAGTCGTGTGTATGGGTTGTGGAATATTATTCATGTTTGTCTGTCAAAAAAATCATCTTTAAAATATATGGTGTCACAGATATTTATCATTAAAGAAAGAAAAATAGAACAAATTTTTTTAAGGTATCACGTCGGTTGATGCTGTATGTTCTGAAAAGTTCCTTTCTCAGTCCATGTTCATACCTCAGAAACCTCATCACCTCCCGTACCCCACCTCGCTGCCTGAGAGCGTCCAGCACTGCTCGCCTGGTTCCACCTTCCCTCAGGGTAAGAGGTAAGATCAGCTCAAGGCTCTTCTCTTTCACTGAGAGTCACAGTGTCACTAGCTATCTTCAAACGATCTCTTCCAGCAACACCTATCCTAACACTTCTTCCTTCTCAATGTCCAGGAAACCATAAAAAAAAAAAATAAATAATCCATCAACTGTGTCTATGCTTATTTTGTATCTTAAGGTTTTAATCAATCATACCTGAATGAATTTATTCTTAGATGGAGGCCTAAAGCACTATTTGTACGTCACTCTGAATAAGGGAGCCTGCTAAATGCTAATGTTCATCATTTACACAAAATGTAACACTCAAATATATTGAAAGATTTGTTGATTCTCTGTTTCCTTTTTTTGGTTTATATTGAAAAGAGAGGTAAATGAAACTAAAAAAAAGAAGAGTAGCTGGAAGAAAGGCAATGAATTCTAAATTACACTACTTATATAATTTACCTGCAGGTTTTTACTGGCAGGATCAGAACAAAACTTAAATATCATATTAAATTTAAAATAACATATTTTTGCAGGAACAGGATTAACAAATCCATCCCATGCAGGTCTCTAATCCAGAGTTTAGTGCGCGGTGCATCAGTACTTGTGGTCCCGGCGGACTAAATGAATTGTGACAGCCCTAGTCTTGATTGATAATCAGAATTAAACAAATAAATAATGTCCCTAAATTTTACTTTTCATGCTTTTTGAGTCTCTACATCTTTGAGTTTAAATGTGCAGGCAATGCAGGAAGGCTATATCAGTGTAGGAAGATATTCTCATCCCTGCCAATTTTTGCTTAGTTTATTTGATAGTTCATTTTGACGTTCATTAACGTAAAAATTTTTTAATGCTTTAAAATAGCAATAATAAAATGTATTTACACATGAAATGTTTACAAATGGCATGTGTGGACATTCCAAATATTTGCAGGAAAAAGTTTCTAAGGCAAAATATTTCCTTAATTGTCAACTACAGTGCAACAAAATTGGAATCCATCATTGTGAATGCTTGAAATATGAATTTCTGCAATGTTGTTTGTATTTGTTCCAATAGTGTGCATTAGAATTAGTAATATTTTGTATTAGTTTTGTATTAGTAATGTAATTCATAACCCAAAGGCCCCGGAAGGATCTGGTAATTGATAATTACAATGTATTTTGATTACTCACTCATTATTTATGATTCATTATTAGAATTAAGCATTAATGCTTATTTATTATAGTTAATCACATTTCAACATGTTTTGATACATTTATTACAATTATTGAACACACATGCAAATAATTGTGACAAAATCATTTGTATTTGAATATATTTGCAGTTTTGTGATCAAAATATGTATGCAACATATATTACAGGGGGTCTATAAGTCATTTAAGTTGAACCATCTTACTATATTCATTATCCCTGCACTATATCATACGCTGCACTGATATCCTTATATTACATTTTTATTGGATGTAAAACAGCCACAGATGCTGACTCACATTTACTATTCTCTAATCTTTCTCATCTTGCATATGCATGGATTAGTGCACCGCTTTATTGAGTATCATCATAATGACAATCCACTTAAAAAATAAAGTCGAGGATCACCTTACCAAGCTGCAGGTTTCTGAAGGCAGTTGATTGCACTGTTAAAGCCTTTTAAATATAAACCCTGCAGCTCTGCTTACATATTCTTGTAGCATTCTTGATATATTCCATCATCTACAGAATTTCTCACTATTGTTTCTCTGTTTAGGAGAGAACGATTTTGAGGAATCGTTTCCCTTAAGGGTGAGAAAACCACTGCTGAGTGCAACACTGTGAATTGAACACATTATTTAAAAGCCAAAAGTTCACAAACAACAACGGCAGCACAGCAGTCAGCTGTCTTTTTAATAAAATAACTAATTATTTATTTATTAAGAGTTCACAGTTTTTAACTGCATCCTGGATTTTAACAAGTTGACCTGTGAAGTTACAGGTCGAACAGAAGGTTCAAACAAAACATGCATGTATCGCCAATATTGTACAGATCCACGCCATTAAATAAATATTATCACAAAAAGGGTGTTATTGTTTTGATGGACTTAAAGTTGCTTAGCTACTATAATATAATTGATAACTGCAATTATAATATGCAATTAAATGCAATTATAAAAACATATGGTATTCATATGGTTATTTTTATAAATAACGCATTACTTCTCTTCGCAGATTGTCTTTTTATCTGTGATTAAAACAATTCAGGATGTATAACAAAAAATCACCTTCAGGATAGGAACACTAACTCCTGTATGAATGATGGATAGGAATAAAGCATTTTCAACTCAATACTGTACCGAACTGTCAATCATGTCTACTTTATCTACTTTCATTTTAAGACATTTTTATTTACCTTTTATTTTTTGCCTTGCTACTTTTCAGAATAGAAAAAATTCATGCAGTTCCCTCTCTGCTGTGAAATGAATACATATAATGCAATAATTGCAAGTATACAACCATAACCCATAAGGGATTTTCTAACTGTAGGCCTGTAACAATATAAAACTCCCTCCTTGTAAAGGTACAATGTGGGAGATAATTGAATAGACTGAATTGCACAAAAAATAAAAATTGTGTGCTCATAGATCAGCATTTTCACTTTGGATTTAATAAGTCGAGCAGAAATGTGAGGATTAAATCTGCTTTTGTGTTTTTGTTTTTCAGCAATGTTGTTTTTGCATAGTTTGTTTTCGGTATAAATGCAGAAGGAGGTGAAGTGGCTACAACCTTGATGCTAGTGCCTGTCAAAAATGTCTCTTTTATCTATTCTTTTATCATTTTTGAGAGACACATGCATGTTTTTTTGCTCATATATACAACAAACCAGGTCATTTCAGGACATGAAAGTGTACTTTGTCCAAATGTTATTCATACATTCATTCATTCATTCATCTTCTACCGCTTTATCTGATCTTCCCTCGGGTCAAGGGGAGCCTGTGCCTATCTCAGGCGTCTATGGGCAGGATACCAAGGTGCCAATCAACCTACCGTGCATGTTTTTGGACCGGGGGGAAACTGAAGAACCCAGAGAAAAACCCCCTGAGGCACGGGGAGAACATACACAAACTCCACACACACATGGCCGAGACGGGAATCGAACCAGGACCCTGGCGGTGTGAGGCGAATGTGCTAAACACTAAGCCACCGTGCCCCCTCCAAATGTTATTAACAATTAACATTTTTTACATTATTAAATCCTCAATTAAAAGTAACACCAAGCAATACACAATCTTCACAATAGTGAAATGTAATCTCTCCAAGCATGCAGCTGACATACTTTGCCATTCCTCTTGTAAAACTTGCCAAGGGTGTTCTTCACTATTTAAAGATTTCTTTCTAACCTTGAGCTCAAGTTCATTCCAGAACAGTTCAGTTGGATTAAGATGTAATTGTTTGTTCACTAAATAACACTTACATATGCTTTTGATTATTGTCTTATTGTATGATGAAGTTACAGCCACTGTTAGATTTAATGGCATGGTGATGAAGTATGGAATTATAGACACGTTGGTTAACATCTGTTCTCCTGAATCTCCTGAATGTCTTACATAAATTCATATGAATTCAGAACTCGAAATGGCCAATGGCGGTTTTGATTCATCTTTCTATAGAACTTTCTTCCAGTAATCCACTGCCCAATTCACATGTGTTTTACCGAGCCTTTTATTTAAAGTTTGCATATAAACAAACGGAATAAAAAATAATAGGTGTTTTCAACCTTTTGACAAGCACTGTTTGTGCAGTAGAAATATCTTTGCGCGTTAAAGATTATTTGAACATACTGTGAAGAGAATTCTGATTATAAATGATGAGATGTGCAGTGCAATATTTTTTTTTATTTCAAAAGTTTATATGTTAAAAAGTATATAAATGCCTGAGTGCAGCAGTGTATTAAACACATCAGTTTTAATATTAAAGCACGGAACATGTCGGATTATTTTGGATATTATGCAAAATGTGGAAAAAAAATTAAACGGATGTCCGCGTGACCGTTATATATTAACGCATATTTGTCTGCAGGCTCAGTGAAGTTCTGAAAAGATGGTTTAATATCCTGTTGAATAATGCGAAACCCAGTTGTAACCTAATCTCCATCACAGCTCTGCCTGTCTATCCAAAAGGAGCTGTAAAGTCATTTGAGCATCTGTTTCCTCTGTAAATAAAAAGGTCACCATTGAAATTGCCATTAAGGCAAGTAATTGCATCCTGTGCCTGGGGAAAAAAACAAGAAGTTGATAATCACACAGTAAATTTACCATGATAAACTTTTTAAAGGGTCACGGGGAAAAGACCATCAACATTTATATGAGCAATCCCGATGAAACAGCGGCAGAAGCTGTCTTTCTCTCACAAATGCAATGATATGCTTGGCATCTTTGGACACTTAATAAGCATACATAATTGCTTGTTTTCTTTCCATCTGCACAAAATTCCATGCTTTTCAGCTGCATTTGTTATCTATATCTGAAGCACAATAACAAGAAGCTTTTTTTCATGCTCCTCTGTGGTTGAGGTTATTTCGTTGCTTGCGAATTGCAGGTTTATTTTCCACATTCTCTTGAAATATAGTTAATAATTTTTTCGAGGTAAGAAAAACCCATTTTCCGTCACATTGAAGCATGACGAGAACGGCTCGGGCTGCTCACGGTCATGGGGAACAATCACAACCATTTAACCAACTGCAATTAGTTTAATTGGAATGAAGCACATGATGCAAATAATTGCAGGTAAAATATTGTATGATTGCATTCCTAATTGTAAAACACAATAAACTATGGAAAAAAGACATTCTAGGGACGTATCCCAGCTAACGCATTCTTATTCTAAACTTTATTATAATAAGTTATTGTTATTGTCATTGTTATTGTCAATACAACACAATATATACAATGCCATAGATAAATATATATTTAACTAGGATCAATAATTTTATTGTATTTTATTTATTTATTTAATTTATTTAAAGGCATATTCTGATTTATTTATTTATTTAAAGGCATATTCAATGATTCCAAAACGTGTTCAAAATGTGTATTTTTATTTATTATCATTATTTTATTTTATTTATTTATTTATTTAAAGGCATATTTGATGGTGTGTTTGTTTGTTTATTTATTTAAATACATATTGGATGATTCCAAAACATGTTCAATAATGACTCAGAAGAATACATTTACAAGACAGTGAAAAGCTAAATAACCCCTTGCTGCAATGAGTAGAAGTGGAAGGCAGGGCAACCGTGTATTAACTCAGCATGCTTTCTAAGAAATGAAAAATGAACATCAATGTCTATAACTGTCTCAAAGCACCAAACATGAGAACAAAATCCAATCATGAAAGCAGGTGACGGTGCAAACCAGGAAGCAGAGCTTAGGCTTAACAAAAACTGAATGTACTCACAGCAAAATTATGCAAATGAGGAAGAATTTGTGACAGCTATAAGTTTAGGCTCTATAAATTACATGTACTAAATGCATAGAAAACATCTAAGAGGAAAAGATCAAGGCAGCAAATAGTAAAGTATTAAAGGTGTCTTATAGCAGTATTATAAATTGCATACAGATGTATTAAAGGCTGTGCATTGTATTTTTTTCTTTCTTGTTTTTTGCAATCACAACTTAATTGCCTCTCGATCTCGCTGTTGTCGTCTGAAATCTCTATCAAGAGCAAAAGTACGTATTCTCACAAACGGCATCCTTCACATAAAAAGACACTGCAAAAAGCTAAAGCAAAAGCTAAAATACTGACTACACTTTTTCACTCATGTTTGTCAAATTTTGGCATTAATGCTACCTATTTTACTGTCATGCTGTTAACTGGACCTCACATCATATTAATATATTCATACAAAATGAATTTCAAATGTTGTTATCTAATGAATATATCCACCATATAGAACACAAGCAGAGAAAAGATGATGAGGATGATGACCAGGTGATCAAGAAGGTCTTTATTCTCCGTCATGTTTATATCGCTGACTCCTCTCTGTCTCATCCACATTAGCCAGACTTTTTGTTGCCTTCTGCATTGCTCGTTGTTAGCTTCATAAACTTCCCTACGTCTGTGGGGCATGATAAGCACAAACACGAGTAGTAAATCGAAATCCCTCCCAATGACAGGAAATAGACTGATGGGCCCAAAACCGAACTTGACATTTCACTACATAGATTAAGACTATACTAATAAGCCTGGTTTGAAAATGTGAATGAGTGAAAGTAAAAAGTTGTCCACCAGGCGTATTTGTACTTCATTACTTTCCACCTCTGATGCTTTTGAATGTTTCTATCATATAACGTGGAGTAAGTACTCGCGTCTGAAATATCTATCGTTAAGTTACTATGGACTTTATCTATCCATTGAGAGAGAGGGGTGCCATAGAGAAGAACCTGCCAGAAAATTTAAGAATATAGGGTATTGTTAAGATTCATAAATAACAGTGTTATTTTGACATCATGAGATAATGAAGGTTAAGAGAAAATTATCACAAGAAAACAAGAAAGAAAAAAATAGTATGAAGTATGGACACTCTTAATGGACAAATCTGTGTACAGTATGTTTGTAGGTTGGTGTTGGAAAGGGTTTTGATACCAGTTCCGTGTTTTGTTTGTGTATGTGTGCAGTCTTATTCCAGAAACTTGGAAAACAGGACCTGTGGTGTGGTGTGATTCTTGTTTTATAACCAAAAGAGGTCATAAAGTTTTGGGTTTTGCACAAGGTCAGAGGAACAACACGCAGACTTTTAGCTGATGAATTCCCGATGATAATGCTCTAGCACTAGAACACAGGTGAAGCTATATAGAAGCAGAGAAAACACAATAGATTGATGTCTTACCTACTTCTGCTTGATGCACTATGGCGGGATTAGTTAAATTGGAATGAAATTGGGTTGTTAAATAAATATCTGGCCGAATCTGACATTGACAAATGAGGGAGTGTTTGTAAATACAGAGGATGGTTGCACACAGAGAATGCACTTGATTGCACACAGAGAACGTGCGTTTTGTAATATTTCTGCCATCGCTGTCACACCGTTAACGCCGCCCAATTGTGTATTTGTGTAAACTCAGAGAAAATGATGGTCATTAGTCTTGCAGCTGCTTGAACAGCGATAAACTTTTTCGCCCAAATATACACACAAAATATAGAAAGTGTCTGTATGTTCCAATATGCTTTATATGTATCATTTCATCATCATCTGAGAAATGAAGGGCACACATGACCGATTTTTGTCTTCCTCAGTCAGTTAGCTTTCTGGTCAGGATCATGGAGGATGGGGAGTTTATCCCAGTAGCTTTAGCAGTGAGGCTGGGGCACCGTAAACACAGGATGAAGCAGAAGTCCTTCACGTGCATTTATGTACACCTAAGGGCAATTTCAGCATAGCTATTGCACCTAACAAAATACTTTTGAGAGGTTGGGAGAGACCGGAGATCCTAGAGAAAATCCATACAGACAGTCGGAGGACATGGAAATACTTCACATGCTGTAGATACAGTATTAACCTAATGTCAATGGTGGTGATACTGGAACTTCAACTTGTATATATTCTGTTAGCGGTTAACACGTTCGCCTCACACTTGCAGGGTTGGGGGTTCGATTCCCGCCTCCACCATGTGTGTGTGTGTGTGTGTGTGTTTTGCATGTTCTCCCCCTGCCTCAGGGCTTTTTTCTCCGGTACGGTAGGTTAATTGGCACCTTGGAAAATTGTCCTTAGTGTGTGAATGTGAGTGTGTGTCCTGCAATGGGTTGGTGCCCCATACAAGGTGTGTCCTGCCTTGATGCCCAAAGATACCTGAGATAGGCACAGGATTAAATTGGTTCTCTTCACAAGTATCAGCATTTTTTAGGTTGAAATCATGCCTCCATAAACAAGTTCTGAATGGGACAATTTTGAAACAACGAGTAGAGACACTGGAACCTGAAGGTGATAGTTGATAGCTTTAAAAGGTATTCTGGAATTTTATCGGAAAAGGTTAGAGGCAAAGAAACATAATACAGTTCACTAGTTGTATTAGTGCAACACACATTCCTTTGAAAGTAGGTGTCTCTTGGCTATGTGGAGTTTTAACTAGGATTCTGGCCTGTGAGATTGGTTGTCTTAGGATTTAAAATAACCAGGAGGGATTTTTAAGTGTGTGTGTAGGGTGGGGAAGGGGGATTCACACTATCATCTGGCTAAAATCCATTTCAAATCTCCAATTATTCTGTTGGAGAAATTGATATATAAGTGCATCTGCTGTGGTAGTTTTTGATTTAGTTTTCTTCTGAATCGAAATGTCATTCTACCAAGCAAATGTCAGTTTATCCTCGTAGAGCATTTCTGTTTGTCACCAAAACAGAAAGGAAAGAAAACAAATACTCCTGATGTCTGTTGTGTTGTTTATGCTACTGCTGTGTGTATATGGGGGACGTTTTGTCAGTCAGTTTTGTTCGTGATGTTAAGAATGACATTTTTAAATTCCACATTTCTAAGCTGTTTGGTTATGACAGAGGTGCATAACAATCAAACCGAGGCTCTCATGTATATTCCAGAACACCTGGGCTGTTTTATCATATATATATATATATATATATATATATATATATATATATATATAAACAGTTAGATTTAATGTTTTATGCCTGACAGGAGAAATGTAGCCTGGTTGGTTCTGTGATTATATGGTATGTCTACAAACTGATGTACACAGCACAAAGCTGCAATTACTTGGGAAAACAATCTGATTTATCTGACTTAAATGCATCAGGGGTGCACTTACATCTACATTTTTATGTAAATAATGTCCTACCTGGGTCTATACTTAATACTCAAGATACAAGTGTAAACGAGGTGTAACAGACCGTGCATTTTAAAGTCAGAGTACTTTTGATCAAATGGAAGACCAAAGGGTGTTATAGACCCTTTTTTATAAACACTGTATAAAATCCAAGATTAAAAAAAGCAAACACAAACAAACAAAAATTGTATGTTTCATGTGTTTTATACATATAAGACTTTACTATAAAGATTTATTCTAAAGGCATGAAGTTCTGAGGAATATCTGACCAATAACGACAATATTTGTGTAATTGTTTCCTAACAAGAGGAATTTTTTGGTTTGCATGTTATGTTTTTTACATCAAAGTAGAATAGTGATTGAGAAATAATGGAACCACTTTATATGGAGTAGAAGGTTGCTATCTCAGCGCTCTCAGAAGCTCAAACCTTTGCTGGAGTTTTTGTTATATGTATATATAACAAATATATGTACATTATATGTACATATGAATGTGTGTGTGGGTGTATGTGCATGTGTGTGTGTTTAGAATCCAGTATTAGAATGGGATAGATCCATCCTGAGTGTATTTACAGTGTGCCTTGTGCAGCTCCGGATATACTGCGACCCTGAGGATGAATGAGGATGAGTGATTGAGCGAGTTTAATTCTACTGTCACAATCGGTTTAACTTGAGTGCAGTGCGTAGGCCTTGAAATTACAAAGCCTTTGATTTAGAAAGTCTCACATTCTATTAAAGGGATTCCATGAAGGACTCTTACATTTTGCCACTACAAGGCCACATAGTTACAGCCAGCATCGAATAGGTGGATGACCTCAATGTCAGTGCTGAATATTTTGGAAAAAAATTATCAATAAATAAAAACTAAGAAGGAGGGGGGGGGGGGGGGGGGGGGGGGATTCTCCATGCTGTGAGCAGTGTCACTGTGTTAACACAAGTACTTGGGAGTTTTTGTTTTCAGTTAAAAAGAAGACGGAAATATAGAAATACATTTCTGTAATATTGAAGTGATCAGGTCATAAAAAAAGAGAGAAATTGTTAATTAACTCGAGGCGTGACCTGCGTCTCTGTGCACAAAGAAGAGTTTAATGTATCCTCATTGCTGTTTTCATAAGTGTTCTGTTGAACATATTTTGATTAGGGCCGTGAACCTTTCTGCCTGACGCACATCTCCAGTCATTATGCCCCGGACAAAAAAAAAAAAAAGATAGAATTAATTAATTTATTAATTAATTAACTAATCTGCAGCTAAATTTGGAATGAAGGCTAAATAAATGCCAGCATCTCTGTGTATCAAGTGTGTTTCTCTTGCAAAAAAAGAATGCAGACAATGTGGCTACTTCAGATTCCATTTTTCCTCACAGAAACAAAAGAAAAAAAGATGCCGCACTATTTTTTCAAATTAACTTGGGGTCATGATCTGTGAATCTTGAAAGAGGGGCTTAATTTATCATCTGTGCTGTTTTGATAAGTGTGCTGCTGAACATTCTTTGATTAGGGCAGCGAACTTGTCCCCCGTATTTCTCAGCAGCCAACATTAAAGAGAATAAAAATCATTTAAGTAATTAATGATCGTGAAAGGCTTAGATTAAATATTGTAAGAGTTCACTGATGAAGAAGGGAAAAGAAAAAAAAAACTACTGTGGGAGCACCTGAAGTGTGTTTAAAAGAAGCCTGAATATAAGTAAATATATAACGATTTAGATATTGATAGGAATGCCATTCTACTATTATTTATTGACACAAAAGTTGGTCCGTATTTCAAAAAGAAGAATATTATTTATGTTATGTTATAGAATATTATTATCTATTGGAAGAGGTGGTTTTCTGATTGATGGTTCCGTCATGCAATATGGGAAAGGTCCTGGACACTGGGATCTGGCTCAAAGTAAAACATTTCATAGAAAACTTTTAAAAACAAACTTATAGAGCCCTAGTGACTGGAAGACTGCGTGAAGATCATGTGTACTGCTTGAGAGATGTGCTTCTATCAGGAGTAATATAATATTGTAGAGATCTATAACTGCTGTAATAATAATAGCAACTTTATTCATATATGTAGCACAGCCAGAGGCAAGTCGATGTACTTTCATAGTCTCGTTACTTTACTGAAGCAATGGACAGATATCAAGATGAGGTGGTGACAGGCAAATACATATTCATTGTCTGAATACACAGCACCAGGAAACAATAAAATATAACTTAGTGAAGTAAAAGAAAAGTAAGTGCAGCAAATAAGGCCTAGGCTGTTTTATCCATTCAATATTAAGTACAGTAGATCAGCATGTAAACACAATGTATATTACATAGAAACTCTAGTAGATCGAACATTAACAGCATAGTGAGCTGTCAGGGCAGAGCAAGAACTTCTCTGCTGGCCTAAACTCTATCAAAATCACTGACTTTCATTTTAATACATTCCTCTCCATAAATATGTATTACATTTCTCCCAACACTCCATTCTCTTCATTATATAGAATAGAAGAATAGAATAGCCTTTATTTGTCACATATACATTACAGCACAGTGAAATTCTTTTCTTCACATATCCCAGCTTGTTGTTGGTAGCTGGGGTCAGAGCGCAGGGAGCGCAGGTATCACCAGCCATGATACAGCGCCCCTTGAGCACAGATAGTTAAGGATCTTGCTCAAGAACCCAAGGGCGGCAGCTTGGCCATACCGGGGCTTGAACCCGGATCGTTCGATTAGCAGCCCAGCGCCTTAAACCACTGAGCTACAACCCCTCTCTATATGATGTTTCTCTCAAGTGCGAATGCTGTGTGAAACTTAAATTAAACTTCTATAAATCAAATTTCAGCCATCACATCAAATACAACCATAAAGCCAGAATTGTGAACACTGAAGGTTTTTGGGAACAATCTCTCTCTGCTGATCAACTTGTTGTTTTAACCAACCAGACTATAGTTTGGTCACGCTTTGATCATGCTTTAAAGACTCAGAACCCGCAGTGTATAAGCTCATATCTTTTTCTTTGAAAAGATCTTAATAGCTGTTTTATTTTATTTTTTTTCCTTTCATAATGGCTGACAGCGGAGAAGAACTTGATTTGGTCAAAAGTTATATACTTACAAGGTGTACTTTTCAATTTTTTTTTTCAATTCTTTTCAACTCTGGCATTAACACAAAGGGTCAGCTAAAATAATAATGCTCATGAAATATTTGTATACTTTAATAATATTTGAATAAATTTACATTTTCTTTCCCATAGAATTTGCACAAAAAGTTTCAATTTCAAATATTTGTACTGTAATGCAAGGACAATTGCAGACATCATAATTTTATAAGCCCACAGCAGTAAATAGGTGCATCCAAGGTAAGACAACAGAGTAATCCAATGGATGGGAAAAGCAGGCAGCACACAAGTATAAACGAAGAACAGTCCTTGGTCAGAAAAGCATGAAACATAAAACCTGGCCCTATAGGCTGGCATGAAACAAAACAACAAACCATTTGTACAGTAAATGAATAATCGGCAGAGCGGGTGTGGATGTGTCCCTTATATAGTCCTCCTGCAGAAACCTGGGTTAAACAGATTTTTAACCTGGGTTAGAAGCAATGGTTTCTGGGAAATATAGTCCTGTGAGGCATGATTCTTGCTTTAGTAATAGCACTCATTCTCATTGCAGGAGATTCCCGCCTGTGCTGCAACACTGTTATACTACTGGATAATAGTGATGTTTTATATAGTCATGGTATCAATAATGAGGGTACCAAGAGGTGGATTGATTCTGCTAGGACAACTCTGGAGGCTCAGACGTGAAATACACACTGATTAACAATAAACATTTTTTAAATGATCTTTTCATTTATTCATTAATTGGCAGTGCAGCATATTTATTTTAAATATGTGGTATTTATGTGTATGATTTAACTTTTTTTAATTAATAAAAGACAGAGAGAGATAGACATTGACATGATTGTGTAAGGCTGTGAGTCTCCATGGCAGTCCTGTATAAGTAAATTCTTAGCATTCTTACCTCAGATACAGTACATCACATCATTACACACAAACTTTAGGCACAAAATAATCCAGATACACAGTGACAGACAAGAAGCAGCATCCAGAAAAAGAATGCACAATAATGACCAAGAGGAAATGGGAATATAACCTGACAGAGTGCAGTTCATTTAATTGTATTGTATTTTGTAATAAAGCAACTTCTCACTGATAAATTACAATTACATTTTAAAACATAGTAAGCATTTCTAAAATATATAATTTGTCATTTATGGTTTGGAATTAGAATAGCATAGTAATTTACATTATGATCGTAGATTAAGGTTTTCTGGGTCTTGTTAGATTTTCACAGCCTTAACAATGACGGAAAGGCAAAGGATTAACTCCGGAAAAAGCTCCTACCACATGAAAAAAAAAAAACGTTTGTATTTTCATCCCATGCATCGTTCGAATAAAAGAACTAACTGCATTATGCCATAGACATGAGCTAGTCGAAACTAATTCCTGCACTTGGCTAGCATAACGCTAATCTACATGGAAAGAGAGGATGTCTGTGCTTCTTACAAGAAAGCCGAGCCAATTATACTCTAAGACTTGCAGCAACAGATGGTAGTGGCATAGAACCTAAAATCGTTCAAGTGAACTAAGACCAAAAAAAAAAAAAAAAAAAAAAAACCTCAATCAAGCCATTTATTGCTGCGTGAAAATAAAAATGGATCGGTGTCATCAAAGCCGCCAGCAGTGGTAATCCTTTGTATTTCCCGTGTTCATTTTCTCTTTCTCTTCTCAGGTTTGTTTTGGCCGTGGTATTCTTCTCAGATTATGATATACTTTTCTCGCTAAAACTATAGAAAATGCCACAGAGATTCAGCATTAGTCTATTTGATCTCATTCAATGCCCAGAGGACTGGCAATTTATTGCTCATATATACACTCACAGGCACTAGCATGCGTTTAGTTGACACATTTATCTTGGAAAATGGCATTTATCAAAACAACTTGGCAAATTATTGAACTTCGGCCGTTGAAAAATGAGAAACAAGTCAGAGCTGTATGTGTGAATATAGCAACCGACTGCAATAACAAGAGGCAGGAGCCAACAAACAGCTCTGCAGGGCCTGCTCAGTCTGGCAGCTCCTTCCAGTATATTCACACGTTTGCATCCATGCACCATTTGTGTTATTTTGTGTTATTCTTCTAATTTTCTTTTTGCAGGTTTAGAAACACCAATATCATACAGCACTGTAAGCAGCGGGGAATCTATTTTACATTTCTGCTTCATAGTGTTGAAGAAGTAGTGTTGAATGCAATAAAATACCTCTATTCACTTCTCTAAAATGAACATGGCATTTTGCATGTAATTTAAAACACAGTTTTGTACAATATATAATTACACAAATATGTTAGTTACAGAAAATCTTTCTGTATCTGTATTTCAATTTTGCTTCTAGACTTAACATGTCTTATTAATAAGTAAATATGTGGGTAAAAAAAAAGGATTTGGACTTCATGTGTTCCTATGTTCATAAGGCATCATGGTGAAAATTGCAGAACTTGCAGTTTTATAACAGGGCTAATGGTTTTGCAGCGATCCATTACAGGACCAGTAATGAGACAGACTGGTTAGTGACGAGCCAATTCACTAATTAAGTCATTAACAAGACAGGAATGCTAACTGCATGATGAGACAGCAGCCCCAGGCTTCTCAGGCAATTTTATTTGTCCAGCCGTGTGTGCATAAATACATTTCACACAAACATGATACAGCTGATGGAGATTATGGGAAAAGAAAAAATTATTTTTTGGAAACCTGAAAGACACCATAAGCTATTTCTTGCAAATAAAATTTAATGACATGGCATTTACAAATGAAGACATGTTACTCTGTTAGTACGTTGTGTTCCGCATAACAATATCCTGTCACTGGATTAGTTATTCAGGTTCTGATATTGCCAAATGAATTTGAGTGTGTATACAGCAATACAAGTTCATGAAAAATGGAGACACAAATACTTTTAATTTCCCCGTCAGGTAAGTTCTAATCAACGTTATGCCTACTCCAGAACCAGTCCGAAAATTCTGCTAGTAACATACTTGGACAAAGCAATGCAAGAACATCAACAGCTATCTTTTTCTGAAGCTATAAACAACTTAGAACATGGTATCTCAGCTGTCAGACCATTCGATTTTTACGTGCAGAAAAGTCTAATTTTCTAAATACGTTAGAATATGCGTTTACCTATTTCTTGCATGCAATTACTTCATCAAGCTGAAGCATTCATGTAGGCTCACCCATGACACTACCTTCACTTTGCTTAATGTACAAGCTTGGTGTTTAGAATCATGAGCAGATACTTTCATTCTCCTTATTTTGCCAGAGGTTAGCTTTGATTCAGGGTTGTAAATATTACTGTCTGTTAAGGCCAAACAGAGTTTCACTCCATAGTGACTATTTGCGTGATACAATCAAGTTAATTATAAAGGCAAGTTTATGTGCTATAGTGACTTTTTTTCAGGGTACAACATAACCAAGGAAACTATGATTAAGCTAAAGTAAAAGGCAAACATATATAAAGAAATAGAAGGCAATGATGGACTAGAATCTTATCCATGTGCATTACTGACTCCTACTTCACCCTGAACAGGATAAAGCGGTTACTGTTGATGAATGAATGTAATGATTGAATGTAAATAGAAGGCCTTTTGTGGCTCAGTCTCAAATGGAACAATTGCACTCTAAGGGTCCTTATTTGTTCATGCCTGTCAGGGCCAGGACACGAGCTCTGGTTGGCGATGTGTTGCACGAGAGAAGAGGATAAACCCAACTGCAAGACAACCTCAAACAGGGTGAAATTTCAAAGAATTTAATGAAGTCCAAAAATCCAAATATAGGAAAAGGAAAGAAAACAAGAAACACTTCAATAAGTTGCCCTAAGTTCAAATCCAATAAAACAAGGAACAAACGAATGCAATATCTCACCTTAAAGGAGAAGTCCTACAATAAATGGTTACACTAGAATCATAGGCAATGAAACCAGAGAAACTTTCATGAGAGCAATTCTGAAAAGTAAGGAACATGGCATGTTTAAAATGTATACCAGGACTTGAGACACAGGTGGCAGCAATGACACAGTTAACATCAGAAATGCCCCTAGTGGCCTAGAAATCCTGATGCATGCTGTAATGCGTTGACCCATATAACTCATTTAAATCAATGAAATGAGAAAAATAGAAAATGAAGACACTCATTTAATACACTCCTCTCAAAGATGAGAGATTAACCCAGTGTTTGGTGTTACAAACAAAAAAATAATAAAGAAAATAACAAAAACAAGGCAGAGCATAACAGATCCTCCATTGTGGTTCATGTTCACGGCCACATAGTCCCTTCACGTCAAGGATCTGGCTGTTATAATGCCTACAAATTGTACTCTTATATTTAAGATTGGAATTCATAGGGTTGGACCACGTATATATCCATTAACAAGTGTTTCTGACTCTTTTAGCTCTGCTTTGTGGTGAACTTGATGGAATCCATAATAGCATATGGTCCATTAATAGAGAAACATGCAACAGCATCAGAATGAATACTATGACAATTACAGTATGATCAATAGACTAATATACATATATTTAGAGATTACTATCAGTTTTCTATCATATACTATCATATTTGAGTTTTTTTTTGTTTGCTTGTTTTTTGCACCTGAGAAGTAGCATTCTGGCTCATAGCTACATACTCCACAGTTTGATCAATCATGACCTTGAGTTCTCTCTGGCTTAATTCAAACTTCCCTATAAAAATGTCAATAACTGAAGTGGAGTCTCTGCACATCTTTGACAATAAAAGACTGCGCTAATGTTTTATGAATGTGTGCAGGGTCTGGGGATTTCATCTATAGGGGCTATTCTCAAATGGCAAGAGTTAACAATAAGGTAGTTTCTACAGAACATGCGTGTCCAATTTTTTTTTTCCCACAAAGGGCTGTTCTGGGTGCAGGTTTTTATTCCAACCAATCAAGGTCCACACCTGATAGCCATTGAAAATGAAAAGCAATGGATTTAAAAAGGTAGAATTTTTTCCATTCTTTTTGGAAAATATTAGACACCCCTGCTTTAGGTGAATGAATTCTAGATTAAAAGATCATATCATACATGCACAATAATACAAAATGTATTATTTATCTCACAGGTGTCAAACTAAGATCCAGAAGGGCAGAGGACCTCCAGTTTTTTTTAACCAAACACCTGATCCATCTAATTCAAGTGATTAAGGCTTATTTGAAAACTACATGGTATGTATGTTGGAACAGAGTTGGAACAAAACACTGCAGGCAGGACTCCGGAGACTCCGAGGAACTTGAGTTTGACACCCCTGATTTATCTTCTGTTTATCTGTTCCAGTGTTCAATCTGAAACAGTATTAGTATTCCAAATGAATTATCGAACAAAAAGTTGAGCTGTTGTATTGTATGGACCCCTCCTTCTTTCTGCTTCAATTCCAAATGCATTGGCATTATTTGATAAATTTCACAACATAGCTTATTAAAGACCAATAGCCTACATCCCAGTACATATTATGATTTCATGATTAGCAAGATACTATTTTTTTAATTGTCAATCTGCTGGGTCAAGTGCTATGTAATATAAATATTGAAAAATAATGGTTAAATTATTTCAAATTTGCAGACATCAGTGTGTTAAGTACCGCAAGGAACTAAATGGTACATGCTCAGAAATCAAGGTAAAACACGGTACCTTTTAAGGTACAAGTGGCCGTTGCTGGGGTGGTACCCTGAAGGGAGAAATTTTATAGCTCTAGTCAGTACCTTTATAACTTGTTTTGGGACCGTAATTGTACCCTAAGGACCTATTGTGTACCATTAAAGGTGCCATTATATTTTTTGTTCCCCGAGGAACAAAATTGTACCTCTGCGGTACCTTTTTTTCCCTGACAGTGTATATTAGTTATTAGCTTAGATACATGAAAGTAGGGGAAAAATCTTTAGCGTGTATTTTCTATCCCTGCATTGTAGGGTGAAATAAATCCTTTTTAAAAAAGATTTTATTTCACTCCAAATGGCAGGGATTGAAAACACAGACTAAAAAAGGTTTTTAAAGGTTCTTTGCTCCAACAAAACTCCCAAAATAAGAGTGAATTACATGTGGGTGATTTGAATATTCTGAATGCTCTGGTCACAAAATTCAAAAAGGTCTGGTATAACCAGCCTGACTTTTCCCACCTGCCAGTGCTAACTCATAACATGGCCCTTTATTTGTAAAAGTTGCCTTAATGCGAAGTCCTCCACCTCCTGAACACAGTTTTATTAAAGCTACATTTGTGACATTTGGCCCCAATTTTTCCTTATAGTCCACAATTTTCAGCTGACGTGAACAAGACCTGAGTAAAGACAAATCACCTTTACTGGTGTGTGATTCACCAACGAGCTGCCAGAGCTATGGCATCAGCAGCAACACAGCCTTCTCACTGCATTAATTCAAATGCCACCCACAAATGTGCTGTCTCATGCCGAACTAAACAGCAATGTACAAATACAAATGTACGTGACATGGACATGTTTCTCTTTGGGGTTGAGAAAATAGGGAGGAACTACTAGCTGTGCAACAAACAATGTCGGACTATTCGATTTTATTTTTTCCTCAAAGTAAAGTAAATAAATGAAAACAGATGGGGGGAAAAAGAGAAATGTCAGTGATTTGCCGTATATCCAATTTTGTGAGCTGAAGGTAATGGCTTAGCGACAGATGCCCTTCGGCCATGTGGTCAGTCCACAGAGCTGGGAAAAAAAGGCTCCATCCCCTGTCTATGGACTACATGCAGTATTACATTCCGGTCCAAATGGAATTTCAGTCCATTTCATCATCATTTTTTTGTTGGATTATACCAGCTGGCTGCGTTTTTGTTACCCTCTACCTCCTTGAATCAACTCTATCCAACATCCAGGTGGACCAAATATTTTCCTTTTTTTCTGTATTTGGAATCATTATGTAATTTGTGCAAACAAAATACATTTTAGCCACTATTATATATTGAGCAAACAACTAGCATTGAGATTAGCTTTTTACATTGTTTTATTTTCTTCTTAATGATCTCAATTACAGTGTATTTATTTTCAGATAATCGCCATGCCTTTAATAATATAGATTTCAAGTGAAAATAAATGGATCATTTAATGAGGGAGTAAAAATACATTCATAGTGAGGGGTGGAAAGGTCACAAGTGAAAATAAATAAATCATGCGGAAGATCACAAGTGAAAATAAATGACTAATGGCAGCAATCATAAGTAAAAATAAATTAATCATACTGGATAAGAAAATAACGGGTAAAATAAATTAACCTTGGCAAATCACATGTAAAAATATATCTTTACAATTATATTATATAAATAGAGAAAATGACACAAATACTTCAGAAAAGAAAACTGACTGTATGTGTAAATAAAGGAATAATATGAAGGAAAATCTGATTATTCATACATGACTTTTCAGTAAGGTCATGTTCTTATTGTTGCATGTTTTGTGGGCATGTTTCATATAATAGGAAATGCAAATAATATAGCGTGAAGTACATGAAGTACAAGGGTTGATGCTGGATGTTGGTGTGAAAGTGGTTCAGAATGAGACTGAATTCAGCACAAGATGCTTTACATCTTTCATCTCGAGTATTGTGGGGTTGTAGAGGTTTAAACTTCTCTGTACAGGGAGATGGAGATTCTCCAGACTTTCAAATTTCAAATTTGGAAGGCCAGCCATACCAAGTCAGCTTTCTTGGTCTCGAGATGACATGAAATTGACAATTAGCTGTTTTGTTTTATATATGCACTGCAATCGACAATGGCAACTAAAAGGAAATGAAATGAAATGATATACAGGCACAAGGTTGGAAGTGAACGCTTGTGTGGTTCATGCGCTGTAGCCTGCTAGAGCACATGGATGAAAAATCTTTGAAGACATTTTTATATTCAAAATGGATGCAAGTAAAACTATAAAAAAAAATGCAGAGTATTGCAGGAAGAAGCAGTCAGTGCACTGAAAATAAAATTACTTATACATTTTACCCTCGGGCCTATGCGGGCGGGACAAAACTTAAATATTGCCAGCAAGAGAAAATAACATAGTTATGCACTAGTAAGCAAGACAAAGCTTAAATATTGCGGGTGAGAATGGGAAAAAATGACATATTTTTGGGGGAGCAATCAATGATATAATCGGTTATAGTAATTGCTATTAGAATTATGGGATAGAGTTCAAATTGCATTGTCTGCAAATCGATAGAGATATTTTATATAGTTTGTATACATCGGCATGGTGTCCCACACACTTAAATTCTTCCTAATGAGTTACATGGAAAAAATGCAGCGTTTAGGCATCACACCGACTGAAAGTGTTGTCTAGTGGCAATCACAACCACTCCTTCCTGGTGAACTTTCTCCAGAACTCAAGGGAGCAGAGCTACCAGGGGAAAGGCGTACAGGCGTAGCCTTGGCCACAGCTGTTCCATTAAATCCAGTGTGAGTTGCTAGAGAGAGAACCAGAGGGGACAGTGAGATGTCTCCTGAATCACAAACAGATCCACTTGAGAGCTTTAATATTTCTACCAAATCAGCTCTACTACCTCGTGGTCGAGCTTCCGTTCTCTGGGCTTCGGACCCTGCCTCAAAAGGGTGTCTGCTCTGTGGTCCTCCTGTCCTGGGATGTACAATGCTCGGATTGAGTGGAGTTTTCCCTGGGCCCACAGGAAGATCTGACACACTAGCTTGTATAGACCAAGAGACCAGGTGGTTGATGTCAGGGACCACTCCTGTATTGTCCATGAGTATGAGCATGTCAGGTCTCTAGGATCCCGAAGGAAATGCTTGAGTGTACGAGAAATGGAAAGCATGTGCCAACAGATATGGGGCTGGCTCCGTGGATCTCAGTCCCCTACAGAGGGAATGTGGAAATGGACGTCTCTTAGGTCTATGGTCACAAACCAGTACTCAGACCAAATTTGTGACTCTATTTAGACCAAGAGTAAGAATCTTGAAACTGAGTTTCTTTAGCTCTCAATTGAGGAGATTCAAATCTAATTATATCAGTGAAATATTTAATCATCTCTTCATTTATGGAGGTGCACAAGCGCTGGAGAGAAAGAGTCTATAACGGTAGGACAGGAACTAGCAGGTGAAGTGATCTGCTATACAGTGATCATGAGTGGCCGGCTATACAGATCTGACCTTAACACCACTCTCATCTTTGGGATGAACTGAAATTTGCATGTACCCAGACCTTGTTACCCAAAATGAGTTCCTAACTTTAATAACCCCTTGTGGCTGAATGAGTGCAAATCTTCACATGCTCACAAATCTAGAGGAACATCTCCCTAAAAGACTGATGATCATTATGACAGAAAATGGGGGCCTAATTTGGAATTTAATGTTCAAAAGGCACGTAGATTAGCATTTGGAATGCAAATGTTAACACTAGAGACTCATAACACATAAGCTGCGTTTTTGTAACTTCAAGTGAGAGAAGCAAAATGACTTGTAGGAGAATAACAGTTCATGGATATTCCACAACATTAAACATAAATATTTATGAATAAAATGAGAAAAAAATGCTATGATAAAAAGAGGAACAATCCATTTTATGATGTGCTATTATATTGAAATATTCAATACTGAAATGGTAAAATAGACTCCATAACTGTAAAGTTTAGTGTTACCCTGTAAGAGTAAATAAACCCTGTTGTGTGTGTGTGTGTGTGTGTATGTGTGCTTTTTCCCTGTTAACTGAGGACGTATTTGACATGAAAATGAGAATAAATTGATACTGCTTCACCTTGTATACTGATTATGACAAACATTTAATTTTTAATATTAAATTTAATTAAAAAAGGCAACACAATTCTCATTCTAAGTAAAAATCAATTAAATAAACAGCAAAATGTGCAACACCTAAATGAATGCACTTTCTCTAGCTTTAATGAAACACACAGTGATAGATAGATAGATAGATAGATAGATAGATAGATAGATAGATAGATAGATAGATAGATAGATAGATAGACAGACCTACAAAACATAATTTAAAAAAATAGTATGATGTTTTCTATAAAGCAATAATAATTCACAATGGAACCCCAGTGATATTATGTTTTTCAGTTGTTTCTCCACTTTTCTGTAGGTAATCTACAAATAACCAACAAACAGCTGGTGCACAAATGCTTTTCATTGGGCATTTTTTCATGTACAAACCTAGAGAACTGTTTTCCTACGACCTCTCAGGGAGTATGGGCCCATAACCTCAATGTCAGAATGAATTCTTATTATATCGTGTCAAGGAGCCTTGCTGAGTGTCTGGAATGTCACAGAGAGGGTCAATATTTTCAATTAGGCTGTGCTAACAATAGAAAACAAGCCAAACATTGGTGCCAATGAATACAGTGGCCCTCACTGTGTGTGGCAGGTCTCCAGATTCTCTGGCTGGGAATTGATCGAAAGTTTCCTTTACATTACCACACAGGCTGAGGATAGCACTTTCTGAGTTTCCCGAGAGCAGGGTTCAGACACACAAACACACATATACATCTGACCTTCACTCCATATGAGTTAATAAGAAGTGCAGCACATTACCAGCTTGCCTGGTGTATAACCATACAACCTTGTTTAATTAAATGTGTAGTCATTTGAAATGCTTCCCTGATGACCATCTTCATGATCTTAAAGTGTAAATGCTAGAGTGTGAATGCTTGTGGGTTTCAGGTTTGTTTTTGTTTGTTGGTGGATCATTTTACAAGTATCTGAATCATTACAATGCATAAAGTAACTAGTACTGAATTTTGGGAAGAATTGGTAACGTTCCCAGTCAAAAAACAAACCCTAAAAGTCATTAATAATGATTAAATAAATGGATTCAATTTAAAATCTTTCTGATGTATGTGTATATTTCACTGGTTGTAGACATTAGAAGGGAAGCAACTAAGAGTCTTCGAAATGCATTAGGAATTTTGTAGGTTAGTGAGTTTTGATGTAAACACAAGGGATTTGGGGGATTGTGATTATATCTATGAAACATGAAATGTTTGCTAGTAGACTGTGCTTGCTGTAAAAAGAGATCTCATTCTTCTTCTTTGTTTTTCAGCTTCTCCCTTTAAGGTTTGCCACAGGAAACCTCTGTACCACCCTCTCCTCTTTCACACAACCTACCAGCCGGTCTTCCCTCAGCACATCCATAAACCTTTTCCTTGGCCTTTATCTTTTCCCCCTGCCTGTGGACTCCATCCTTAGCATTCTTGTGCCTACTATATGTACCTCATGTCCCTCCTCTGCACCTGCCCAAACCATATCAATCAAGCCTCCCTCACCTTGTCTCCAAAACATCCTACATGTGCTGTGCGTCTAATAAACCCATTTCTAACCCTGTCCATTCTCGTTACTCCCAATGAAAATATCAGCATCTTCAGCTCCACCTCCATCTCCGCCTCCTGTCATCGCATTTCTCACTACAGTATTATAAACTCTCCCTTTCACTTTTGCAGATACCTTTTTATCACAAATCACTCCTGCCACTCTTCTCCACCCACTCCGCCCTGGCTGCACTCTTTTGCTGACTTCCAACTGCATTACTTTGCATTAGTTGACCCAAGGTACTTGGACTCATCCACCTTCACCACCTCTTCTCCCTACAACCGCACCACTTCACTACCTTCCCGCTCATTCGCACACATGTACTCTTTTTTACTTCTACTGACTTTCATTCCCCTTGTTTTCACCTCATACCTTCCTCATACCTTCAACCGTCTCCCTACTCTCACCACAAAACACAATATCATCCGCAAATATCAAAGTTCATTGTGACTCCTGTCTGACCTCGTCTGTCAACCTGTCCATCACTGAAAACACTAAATGGCTCAGAGCTGGTCCTTGATGCAATTTCACCTCCACCTTGAACCAGGGTGTCACTTCAACACTGTCATCATACAATCATGTCATACACTTTCTTTAGGTGCACAAACATACAACTCCTTCTGACCTTCTCATTTGGTCCAACCAACTTTCCACTCTTCATTCTCTTATTAGCTGTTCTCAATTCCTCCTTCATAATCCTATTCCACCTCTGTCACCATCTCCACATCATGGCCACTGAAATCTTCTCCTATCACCGTACTTTCATTCCTAGGTGAACTCTTCACCACTTCATCTGACTCACTCCTCAATTTTCCTTCTCCTCTATCTTACAACCCACTTGTCAAGCATAAAAAGTGACAACAGCTTTATGTTCATCACCCTATCAGAAATTCTCTTCATCTCCACCACACTCTGTGCTGTACTCTTCCTTCAGGATTACACCTACACCATTTCTCTTACCATCCATGCCATGATAAAACATGTTAAACCCACTTCCAATGTTCCTGGCCTTGCTCTCTTTCCACTTTGTCTCCTGAACACACAACATATCTACATTTCTCCACTCCCTCATATCAGATAACTCTCCAGTTACCATTCATAGTGCCAACATTACAGACCCTTTCCTCCACTCTCCTTCACTTCTCCTTACCCTCTGTCTCTATAGATGTCTTCCCCCTCTCCCTACCCTCCTTTTACCAACAGCAACCCAATTTCCAACAGTACCCTGTTGGCTAACAATACCTGTGGCGGCCGTTGGTAACCCAGACCTCGACCCACCTGGTATGGAATTCAGGTCTGTGATCAGCATATATGATTTTGCCCATATTTTAGGCTGGAGGCCCTTACTAACAAATAAAAAACTCTACCCATTTAACAGGGCATGGGACCAACACTGGTTGGTGCAGCCCTAATGGCTGGGTTAAAAGGTGATCTCATACATGTGTAGTTTAATGAGTGAGTGAGGCTGATGTAGAATTTCATTCTAATTCATTAACCTAACATTAACCTAAGCTCCCATGTCTTTTCTTACAACCAGTTTTGTGACATTCAATGAAAAACATTATTTGTGACCAAAGTATTGGAACATCTGACATTTCCACACTTATGTAATTCTTCTCCAAAGTGTAACCACAATGTTGGGGAGACAAGTGTACACGATGCCTTTGGATACAGTAGATGTAAAATTTCTCTTCACGTTCTCTTCTCTTCACTAAGAGAAACCTGTTCAAAGCAAACTCCTTTAAGCTATGATTAACATGGGGTAAGGTGCAAGATCCTGAATGGTCTGCTTTAGAACTCTAACTTCAACCCTACTGAACAACTTGGGATGAATTGGGAGACGTCCCAGGCGTCCTCATCCTCACTTACATCAGTATCTGACTTTACTCACACCCTTCTGGATGAATAAGAACACTCATACAACCACCCTACAAAATCTAGTGAAACATCTTCCCAGAAGAGTTGGTTTTAATAGATAATAGACATTAAATGAAGAAGGTGATTTTCAAAAAGTATTTTTCCAAATAATGTGATACAGGTTCCATTGATGTCTCATTACAAAAGTTTTAAAATCTGTCTCAAAGATTTATTTTAAAAAAATTCAACTGAGCTTTTCTCTTTTGCTTTAATGATGAACTGACAATATCTATAGTATGTTTTACTTTTAATTTGCCTTTGCAACACTAATTTTTTATTAATAGTTTAAATCTGGAGTCGGCCTTTGATCAATCAATTCTTCAGCAATACCATAGACCAAGATGAAATTTTTATCAGCTTGTTTAAATAATGCGTCCAGGCACAAAACGCACAAATTTACTGCTCGAAGCAAGAAAATAATTGGCTGGTTACTTGATGAAAATTATCTGTGCATATTGTCATGAAATTTCCCCATAAGACACATCTATATTTATCATAGAGTGTAAGAGATTGACAGGTGATGCACTATGATTACAGGGCTCATGAGAGTAGCACTGTCCATAGGATGAATAATGCTTCTGACTGAGATCACTACATGTCTAGGAAGCAGAATTGTCTTTTTTTACATTATAAAGTGTAATATTATGAAATGGCCATCATTTAAACATGTCGTCTTTATGAGTATATTAACTCAACTTTAAACCCGTCAATGAGAAGCATACAAAAAAAAAACTGCACACAATAATTTTAATGGAAATGTACTCACTTTCAAATTGAAAATGGTGTGTTTGGTACACATGGGTTTCAAATTCTTAGATAAAATCCTTGGCTCAAAAGCTTTTGGATTAAAGTTGCTTTCGGACAAAACCAGAGAACATAAACCATTTGAATCAATCAATATTGTTAAATCAGTTGTGGGCCTTTATCCTGAGTAGTAAACAGTTTAATGGTAAACAGTAAATCAGTATGTAGCATTGCAATATTGAAATATTTTATACGGTGATTAGAAAAAGCTGAATGTAAGGAAGTATAATACAAAAGTAAATGTTAAAATTTATTGTCTAAAAAAACAGGGAAAAATTGCGAGTAGTTAGATGTTGTAATAGTGGCATAATGTTAAATAGTTAGTGTGAGTAGTCATGGAAACCATGGCACTAGCAACTTGCTGGAAACTGCCTGTGCTGCCTGTGTCTTGTACACAGAACAATAATGAAAATAGGATGATGAAAATGAAAATAACTTTTTTGTGTTTGATTTACACATATTTGATTTACTATATTATTTGATACTATATGTTATAAAGAACCAAGACCAACCTTCTTCCTGGAAGTCTACTTTAAGTATACACCCGCAATAGTCAATGCAATCGATGGCTTCGATTTAGTTAGAAGCACTAATCCCCCCTGTCTTTCAAGATTAAACAAACATCAAGATAAGGCTTGTTTTTAGTGTCCACATCAGATTATTTCTTGGTAACCAATGACCTGAGGTGTATTAATTGGTACATGTTGTTGAAACAATCTCATCAGCAACACCAACAGATGTAAGAAATGGTCACGAAATAATTTGAAGAAGCAATGAGGCTCATATCCTAGAATAGCCTTTATTTGTTACATATACAATACATTACAACACAGTGAAAATCTTTTATCATGTATCTCAGCTTAGTTTTGGAAGCTGGGGTCAGAGCGCAGTATTATCCATGATACAGTGTCCCTGGAGCACAGAGGGTTAAGGGCTTTGCTCAAGGACCCAAGAGTGGCAGCTTGGAGATACATGGGCTCAAACCCCCAACCTTCCAATCAGTAACTTTAGCCAAGACAATACACAGAGCGAAATTTAATTTTTCATTGTTTAACTGTTACATATGTAACACAGTTGAGAAAGTAAAGAAAGTACACGTGGATATAAAGTTACAGGTATAACAAACTCATTGGACCCTATTTTCAATGTTTGTGTTTGTGCATTAATAGTGTAATGGAATAGTTTAATCACTTTTTATTACAGTATCAAGGCTACTTTGTGATATATTACATTGCTCAGAACTATGAGTTTCACTGTCAAGCTAGTGTCAAGCTAGAGATTAGAAGTTATTAATTGGGTAATAGTGACTGACTAATCAAAATATAGCAATAATTACTTTATGGTACTGTAAATTAAATGCTTTTATATATGTGTATGTGTATGTGTGTGTGTGTGTGTGTGTGTGTGTGTGTGTGTGTGCCTGTCAGATGATATTGTGTTTGTTTAGTTCTCTCTCTGTACTCAGCTCTTAAGGGATATACCAGATGACAGAGACTGCTGCTGTGATGACCCGTTTCTCATAGCCAACAGTGACTCGGAAATAAATGAATCATTCTCCGTACCATGTACCCAAGTCCCCCTCAACACACACACACACACACACACACACACACACACACACACACACACACACACACACACACACACACACACACACACACACACACACACACACAAACACATGAACACATACAGTTTCCCCCTCTCTCTCCTCTCTCTCTCTCTCTCTCTCTCTCTCTCTCACACACACACACACACACACACACACACACACACACACACACACACACACACACACTATCACACATATACACACATGGTCTCTCTCTATATTTCTTTTTCTCTCTTTAAAGTGCTCTTAAACGCCAAACACAGACACACAGTCACACACGTGCACACTGTTATCAAAAACGCCATGTGCTGTTGGAATATGACAAAGACTGAGCACTATTTGTTATGCCTTTGACATTCAATCTAACATCACATGCATTGCTACAGAGAAAGATTTAGAATCAATATCCCTCACTATTTGTTTCTGTCCTACATTAGACTAGACAAGGATGAATTTTCTGAGCAAAACTGTAGTCCCTGACCAGACCTGAGGCTGCCAGAATTAGAATGTCAAGTAAAATAAGCACCAGATTTTAAAGATAATAGGATATCGAGGATTGATTATTATGCATTGAATTTGATAAATGATGGACTGCACATTAACAGGGTTTATATGTAATTTGTGCATGTGTATATACAGATTAAACACACACACACACACACACACACACACACACACATACACTGCAAATATTATATATACATATGCATATGTTAATTTAATGCAACACCGATCTATCTATTTGATTTCTTGCAATATCTCTGAAAAACGCAGAGCTGCAGTTTAATCTAGTAAAAAATAGATACATAACAGTGTGTGTTTTTATTTTGGATGAAAGAATGGGGACCCTGTAGCTACCAAAACATAATAACAACATTGCTATGTGATTTATTATATTTCATACAGTTCAAAAAAATGTGCTGTTCTTCATTTGAAGTGTTTAGTACAGAAGGTCAGTAGAACCATCTTTTATTATTGGATTTTTTTTTTCTGTCCTCTTATCACAAGATCTACAATTTTCCATTATCTTAAGAAGTTGTTTTCCTGAGATCAACAGTTATTTTTCTTGGCATCTTTGAAATAAATATTTTTTAAAAACTGGAAAGAATAAAAAAAAAAACAATTTGTGACTAGATGTGGACTGAAAGATTGTTGATGTCTTTGGACTAACTCCCTAGATGTGCATGGACCCAACCAACAAAAACATTGCTACTTGTATACACATGGACCAAAACCAAAAAGAAATGTTACAGTATGCCTTGTGTACATGTGGGGGAAAAAAACTATTTAAATTATTGGAGACAACGTATTTATAGAGCAATCGTCAGACTAAATCAACCAGAAACATTCATGTTTGACTATATTTGTGCCAGAATAAGCAGAAATGTTAGCTTTTCACGGCGTATGGATCAAGCCATCAAATATTTTAAACTGCTGCTTTCATACTGTACCAATCCACCTAGAATAGTGGCTTTTGTAAATACAATAACTAAACCACCCAGGAACATTTTCTGACTTGAATGTGAAGCAGGCCATCAACAAATGCTAGTTTGTCAACAGATTTCGAGGTTGAAAACAATGAACATCACAAGCTGTTACTTTGATAATCACCAAATCCCTATACAGTTTGAACACCTGTTGGAGATTTGGCAAGAACATATGAAATAGCATTTTTCACCTCTATCACCAAAACACCATCTAAAAGGATATCCTTAATAAAAAGTAGCGTTTGTCTTTCCAGGACATTTCTATAGGCATGGATAAACTGTGCCAATGCTAACTGAAGCAGTTTTGCTAACACATGATGACTCAGCACCACACTAACACAATTTATGTTTCTAATGTATTTTTCATTAATTTGTTAACCTTTTGCATATGTATTGGATAAGGCACAGGCAAATTCCTTTTATGGCTCTTCAGCACGGAGTTGAGCATTGGAAAGACTCCATACCTTCAGGAGCTTGCAGCATTAAAATAAAAAGAAACTGATGCTTTTTATCACAGATATATTTAACACAAAAAATGTATTAGTGCTGGAAGATCTAATTATGTGCTAATTGTTCATTAATCACTTTGACAACGGTATGATTTCAAGCTGCCATCATTACAAAAAGTCTCTTTTAAACAGAATGAGGGATGGAATAATGCTTGGGTTGAGTGTATATGTATTTTTACTGTTTGTCCTTGGAATGATGGAATATATAACCTGGATTCCTCAGAGAGAGTACAACTCTGCATCTCGGCATTAGCTCTATCAATAAATCAGTAAATAAAGAAATAAATAAACATCAAATAAATTCATCAAAATGCAGAGAAAATATACACGTATAAACGGTCACTTGATTGACAGCTTGATATAATGTAAGAAATAAAACCTTTTGGGATTATTGGAGGTGGGATGGTGGGATTATTCTGTTACTTTTCACACTGGTTAATAAAAAACGCAATGTTTTTAATGCATTTATATATACAACAGTGTTATAGTGATTTACCCAATAATCATTTTTGCTTTTCTGCATTTGCAATACAACACAGAAGCCAAATGTTCTCTGCCCTGAAGACTTTTTTGTTGAAAAAAAAAATACAATTAGTGCTTTACCTCCGAAGAAAATAGCTAACACGATAGACAGCTTCAAATCAGAATAATGTATTCTCACTGCCAGGAGTAGTATGTGTTTTACGGATTTCTTCGCAAATGACGAATTTAAAACAGATTCCCTTTAAAGGCATATTAAAGCTACAATTTGTAATTAAATGGGCTTTCACCATCAGCATGAAAATCAAAATTCGGGGAACAGAACTTCAATGAAGTCAAAAGAGAATCAACTTTATAATTTGATGAACACATATAAAGGGCTGATGTCATGGCCTTAAACTATGATTTTAATTTCTAATCATTAACATTGGCCTTTAGTATACATAAATATGGTAATTTCGCTCTCATACACTTACGACTTTTGGAGTAAATTACAATATGAAAATGCTAAGTTTATTTTGAATCTAATTTACTTGGGTGGAAAACAAATTAAAACTAGTTCATTTGCAAGTTCATTTACAGACCTTTAACTCCTAATTATGATCTCTCTAAAGCGAATTCAAGAACCAGGATGATTTGGCTTTGCTTTTCCAAAACACAATCTGGTGTAGATATGAATATGAAATGATAAAAAATAAGTGGAAGCGAAAAAAAAAAATGAATATATATATATCTATATATATATATATATATATATATATATATATATATATATATATATATATATATATATATATATATAACATATTAACATAATAAAAAAAGCAGAAAATCGCTTTAACTCCAGAGTCTGCTGATGTTTTGCAAATAAATTTTAAGTTGATTCGAACGCCAAAACAAACACGTTTGGACAATATGAAAAATAAAACCTGACACAAAGACGTGTGTTGTCTGAATCACTCAAAAAAATAAAATCACCCCAATTGCAAATCCTTCTGTGCTGTAATTTTAGTATTGATTCATACATGGTGACTTTTCTGTCATTTTTATATGAAAAAGCTCTTCCATATATTTTAATTTAATTCCTTGTAATAGTAAGACAGAGAGTGACAACTGTGGCGCCGTTTTGCTCGTCTAATAGAAAACACTGCTTGCAGCTGTTTTCTTGCCTGTGTTAGTTTTCTTAATTCTTCTCGCAGTTCTGCCATTAAAGAAATACTAGTATGTGGTAATAAATTATAGGAAAAATCCACATTAAACTCCTTGCATATTAATCTTAAAAATGAATCTTCTCTTGCATCAGAGATTTATTTTTGAGTGCAATTCATATTTCATCGAAATTCTGTTATATTTCCCCTTCAGTTAATGATTTACCTGCACCGACTGCACGCTGAGAGTTGGGTTTAGCCTTTTCGAGCCTTTTCACTCGTTTCTATGGTAAGAGAGCAGTGCAGTAGTGCTTTAATTAGTCTTTTAGTCTCTTCCATCTCCTCATCTGTACAGAACAGCCTTCGAAAGTCTAATGAGAATAAAACCATTAAAACACCACCATGTTAGCCATCTCATAGCCAAGCCGATTCTGTACCACAACACAGAATGTAATCTTGTCCGTTAACAAAACGCTTAGGTTTCATTTGAAAAGCCAACAGTGAAACTTTACACTCTTCACCATGTTTGAACTTTCCCCCCAATTTAAACCCTACTGTACTGTACTTGTACAAAAAGACAACACTGACCTAACTAAGCACATCACTAATATTTCACTATTGAATGCATTCAATGTGTTTCAGTGTGCCATTTTCCTTTAAGCTTCAGCATATCTAAGCTAAGTTGATACATTGCCTCGGTAGGTCAGCTGGAAAGTAGAGTGGAAGAGTTCTCTCGGCTCTGCAGAACGCCTACTAAACAGTCGCCTGAAGACTGCAGCTCTGTGTTATGGACTGTGAAGCTAATGTTCATCTGCCACCCAGGCCCAGTCAGCAGAGTTTAATGAGCCATACTGCATTAAAGCACTCCACTCAAGTGTGCCTCTCGAAATTCTGTCTTATTATAAAAGAAAATTTATTTTCCTTCGGCCCCTCTCGCTGTTCCGGCTGTGATCATTTCAAATCATGTCTCAGAGGGCAAGCGAAGTTGAGGATCATCCATCCAACAAATTTATCAAAAAAAAAAAAAAAAAAAACAATGCTTACTGATTAAAGATTCCAGCGGATATAGAAATCAGTCGTGTTTTACAATCAAATCCCCGCACTCGAAAATTATTAGAAGTGGTTAAATTCACCCAGATGCTCTTTTAATCATTGCTTATTATGTGTTATTTGTGTAATAATTGCATTTATTTGTCTAACACAACATTTTTAACATATGTATACTTGTCAGAAGGATGAATTGATCTTCAAGTGAGATGTGATTTTATGTGTTTATGAGTGTTTTATGTCCTCATGTCCTCTTGCCTCTTATTGTAGTGCACTATATAGTATGTAATACTCAGTGGCAGGCTGTCTATCAGAAATACTGACTTGAATATTCTAAGGCATATTGAATATGTGTGAATATATTTTAGATTATTCCCAAGAGTCTATGATCTTTATTTCATAGCTTTCCAGAGAGTCTATGTAATTACTGCTTTCACATCATATGTTGCTGGTGTTGCTGTCAAAGATATCTGGTGGAAAGCCTTCTCAATAAGCACCTGCATGATTTTTAACAATATTTTTAACTATATTTTATAACTATATTTCTAAGCATTTTAAGCATTAAGCATTAAGAATCTTGAGCAAATAGTTTTAATTGATAGGTCAAGTGTACAAGTCAGAGCTTGCAACGTGTATCTGCTACAAATTGCACAAGAGCAAATATATGTTTTTTTGTTTTGTTTTGTTGTTTGTTTGTTTTTTTGTTTTTTGTTTTTTGGGGGGGGGGTATTTACAAGGTTCCAGGTCAAGATTTACACTTTTTCTTTCCAAATGTCCAAGAAAACTGTAATGCACTGAAAAAGAATGCACAGAATATGTGGATTATTATGAGCTTAATATTAATGCTTGTGCTAGAGATGTATGTGGGTGGAGACACTGCAGTGAATTGTGTTTTTTATTTTTTTATTTCTTGCTTAAAGAATGGCATTTATTCACACTGCATGAGATACCTGTCACTCTGTAATACTGTGTTTCTGTATAATATTGATATTCTATAGTTGTGGCATCATAATGATTGTATTAAGCAGTGGATTGATTCAGGTAGGACACCACTGAAAGCACAAAGAGTCATATCATACTGCTATAGTTCTCGAAAAGGGGTCCAGCCTCTGCATTTCACAATATCCATATTTTGTTTATTCTGTTAGTGATGGCATCATTAGCATAATATTAGTATGTTTATATTGGATTATTATTTATTTAAATGAACATGTTTAAGCCAAACTTCAATAACACAAATGCTAAAAAAAAAGGTTTAAAATAATCAGCTCTAATAATGGAAAGGTCAGGAATTAGAGCTTCAATAAATAGAAAAAAAGGGGGGTCATGAATATGCAAGCCAAATGTCAACACTCTAATGTGTTGTGGTATGCCCATAGACAATTTGTTTACAAAGATGATGTGCAACATTTTTGACCCATATATTTTCAAGTACAAAGATAGCTCCACGGACTCAAAATAAACATTTGAACCATGTAAACTGACCTGACGTTGTTTTGACTGCGTCTGACTGCACCTGCTCAGGGGATAAAAAGAGATCTCCCAACTTCATTCTTCAATACCGCAACAGATATTCTCAGACATGGATGCTCCTGAAAACTGACAGCCAAAGAAGTATGATCACTGTTTTTTAAATTTTAATAGAGGATTCTGAAAAAAATGCATACTTCAGAGACCGAGGCTAGACAATCCTAAATTTTAAGAGAGAGAATTAGAGAATTCAGAGGATGAATTATGAATATGCCTTTACATATGAAAGGGGAGGGTTTACGTTGCTGATCGGAAGGTTGGGGTTCGAGCCCCAGTATCGCCAAGCTGCTGCCCTTGGGTCCTTGTGCAAGGTCCTTAACTTTTTTTCTCCAGGGATGTCATATCATGACTGGTCCTGTGTTCTGACCCCAGCTTACAAACAAGCTCTGATATGTGAAGAAACAATTTCACTGTGCTGTAATGTAAATGTGACAAATAAAGACTTTTAAAATTAAAATAAACAATCAAAAGGACATGACATAGAATCTATTCTCAACCATGCTAATGTAAATATTATGGCACCCATCACCAAAACTAAGACACCTATTATCAAGTAAGTCAAGTATAATCACTACACTATTTACACTTCCAAGATCCATAGATGGAGGTTGCCAGATATAAGAATTATAGATTAGAATTTGGAATTATCCCGACCAACAGGAAGACAGGAAACCTTTTTTCTTTACTTACATTGTGAATTCACTATGTGATGTGCTCATCACATAGGCAAATCAAAAGGGTATTTTAACAAAACATAAAACACTGAATACTTTTGGACACTTAAGCATTACATTCGATTTCCCTTTACTAGTAGTAAGTGATAGTATTTCATTTCCCTTCACTAGAACAACTGCCTTCCATCATCACAATGCCCTTGTATGCAAGATCCTAGAAGACATGATTTGTCAAACCACAACCTCACCAAACAGCTTTGGGATGAACTGGAACACTGACTGAACCCAAGTCCAGCTTATCTAACACATGCCTAAACTCAATAATACACTTGTCTGTAAAAAGAGCTCAAGCCTTCTGGAATCAGGTGTCCGAAAAGCACATATGTGCTTGCTTTGACGGTACGATACTTTTATGCCGACAAAGATTTTATATATTCATTCATTCATTCATCTTCTACCGCTATATCCGATCTTCCCTCGGGTCACGGGGAGTCTGTGCCTATCTCAGGCGTCTATGGGCATCAAGGCAGGATACACCCTGGATAGAATGCCAACCCATCGCAGGGCACACACATACATTCACACACTAGGGACAATTTTCCAAGGTGCCAGTCAACCTACCGTGCATGTTTTTGGACCGGGAGGAAACCGGAGAACCCGGAGAAAAAACCCCTGAGGCACGGGGAAAACATGCAAACTCCACACACACATGTCCGAGACGGGAATCGAACCCGGACCCTGGCGGTGTGAGGCAAACGTGCTAACCACTAAGCCACCGTGCCCCCTAGATTTATATATCTATATCTTAAATATGTATTATTATGCACTGCATCTCAAATAATACAATAATACAGGCCTAAAGAAGTTAATGATGGGGAAAAACACTTTGTATTATCTGAATAAGGAGTCTCAATTAAAATGCCTGTTTGAATTTAATTAAATATGTTTGTAATAAATACTGTTCCAAATTAAATACTCCATTAATACTCCATCTCAGTTAGATCATAATTACTTTTGACAGAATTAAAACATTTACAGTTCAGTACACATAACTTTTTCCACAACTCATTTCTAGACCTCAGAGGTTAAGGGATAAATCCAACTGATGAAATCTGAGCTCCTTATATTTCAACCAGAAATCTAACTTTCTTACCACTTAACCGTTAAAAAAACTCCATAATAAGTCTAATAGTTGGATTTGGTTAAGAAGAGGTCTGGGATATTTATTTTATAATCAAACACCTTTCTAGCTGCACAACATGTGAGAAACACTCAATAGCGCAAGTTCCATTTTAAGATGTTTCTCGCGCATTAATAAAACATGAAGTCATTTATTATTCAACTATATTCAAAAACGTTCAATGGTGTTAAAATTTTCAGTGTTGATGTTATGAGTTTAACCAAACTCGGGCAGGTGAATATTATAAGACAATACAGAAAACTACAGACTACTATCCTTACCTTTAAACCTGAGTTGGAAATAAATTCGTAATCCGTCTGTGTATTTTGATCCCCTGTTTGGGTTCTGCGCATAAAGTCAGATTGTATTTAATTCATAGCATGTTTAAAAGTTTAAAAGAAATCATGAAAAAAAAATAAAAAAAGAAACCTCAAATTCGTTTCAAAGTAAAAGAAAATAAAAGAGCTCTATAAAAGCAAAGCTTCTACTGGTCACAAAATCAACAACGCAAGTCCAATTACGCATTTTTGCTGAAAGGTGCAGACATTAGAAAATGTAAAATCCCCAGAGCAATGGAAGTGGCTTTTTATTATCCAAGTTGAAGAAAAGCACAGAAATTCTGGTCTAATAGTAGCCTAATTGACTACTAGAGCTGACACAACTATTTTAAATAATTGCATCTGGACATAATTAAAATGACTGGTGCAAAGCCTACCCTCTCCAAACTTAATAAAGCAATACTTCATTTCTTCTAATTACATGACATTCATTAGGGTGCATCATGACAGTAGAAGTACTTACTTTCTTTTTTTGTTGTTGTTTTCTGGAACTATTTTAGTAGTTTGTTGTAGGTAGTTAGTAACTTTTCATCACGTAAAGAAGCATTTTTTGCCTCACTGATTAAAAAAAGGACTTACTATAACCTTAAAAAGCTTCTTGTATTACTTGTTTCCTTTCTGTGTTCAGTTATTTTATTATCTCAAAGGTGTTTTAGTACAGTATCAAATTCATTCAGTTCGAATTGAAATACATTTATATTTCTTTCATTTCAGTCCTAGCTCATCAGCATGGATGATTGGGTCAAAATCAATTATGTGAATTTTTTTTTCGTCATTAATCTTTTTTTTTTTTAATAAATTTTTGCACCAAGTCATTTCTAAAGCCAATATTTGGCTTCGATTTTAGAGCTGATGTGACAAAAAACAAAGTTTACACTAAAGAATGCAAAATGGTTAGATGCAATACTTATTTTATTCATTTTACTCATTTGTTTGCAATCAAAATTGTGGAAAGTGTTTGGGCAGAACCCAAACAAAGCTGGAAAATTCAACAGTCCCAATACTTTTGCTCTATTTTGCCACTAATATTTCTGCATTAAGTTTAATCTTTCAATTTTATTTGTTTAGAATTGCAGATCCTAACCTTTGTCTACAGTCGCAATGAATAATTGGACAATTAACCTCTGCCTAGTTTCTCTGCCTAGGTAAGTTTTAGGGTGCCCACTATAGCCCGATCACTGTCCATGGATGTCATAAGTGAAACCAAATGTGGTCGTCTGCTCTTGTACCTTCAACCATAACAATGTCTGGAATATTGTACATATTATTATACATATGTACATATTGTATAATATTGTACATTCTGAGATGACTAAAATTATGGTTATTTGAGTTATCATAATGCTAGAATGACATGCCACGTATTCCTAACAGAGAACTTTGCAAAATAAGGTCATGATGACGTTAAGTTCTCTCCTCAGTCTCCTTTCTCTCAAGCTGTCTTCCTTAAGCCCTCTCAGGAAGATTTTCCCTTCCCACAGTTGCCACCGGCATGCTCATTAAAGACAAACTTACAAGTATAAAGAACAAACTTTTTTTCATTTTTACTGTATTAGCTCTGCAAAGCTGCTTTGAGACAATTTGCATAGGTAAAAGTGCTATATAAATACAAATGAATTAAATCGAGTAGAAATAGTAATATATGCTTAATCCTTTTTGCATGAGTTTTACAAATACAAATAAACGAACAGATTTAGTGGGAAAAATAAGCATCAACATTGTTAATATTTTCTTTACATTAATATACAGTCCCAAAGCAGCAATTCACATGAAATTTTGGCCAGAGATTAGTATTAACTCAAGAAAGCCGCGCAGATAAAGAAATAATTGCCTATTGTTTTCTCTGTGACAACTGTATGTGCTGCCTCCAAGTCTTTATGGAACTCCTTCTGAGTGGTCCCTTGCTCTTGTGCTCTTCCTCCGTCTAATCTTTTGACTCTGATTGGAAAGCTTGCGAATAACTCCTGTGCGTGGCTGGTTGATGGTGAAGTGATGTTCCTTCCACTTGTATATAATGGCCACAACAGTGCTGGTGGAAACATTCAGGAGTTGCGAAATCCATCTGTACCAGTGCTATTGTTGTGCAGTGTACTGTACCGAAGAAAACATTCATTCATTCATTCATTTTCTACCGCTTTATCCGATCTTCCCTCGGGTCACGGGGAGCCTGTGCCTATCTCAGGCGTCTATGGGCATTAAGGCAGGATACACCCAGGATACACCCCTGGATACACCAACCCATCGCAGGGCACACACACACATTCACACACACATTCATACACTAGGGACAATTTTTCCAAGGTGCCAATCAACCTACCGTGCATGTTTTTGGACCGGGGGAAACCGGAGAACCCGGAGAAAAACCCCCTGAGGCACGGGGAGAACATGCAAACTCCACACACACATGGCCGAGACGGGAATCGAACCCGGATCCTGGCGGTGTGAGGCGAACGTGCTAACCACTACGCCACCGTACCCCACCGAATAAAACATAATAATTAAAATTGTAGGCTTTCTTGCCTACATTTTCTCTTACATTTACATTTATGGCATCTGGCAGAATCCTTTGTTCAAAGCAACGTACATTTATCTCAGATATACAGCTAAACTAAGCAATTGAAGGTTAAGAGTCTTGCTCAAGGGTCCAGCAGTGGCAAATTGGTGGTTCTGGGATTTGAATCCATGACCTTAGGAAATTCATATTTATTTAGCTACCACTTCCCTATACAAACATAGTCATCTTTACATCAACCACCTCATAGCTTCAATCATGCTCTGTAGCCCAACCCTGGACTGGGTCGTAACAGTAGTGCAAGCATCTTGTGGCAAAGGTCTTGTGAAAGATCTATGCTTTTATACATCATGGGATGTTTGTATATTTGCATTCAGAAGTGGCTTAGCCTTTTTATAACCTAACCACGTGCACTACCCCAGCTGATTCTTATCGGCACGGGGAGAAGATATAGTAGAACGACTTAGTGAAGTCAGCTGCTGCATTGCCCTGCCTGAACTGCGTTTTCATGTTATATTCAATACTTTATTTTTTTTTGCCTGTGTCATTCCACTTTATTGAATATAACATTTCATGGATAGTAATCTAATGATTTCTCTCTCTGGAGATTTCTTGACTTAACACCAATGTCTTGTCATTTTACATGAACTTCTGCATTAGATATGTGTTTTAATAATAATAAAAAATAAATAAAAAAAGGTCTCGTTCCTAAATAATGTTTGACACCCATAGACTAGATCAATAGTTTATTAAAATAGATTTTAATCTACAGATTCTGTAATTCATGTTGATGTATAGAGAGGACACGTGGATGAGCAATATTATGAGTATTATTAATCAAAACATGTGCACGTTTAAGAAAACCCCTTCTTGTAAACACACTCATTAAGCCTCATCATCATGGGAAAAGATGCCACCTTACTTTCCTTTCAAAACATATGGAGTCTAAAGCAAATACCATACATACCCGTGATACCTTCTGTACTCCTGCAGTGTAGCAGGTGTCACTTTTTGATTAGATCATGTTCAATTAAGATTGTAATTAAATGTCCTACTTATAGTAGGATTGTTTAAGTCCTTGGTAGTGGCTGGAGGATTATGTGACGAAGAAGGAAAAAGACACTGAGTGTGAGCCAAGGACGGAAATACGAAGGGCAGGGTGGTTCGGGTTGGGGGGTGGTGAGACAATAATTCAGAAAAACTAAGCTCATAAACAGTAGCAGTTGCTGAGCAACAAAGCTGAAAAGTTGGTGGACGATGTCCAAGATCCACAACCACATCCCCTCCCCCTCCACTTCCCCCATGTGAATATGAGACAAATTCCCCATGCAACCATGGGCATTATAGACTTTTCCCACTCCCGTATGACATACAGCAGAAGCTAGGGATGTTCCCAAGACACCCATTCTAGCATTGTTTGTATGACTCAACTGTGTTTTGACATTCACTTACTCTACAGTTTGGATAATACACTCTCAAGGGTTGTCCATAAGCATTAATCCATTTATGACCCGAGTGTACGCAAAGTGACAAAACCCAGGAAATGTGTGTATTTAGTTTGGATAAACAACCATAAATGATTGACATGAGACTTGCTCTGGTTTACAATGCCTCCGAGCCAACTTTTTGATTTCCTGGAAAGCACATAGGAAGGCATATACCAAATAAGTTATGATAGTAAATAAAGAGCAAGGAGATTGTATCTGACCAGTGGCTACCCATGTGTCATTGTGTACGAGTAAGTAGCCTGGCCTAAATGTTCAGTGTGACTGATATGCAACTTCGAGCAATATTTCAGCTTGGGTTGTTTGCCTAGTATTTATTTTTTGTGTTTTTAACCACATTTAAGCTTACTAAGTGCTGTCAAATGGAAAGAAAACCTGAAATAGATATATTTACAATATAAATAAAAGTACATGGACTTGCCAGCCATTTGCCATTCTTCCAAACTGTTTCCATAAATGTATAGAAAGCCTTTTTATTATATAGTATTATTTTTTTTTTTTACTTACTTTAGGAGATTCAAAGCTGTATTAGTATAAGAATGCCCTGTGCAAAAGTTAGCTTTATGAAGATATGGGGTACATGGGTTGGGAGATCTTGAGTGGCCTGCTATAGAGCTCGGACCTCAACCCACTGCAATGAATTGGAACTGTGACCATTACCCAGGCCTCCTCACAGCACCTATATCAGCACCTGACTGAATAGTACTGAATAGTGGCTGAATAGTACAAAATTAAGAGTGGAGGTGATAATAATAGTTAATGGTGGCTTATTGTGAAATCCAAAAAAATCTTATACCAATACTAATCCAATCTCATGGTGAGGTGCCCATATAGTGTGCATACTTCGGTTCGGTTTCGGTCAACAAGTCTAGAGACATTAAGTCAGGAAAGCATTTTTACTGTGTCTTATCTATAGCCATGAAATATTAATAAATAACATATTAAAGTCACATGTGTCCTGTGTATTCTCCTAAAACAGATGATTCACTTATAACACTGTTTCACTTAAGATATACGTAAGTATATGATATACACTCATGAATGCTTAAATGTTTGCTTCTTTCCTTATCTCCAATGTGTGCCCTTTCAATTTATAATAAATTGATTCATTCATGCCCTTTAACCTCTCTCTGAATTTTTACACTCTGCATTATTTATTCATCAATATTTATAAGGTCTAGAGCAAATGCAATTTCCTTGTATTATCATTTCCTATACCTTTCTTTCTCTCTATTCCTCTCTTCTTTGTTGACTCTCTAAGAAATAAAATACAATGGGGTTGCTGTTGTATAATGTTGTTATTCATCCACCTGTTTTATTCCTCTTGGCAGTGAAAGTTTTTTTTTATTCATTGAAGGACACTTTTTGTCCACTTTTGCTGTTAAATGTTCATGAAAAAAAGTTCGCTAGGGCAGCTATCAACAGTAGTTCCATCACCAATCTCTCTATTTTGCTCTCTCTGGAAGTAAATCCCATAAAAAAAAATTAAGCGTGTCATTTTGCATTGGGGTGGAAAAAAAGAAAACTCTTCTATCCTGAAAACATTCCCATGTTTAAAAAAGGAACAGCTTTACCTCTGACTGTTTCAAAGCGATGACACTGGAGAATCCTTCCAAAAATGCTAAACGCTCTGGTGTAAATGTGTGATAATGTGCTAGTGGGTGGGACTGGCTGAGATGAAGGATTTTTTTTTTTTACATGGTTGCCAGTTTTTGGTTATTCTGGCAGCCTAGTAGTTTATTGGCCCAAGTACTGTGTATGTAGGTATAAATACATTCAGTCACCACTTTATTCGGTTCTTTTACTGCGTATCTACAATAAGTGGCACATACGGTTACTGACTGTAGTCCATCTGTTCTTGGTCATTTCGAAGTATTGTATTTAACGGATTCCCTTATCCTCATTTATTTCAGTGAGGTCTCGTCTATCAAAATCATATGAGGATAACCACTGAGATAAACCATGTTTGATGAGTTTGGTACAGCATGAAAAGAGAACTCATGAGACAATAGGGTTTATTATTATTTTTATTATTGTGTTAATTCAAGCACTTGGTCAAGAAGCAGGTCTTTGAAAACAGCCAGTGGCTTAGCTATTCAGATTGACGGATGAAGTTTTACCATTTTACCACCTGGGTACCATTTACCATTAGGACAGAGAAGTGTTTTGATGCATGTCTTCCTTCTATTTTGGAGAGATGGTGGGTTCAGTCAAGCCATGCTAGAGGCTCAAGGGGATCAGACAGAGTTTGACACAGAAAGAGTTTTAGGCAGCTACAGATAATCCAGTGGCTGGAATGCAGTGATGAGGTGATGTTGGAGAACTTGTAGTGGGAATGGGGGGATGAATACAAGCCATTGAGCTGCATTTGGATCAATCGATATGGCCAGGTGGCGTGCAGGGGAAGACCTGCCAGGAGTGAATTGTAGTAGTCCAGTCTCAAGATGACAAGGTTCTGAACAAGCACCCGCGTGACCTCACTAGACAGACAGGGCTAGTGAAACATACATGGCTGAGGCAGGTTAGCGACCTGAGGTGAGATAGATGGTAGGAATGACGCTTACCCGTCTTCACAAACACAACCACCCACACACTGGCGCTGGAATAACAGTTGCACTGGTATGAATTTATGAGTTACCATAGTTGCTGAGAAACAATTCATCAACCAAAAGCCCCCCAGTCCTCAAGTCTTACCACTCATAAAGAGTTGTATACAAAGGGGAAAAGAATTAATAGAAATGTAAAAAGTAAAATGAGCTTTAATCTCAAATAATATGCTTCCATCATAATCTAACTGGTTTGGTGTACGCAATAAAATGTAAAAAAAAAAAATGGCTCTTTGACATAACAGTTATGTTGGCTCTCAAATCATACCATGTTCAAAGAAAATGTTCAAAAATCACTATAGACATTTTGTCTGTTATTGAACATTTTCAGTAGTCCTGCTGAGTTTGAGGCTGAAATTCAGTGTAATATTTCACTATAATCCACAGAATGGTGTTTTTTTTCCAAGCTCAGTTTTATTCTTAGGTTCAGTTCAGGTCCATCCACAGACTGGAGGCTTTGGTGGCAGACCTTATTCTGCTCTTAAACTGACTTCATGGTTTACAGGACACACACACACCGCTGAGATTGAGAATGTGTAATATCCTAGACTGAAAACCGCACACATAACAGTTCACAATGACCAGAAGAGAAGGCATTTCGAGGAATTTTCTTGCTTTTCACAAACACACACGCTGTTCTTTCTTTTTTTTTAATAATTCAGTATGGTCAGCCAGTATGGTCTGAGCACAAATGAAAGTTAACAACAGCCCAAAGGCAGTGTGAAATTCCCTGCCACAGGTTCACCACTGATGTAATGAAACGAAACTCATGAACAGGCTTTGCATTGGTTCCACACTTTTGCAAACAAATTTCCCCAGGGAAATTAAGTTTGTTTGAGGAAGTTGGGCATCTGCTGCTAGGTTTTAGTTGGGTGCTACATTAAGATGTCATTTCCAATATTAGTAATTTCAAAGATTTACTTTGATATGGTTTCCTTAAAGTAACTTTTTATATGAATTTCAGTTTGATTGGTAACAGATGCAGGATCATTTCCGTGTAATTAAAAGAAAATCTATAAGAACTGCATTTTTTTTACAGGGACAATAAGAGACAATTAGAAGCGGAGTGCTAGTGGGAAAATAACCCAAGTTTGTATCTGATCTGCCTCGGCACAGAGAAGAAATGGTTTATATTCACAATTGTTATTCACTTGATACACTTTATTCTGTGTCTGAACTATTAAAAAGAAAAATCACTGGAGGATCTGTCTATAAATGATAAATAAAAGTCTTCTTGAGCGAGCTGCACATTTAACAATACTTGCCCTGATATTTCAGTCACTTACTAATTTACCATGGGTCACATATTTCACATCTTAACCCTCAGTGGTGTTGTACAGTGAATGAGATATTAATCCACCTCTTAATATCACCATTATTATACCACATCTGTAGAAACTATTACAATTATACAGAAAAGCAGTAATAACCAATAAACAAATAACTAGTATACAAATGATTTTATATGGTTTTGAACTGACCTTTGTTCACAAGGTCCAATTTGTCTTGAAAAATCCATCTTGGAAATGGCCTTAGAAGTATATCTGCAACCAAATCAATTTGTTTTCTATTGTCATCAGTTCTGGAATGAGAAAAAAAAGTAATAGTGATCACAGAAGTCTTCACAAATATATATGAACATGTGCAGTAGAGAAAATAACCCCTCCTGATTTGCTAGTTTAAACTTGTGCACTCTCTGATCATCCAATCAAAATATGTGAAAATGCAGACATTATTGTATGCCTGCTAGGTGGCCCTGTTGTTGCCAGTTCGAAATGTGATTGAATATAACATATATATATATATATATATATATATATATATATAGTATATAATATATATATATATATATATATATATATATATCTATATATATATATATATCTATATATATGTATATATATATATTAAATCAAACAAAATATGCATATTCATGCATAGTGTAACCATATGTGTCTAGGTGGTTTTATTTACATCAGAAAACTGAGTTTGGGTTATATGCACATTCTTCTGTATGACCTGGTGAATTAAATTGATTTCCCAAAGAGCTGGAGTGTGTGTCTGTTCATAGTGCCCCACGATGGATTAGTGTCCCATTCCACCTCTACCTAGTGTTCCTAGGATACACTTCATGACCTTCACCAAGCAGTTAGTGAAGATGAATGAATGAGTTTATGTTCCATGAAACAACAGATCTCACATCAGCAGAGTAGCACAGCACACCAGGTGTTGGCATATTCACCTTAGAACCTAATAAAACCTGTTTACTTACTTCAATCCAAACGTTAAGACTCAAGTAGATATAGAAGATCTTGCAGTTTAATAATGACATTTGCATCATTTAATAATACACTTTATGCCAAAATGTATGTGGACAGCTGACCATTAGACCCAAATTAGGGCAATTTTGATGATTTCCTGTCACTGACATAAAGAAATGCAACCGTTTCCAGCATATTGTGCCAAAGCTAGTAATGGACTATAGAATTGGACCTATGAATTAGCCTGACTACTCCTTGTCTAAAATTAGTACCCAATTATTCTAAAGATATTCTTCAAAATGTTGAGGCCATTCCATAATAGTAAAGTATACATTCTGCTCACGTGGTCTATACTGAAAAATGCTCTGTCCTACATATGTATATTTGTGTGTGTGTTTATATTTTATATATATTTATATACCATTTTCATTTTTTATGAAATTATAGAAATGGCATGCCCATAGTCGCCTGAGATAGGCACAGGCTCCCCGTGACCCGAGGGAAGATCGGATATAGCGGTAGAAGATGAATGAATGAATGAATATAAATGGCAGATTCTCAAATTCTTGCAGTTTTATCCAGTAAATTTTTTCCTGACTCTTCCAAATAAGTCAAGACCCTTACTATTACACAAAATAGATTATAATTGAAACAATTTGTTTTTTGTCGGATAAAAACTTTTAAGCCTTACATTGATTCTTAACCGAACAATCTTCTTCCTGAAGCTCAGGCCTAACAAATAAACCAGTGTGTGCGTTTGTGGCTCAAGCGATGTTTAGTATATATACATACTGTATGCATTAGCATTCACAAAACTTCATTTAAATCATTTGTTTTCTGCTTCAGCCTTCTCGTTTTTGACCTTGGGCGAACAACCTATTCGGCTGCGCTCCAAAAACACTGACGTCTCGTCCTGTCTCGTGACAGACAACATCAAGTTAATCTCGCAGTCTTCTCACCTCTGAACTCTTCATGTGATTAGGAGATTAGATTCAGCCACCACCATGATTGCATCCTCGAAGGTCACATCACTATGAGAGACACTTTCTGGTGCGGCCCTCCAAACGTGAGAGTGCTGGGCGCACCAAAGATTTACTGATATGCGGCCATCCTCATCTCTTCAAGTGCTTGTTACAAAAACAAGTTAACAGGCAGAGATGAAAGTTGAACAGAAAGTTGAAATGAACATCTGCGAAATTAATAATGCAGAAACACTGGAACGTCGCCATTGACAAAAGCCCGCTGAGTGTGAACTTGTTGGATTTGATTGGATGAACACTCAAAGAGAAAATGAGGTGCATTTGACAGAAATGACATGTGGTTGCTTCTGCTTTTCTTTCAAAGTATACCACATAAATAACTCGGATATAGAAGCTACAGAATGCTGAACCTGTGAAAAACAGTCACCAGGTTATGAGCTGTACGAACCAATTAAAAATAAAAGTGACAAAGATACTTTAGAGAACAACATATCAGAACCATTGTTTATTACCGAATAAAAAACCACTGTTCTATTGTCTCAATAAACTTAACAATCATTTCCCATTTACGAGAATTGTTCCACAAAATGATTACATCTATCTTTAGTTATTTGCCTCGACAGAACATCCGGAACAAAAACTCTACTATTCAAGTTCTTTAGGGAACCAAAACTAGGTATAGTACACACAAAGCATGGACAATAAAGCAGCATATTTTATCTGTAATGTTAATAAAGTAGCATAAATGTTATCAGTTAGTGGTATTTCAGTGTCAAGTGGGCTGACACTAAACACTTACACTCTGAAGGTGACTCATGCAGTCTTTTTTTTCTTCTTGCATACGACAGCAATTTGCTACCCATTACATGTCTCAAGTCCTTTGTAGCCTCTGATAGGTTTTCTTCCAGGATTGCCCTGTATTTAGCTCCATCATCTTCCCATTAATTCTGACCACCTTCCCTGTCCTTGCTGATGAAAAGCATCCCCACATTATTATGCATGCCCCCACCATGTTTCACAGTAGGGATGGTATGTTAAGACTTATGTGCATTGTTATGTTTCTATCATACATGGAGTTTTACTTGTAGGCCAAAAAAATTAAACAGAATCATCTTCCACATCTGGCCACCTACTGGTTCTCGAATCAATTCTTTCTTTGACGCCATTGTTGGTTAGCTGTACAGATGATAAATTGAACAGTGCTCCATGAAATGTCAAATCTTGGGAAAGATTGTTTTTATAATTTTTTTTTATAACATAACCCTGCTGTAGACTTCTCCACCACCTTATTCCTGACCTATCTGGTGTGTTCTTTAGTCTTCATGATGTAGTTTGCTCACTAATGTTTTCTAACAAACCTCTGAGGCCTTCACAGAACAGCTGTAATTATACTGGGTAGTTGATTGCAATGGATTTTCTTTAGGGGTATCTGAGTAAAGGTATAAGATAGTAAACATATCACTTTCACTGTTATTTATAGAAAATATTTAACAACATGTATCATTTCCCTTCCACTTCACAATTATTGCACGACAAGGATGCAAACAAGAAGTCAGGCGTGAGATACAAAGAAAATCCAGAAAACACAAAGTGTGAAGCATTAGTATACAAAAGCAAAAATGAACGTATTAGCTCATATGAAAGAGGAGACAGCTGTGAACAAGGCAACACATGAGCATAACCAATGATGAAAGGTATTACAAGAATATGAACAAATGCACATGACTATTTAGACAAAGATACGAATGTCGAAATGAGCAATAGCTAGAATGCCATGTTTGGCTTGGGGGACAATGTTTGACACAGTGTTATAAATGGTTATTGACTAAAAACTCTCCTTTGACTTTCATTCTGAAAGTGTGAATTTGGGGACAAAGAAACAATGTCAGAATCCTAAACCATGTTAAATACAGGTGAGAGAGGTTTTAAAAAAAAAAAACAACAACAACTTTCAAATAAAACGCTTGCTGTGGAGGTGGAACAGCGTTGCACAGATGACAAGTGTTCACACTGCAGGATTAACTAGAGTGGATTAACAGAAAGCCACTGAACAAGCATTGTGCCAGTCAGTAGAACGTTTCAATAGATTTATCCCTCTCTTTGTTCTTAGTCAACCAACATATCCTATCGCCGTTAGTTCTGAAGGTCACCGACAAACCCTGTTTAGCTATGCGGCGCAAGGTACAAAGTCCTTTGTTGTGATTTGGGCAGAGGGGATTTGGGGGATTCTGAAGTGCTGATGAAAACTCTAAGCGTTGTGGGAGCCTTTGATAATTACATCATCAAAGGAAGGTTTCGAAATATGACGTGACTCATAATACGTACGTGTCACTTACTCGCCGACATCAGAGTGGAGTCAGACACCTCGTTCATATTAATTGCTCGTCACGATTTCGCATGAAGAGGTGAGGCTTAATAAGTTACAGTGCTGTATGCACTGAGCCAGTCTTTAACCTTCCGTGCGTCCTTTTCTAGTAAAATTCATGTATAAAAATAAAAAGACCAAGTTGCTGCATCGCATATCTAATGATAGACACTGCATCACTTGATAGATACTGCATTTGGGATATCTAATAATGTATGTGTGTATATATATATATATACAGTCTTGTACTGTATGAAGGGTTGTATTGAAACATTGTGACATGGTGAAATGTGCAAATTACTCTTAATTCTGCACTTGCAATTAATGCACAACCAATAAAAGAATAAAATAAAATACATTAGAATCCCAACAATCAGCACCATGGTTGCAAGTTAGCAAGAGCTCATTGGTACCTAGAATGACACTAGGCCTGTGCTGCTACACGCTACAGTGGCCGAGAAAAAGAATCACAACCATGAACAGGCAGTTATTGTAGTAAGGATTATATCTGATCAGTTAAAGCTAACGCAAATTATAAAAACCTCCTGTTAACACAATTTTCATTGACTATGGGATCCCAGACATGATATAGACCTATCACCTAAACATGAACCAATATGGGGAGATGGTAGATAAGTGGTTAAAGCATTGGGCTCTAATTTGAAAAGTTGCAGGTTCAAATCCCAGCATCATCAATCTGGCAACAGCGGGCCCTTGAGCAAGGCCCTTAAACCTCTACTGCTCTGTTGAAAGTTGCCCCAGATAAGGGCATCTGCAAAAATTGAAATGAGCTCAGAACCTGCGAAACCATCAAAAAAAGAAAATTATGTTTGTATGCATATTTGTTAAAAACATCATTTCTGTCCAGTGCAAACTATGCTGATTCATAACACTATGCAGAACCCTCTGTGGGTAAATACAAAGTGTGTGCAACATTACATTGCATAATACACTGTTCAAGATATAGCTCATATACAAAGCTTTTTTATTTGCTATTTTTTCATGATATCAGTTACTATAGGAGGTGTAGTTTCAACAAAGAGTCATATTTTTCTCTAAATAAGTACATTTTACTTAAGTACAAGTAAAGTTTCCAGTCTAAAAATCTAGCTCATTCAAAATTTACTCATTTTATTTATTTTTCAACAGTTAGACCCACTGGGTTGGTGGATCCTATTCATTCACTTATTCATTCATCTTCTACCGCCTTATCCGATCTTCCCTCGCGCCTATCTCAGGAGTCTATGGGCATTAAGGCAGGATACACCCTGGATGGAATGCCAACCCTTCGCATGGCACACACACACACACATTCACACACTAGGGACAATTTTCCAAGGTGCCAATCAACCTACCATGCATGTTTTTTTGGACCGGGAGGAAACCGGAGAACCCTAGAGAAAAAACCCCTGAGGCACGGGGAGAACATGCAAACTCCACACACACATGGCCGAGACGGGAATCGAACCTGGACCCTGGCGGTGTGAGGCGAACGTGCTAACCACTGCGCCCCATGGGGATCATAGAGCAAGGAGCTATAGATGGTTGTTAGTGAAGAAATAGATTAAAAAGCACTGCAGTCAAAGACGAGTCTAATGTGAGTTATGCACTTTCGCAGCAACACATTTCAGGCACACATTGAACAACTTTCATTCGCCATTTTGCTTTCAGCTGGATCTGCATCACTGGCGTCTCTCTTGTCCGTAGCCTTCCTTCTTTGTTGTGAGCTTAGCGTGTTTGATCTCCTGGCCATCAATAAATCAATAGCTGCAGTAGCTTCCAGGGTGCATTTTCTCCCACTTGCATTATTTTTATTTATTTATTTTTCCCTGGTAATGGATTTGATTTCAAATGCATTTAAGTACAATACTTCAAACAAAACATAAGATAGAATTCCCGATTTTAAATAAACGAAATGCGATGTTATTTAGGAGTAATATTAGCCATCTACATTTCAACGGCATGATTTCCAAGGCACTGTATGAAAGTCGTTAATATGCAAAGGCACAATCTTTTGAGTAAGATATTTGTCTGCATTTCCCAGACTGCTTCTTTGGAAGAGAAAAAAAATATATATATTTCATCCGTCTCCCATATCATCATAGCAAGGAGACAAATGCTATGGCTAAATTCTAGATCCTGGTATATCTGACTTTTTCATTATAAGCAAGAAAGATAAGCAAGTGGTAAGCTGCCTGTGTCACGTGTAGATCGTATCTCGTGGACTGCTAAAGTTGTTGAGAAATGGCAGCAGCTAATTATAGCTGCACGGAATAAAAATCGGTCGCTTGATTTGCATCTTGCACACTAGACGTTGTTCTACGATTGTTGGCAGATTAGCAGAGCAGAGGAATCTGTGATCTCAGCTTGTTCCTAACACGGCTGTATTTTTTTTTTCCCCATTTATGTTTCTATACACGTTCAATCATAGAGTGTCTATGCAATTCCAGGTAGAAACTGTGCCATGCGAAGAATCCAGGAATGAATACTTACAATAAATAAAAAGAAAAAAGGTTTACTTTCAATTCACACTTTACTTATCAAAATATGCTTTTTTTTCCATAATAGTTTGAATGCAAGACCCTTAAACTATGAGAACTTCAGTTATAGCAGTTATAGCAAGTAATGACTTTAATTAAAACCTTGGAAAAAGGTAACAAGACATGTGAGAAGTTAATGAGCTAATGTGATTTACTGTATAAGTAATTCATGACTGTGCCGTCAGCAAAGAGAAAACATCTTGCAGGTCATTCTGTCTTGAAATCCTCTTTGCTAATTCTCTAGACTTGTTTATCTCTGATAGCATTGTATATGTCTAGACCCTTTGCCCTGAATTCGATTGCGTTGAACTTTGTATAGCGCTTTTAATTATAGACGCAAAGCGGCTAGAAGTGATAACAATGAAGGAAAAACTCCCTGACATGACATAAGTAAGAAATCTTAAGAGGAACCAAACTCAGTAGGGACTCATGCTCTTCTTGGTGACACTAGATAATAGGATTATAAATCATTGCAGGGGGAGAGGAACAAAAGCAGACGGTTCTAAATGTGTTTAGTGCATGTGTGTTTGTGAAGAACATTCCCATGATTAACACTGAACAGTTTTTATGATACTAGTAACAGTCCTTATGTGAGATTATCCACTAAAGCAATCACGAGTCCTGCACACAAACCGTATTTTCCTCATTTGTTGTCCGATTGCCTTTTCACCTTGGTCTGCTTTATTGTTTTCAGTTTCCGCTAATAAAGACTTATGTCTTTATCCTAAGACTTATTCAGTTAATAAGACTTACCTGCTTATGAATCCAGAAGCTTCTCCTTCTTCCAGTGTATTAGCACTGGTTAATAAAATATTTATGGGATGCTAATGAAGTATGATATCCTGCTGTAGGTACCCTTCAAATAAGGTGCTACTGAGAAATGTTACCTAAATAGATCAGCCATTCTAACAAGGCTCCATTAGTGATGCAGTTGCAACTTACAAGTGAGAAATAGGGCCGTTCAGCAAGCGTGTGGAGGCAGCATTACATCTATTTTCAGCCCAGGGGAAAAAAATGTTAGCAGATTTCACTGCTGTATTGGGTTACATTTGAATAGTAAGCATTTTTTACTGTTCATTTTTTTTTTTTTTTTTTTTTTATGTAAGAAATCCATATAATTCACTTGTTCTGTCTTGGCGCTTTAATGCTTATCATTAGCTAGGACTCGAGCAGAACCAGATAAATCACTGATGAATGTAAAAAGAAGAAATAAAATGTGTTTTATGAGACATTTGAAAAACTGTCATTATATATAATCTGTAGAGCTCTCGCAGTTAACCTTTCTAAATGTTCCACGCGCACATGTATTCATCCTGTCAATGCTCTAAATGGTCAGTATTTTCTTTCCTAAAAGAAATGCTATCGGTACATCAGAGAAGCCTAGAAAAGATCGTTTCCTGTTGAGTGCTCTGGCACCACCAGACTGATGCCAATTCTTCTTCCCAATGGTCAGATGTGTCAAAACGCAATGGCCATAACATTAAGGACATCTCTGTTTGCATTTCTAGATGTTGCTTTGAGAGCGATGAAGTGAGGAAACATGAGAGAAAAGGGCTTGTCTACGAATTGGTTTTACCTCCTACAGCTTCAGCTGTGTTTCGCTTTTCGACCTTTCGTCCCCTGGAAGAACATCTGGGTTCAGAAAACTCTGTGTACTACTGCTCACTTGTTACTACATCCACAGATGTATTAATGAAGCGCAATATACTCTATATAGACACGAGCATACACGTATACTCATCAGAGCAATGGTTTATTCGGCACCGGATGGCTCCAGATGGGATTGTTTGAGTGTTTTAGAAGCTGCGGATCTGCAGACAGAGTGCTGCAAAACAAAACAAACATCTTATGAGCAGCAGTTTTGTGGGTGGAAATTGGTTTCTGGTAAGAAAGGCCGGCAGTGGAAGGGCCACGCTGGTTCAAGATGACCGGATCAGCAGACCGAGCTTAGATTAATTCAAATAATATATTTTACAATTTGGTTAGCAGAAAAGCTTTACAAACCTGAAGACGGATGGGCTACAATACAATACGATATATACTCTATATATATATATATATATATATATATATATATATATATATATATATATATATATAATGTGTGTGTGTTGGGTTGGGGAGTAACGGCGTTAAGTAATTTAGTTACAACATAAATGTAATGGTAATTCGAATGTTTTGTTACATTGGATTGTTAAAGATTACAACAAATAAGATTACAAATCTGAACAATTTCATGTAAAATCTGTGCTTTTCAACTGAAATGTGATTTTGATCAGAATGATGACAATCTGTTTTATTTTTAAAAATATGACCTATTTTTTTTCGAGAGTTTAACACTTTTTTCTTAGAATGTTAATTTAAAGTGCCCCCCCTAGTGGACAAAGGGAAGTAATCAAAGAGTAATCAAAGAGTAATCAAATGTAATCAGTTACTCTACTTTTATAAAGTAATTGAAAAGTTACACTACTTATTACATTTTGAATCAGGGTCATTTATAATATATTACATTTCCAAAGTAACCTTCCAAACACTATATATATATATATATATATATATATATATATATATATATATATATATATATATATATATATATATATATATATATATATATATATATATATAGGTTATATTCAGTTATGTTCTATTATTAATTCATAACTATTGATTGAAATAATTTTAAAGGAATAGTTTCATCAAGTCACACACAAATATAACATTACATATAACACATGCCTGCCTAAACCTGATTCACTGCCTTTATTTATTTGCCTGTTTATTCTGTGCTGTCAAATCATGAGTCTAACTGACAAAGTGATGTCCCTAAGGGTTCATAATAAAGAGAGCGAGGATGCACATGGCTGTCACCACCACCACACATCTCTTGACTGTAAAACTATCAATCCATGCAAAAGGTGTGACAGCCGCGGAATGCTCGTGTTGCCTTTGTCACAAAGCTACCTCAGATAATCAGCGGGAAAAGAAACTGACCAAAACAGACAAAGCCGAGGCCGAGGTAGCTGAGTAGGAAATCTCATTTTAAATATTGGAACCCCTCGCACGGCTTTTTGCCGATGGCTGTTGCGGCGTTAAACATCGCTCAGCTTCAATTACGCTGAGTCGTAATAAGAACGAGCATCAGAACAGATCAATCATGTGCCATTCTAAATCAACTCAAGCTCCAACGCTGGGTGCGGAGATTATTTCATAACTGTCTTAATGATTTAGCTTGGCGCTAAATGCGTTTTTTCATGAACAGTGGCTTTGAGACATTAAAGCACAACAGCCAGCTGAGCAAACACAACAGAGAACACTTCCAATGGATTTTGGCGAGCTTATTTGAGTTAAGATGTTGTGGCCATGAAGCTCCTTCATAGTCCAAAATTTTTGGCCCACTATTTTTGGCTGACAAACTCTCACTCTCGCTCTCCCTCTCTCTCTCTCTCTCTCTCTCTCTCTCTCTATCTCTATCTCTATATATATATATATATATATATATATAGAGAGAGAGAGAGAGAGAGAGAGAGAGAGAGAGAGATTATGTATCTTATCTATACATTATACATTATATTTTTTTCCTTCAATCTTTGCTGTTGCTTAAGGAGATCCTTTGTATTAATAGAGTGTATTTTTTCAAGGTAAACATAAATATAGTTTATAGTTGATTGATGGCACTTATTTGGACCTTAAGGACCAGCCTTGTACTGTTAATTAACTTTTAGAGCAATTTCGAGCTCAGTTCACTTGAGGCACCTGCCACAGTGAAGGAAAGCAAATGTACTCCCTTTGAAAGCACAATTTATTACCCTTTTTGCTGACGTACTATCCTGTTGCAAAAAGCAAAACACGAAACAATAACGAAATAGACACCAAAGCAAGACATCCTATTTCAGGAATTCTTAGTGGTTCCGGTGAAAATCGTTTGACATATCATACCAGAGATTGCAAGTTTAAACCCTTATAATGTCAGGAAAAACTCTCTGAGACGGTGTGGAGGAATTTAATGGTGATGATAATAATAATAAGAGGAAGAAGAAGAAGAAGGATAATAATTAATAGTAAAAGAGTTTAATGCATTTATATGAGGTATAATTAATAGGGACATAGGAACATACATTGTGTGCACAGATCGTTCACAGAAAATGTCAACATGGTTATAATTAGTAGCGAGAAGGCATAAAAGATGAGGGATGTTTAGTAGACATACACCATCTCTACGACTCTTGTAGCCTATGTGGTCATACACAGCGGCTAAGCGAAAGTGTGCAAATTCATCTTGCATAGCCAGGTGTGCAAAATAGGTCAAAGGAAATTTCAGGTGTGCTTCAGCTACTTATAATAATAACTAGTAATATGTAATAGAATTTAGTCGTTTATCACAAGTATAAAGCTTCATTTAGCATTTAGTGTAGTTCAACTAAAGCTTAATCCATATAACGTAGTCGTAGTACTGATATGTGGAGATGTGTATAATTAGAGTTAACAAAAAAGCATATTTCTTACAAAAAACGATTATAATTTCTCAATGTTGTAATATTATGGCCAGGGAACCGATAATATAATAGTCTGGGATTGAAGAGGGAATAAATGGTAGATGAAAATATGATGAATATGAAAAAGGGTAAAGTTCATAGTGAAAGGACATCAGTATTAGCACATGAGCAACATACGTTAAAACATATTCAAACTGCATTATTCAAATCTAAGAAAAGGTATAGGAAAATATCTAAAATTATACAAAATGAGAAGAATAATAAGGTTAATGGGCACAAAAAAAACATGCATCACCAGGTAATAAAAGATGTAGGGGAAAGAGTTGCAAGAGTAACACAAGAAATAAAATGTGAAAGGCAGGAAATTCTATATAAAAGATAAAGAACACCATTTAATATGAAAAGTACAGGAATATCCTGAGAATACATTTAAGGGGAGAAATTAAAGTAAAACTAATTCAGCAAAATTAATAATAATTTTTTTTAAAGCAGTTACCTGAAGGATCAATCCTAAGTGTAAAAGTAGAGTAGAATAAAACAATAGGAAAGAATTTAAAAGATGATTCAGGGGGAAAAAAATCAAGAGACAGGTTGCAGACAAGAGATGCTAAGAAAGAAAAGGTGTTAATGTGTTGTGTACAGATAAACATTTTCAAGAAAGGTCAGTATATGGGGCAGGGGGTCAGAGAGCTGCATGTTCGTGGGATTTTTTGGTACATGTAAATTTGAATTGTATGGAGTTAAACAAGACTAAAGGGTCAAATTTGCTCGAATGTATGTATGCAAATAGGAGGCGTATGCGAGATCTTGATAAATGGATCATGGATAATTGTAATCTTTAAGGAGGAGTTAATAAGCAAAAAAAAATAAATATCACTGGTTGTGGGAAATAGTGGGGACTTTTGTATTGAACTTCACAACTTGCATGTGGGGGCATGGTGGCTTAGTGGTTAGCACGTTCACCTCACACCTCCAGGGTCTGGGTTCGGCTATGTGTGTGTGTGTGGAGTTTGCATGTTCTCCCCGTGCTTCAGGGGGTTTTTCTCCGGGTTTCCCAGTTTCCCCCGGTCCAAAAACATACACTGTAGGTTGATTGTCACCTTGGAAAATTGTCCCTATTGTATGAATGTGTGTGTGTGAGTGTGTGTGTGTGTGCCCTGCGATGGGTTGGCATTCCATCCAGGGTGTATCCTGCCTTAATGCCCATAAAAGGAATTTTAGAGGATAGGCTCCCTGTGACCTGAGGGAAGATCAGATATTGCGGTAAAAGATGAATGAATGAATGAATGAATTAACTTGCATGTGGTCATTGACTTGTGCCTTGCTGTTGATGAAGTTTTCTCCCGAGGGACTTATGGGGCATTCTGCATTCTGTCAACAAGTTAAAAAATGACAATAATAGCATGGTAGAAGAAACCTTGAGTGGAACCAGGCTAAAAAGGGAAAACCTCATCTGGGTGGCACCGAATATCCAATCGTTGCAGTTCATCATTGTTAAAGTGTGCACTAATAGGCCACTGTAGTAGATTGTTGACATTAACTACAGTCCAAATCCAAAACAGCCCATGGTTTAGCAGATTGAAACTATGTGCTTATGCTACACTGCAAGTATCATGGAGGAAAAACATGGAAGAACAAGCTATCATACTATAGAAAAGAGTTGGCAGGTGGGTGGTAGTTGGTCAGGACCAAATTAGGGAGAAAATGAGAGGAAATTAAAAGAAAAAGTCAGGGAAAAAAAAAATCTCTACTGTAATTATCAACTACTCTCTCATGACCTCTGACCTCTTCGGTGAAAGAAAGAAATTGAAAATGCTTAAGCCTCCAGTCCCAGCATTTTATGGATCGTCCCTGCATTAATTCCACTTGATGGCTGCAATCAGAGTACACTCTCAGGGCACTGCAACTCTCCTCTCCTGTTCAGGATTAAGTGTAGTGCACTACTGCTCGGCCGTGACACTCAACCCTGGCTGGACTGGTGCGCCTGTAACTGCAGGGAGGCAGAGTGAAACGACCTGCTGGGATAGTATCATTGGTGGGAATTAAATGTTTCGGTGCCTCACCATGAGTCCATTAGCTCTGTCACTTGGAAAACACAGAACATGATTTCATGTCACAAAGAGGATAAAAACCAAGAAATCGATCGCCTTTTCTTTTTCTTTCTTTTTTTTTTAATGCAGAGCACATAGTCTTGACACACTATGCCATCTTCTCTACGTGACAAGTCCAGAGGGTCGATTTTGATGTATATTAAACCATTAAAGACCATTAAATGGACTTGTATAGGTCCCGGAGCTGCATAATCCAACCAGACACTATAGAGACAGCGTTTCTCATGTCAGTTATGATTGGAAGGGTCAGGACATCTTTCCATTTCTACATGGTTTTGTATTTTTTTATTGTTAACATATATATATATAAAAGGGGAAAAAAACTATTTGAGGAGAGCTGTTAAAGGAAAAAAAAACACGCCCAGAACCAAATAACAACACTGTTACTACACTTTTCTTTTATGATAGAAAAAATAACCTACATCAGAAAGAGCATCGGTTTAGCCTATATTTTGCCCAGCATTTGTATCAGTGAATTCAATTGCTCTGTTGTATACTGTAAATTCTTATATTTAGGAAAATGCAGTATAAACTCAGTTAGTAAGGTGTTAGACCACAACATGCTATTAAAACAGCTTCACTGTCCTAGATTCTTCAAAACTGTTTATTTAATCTGTTTATCTGTCTATTTATACATGCACACACACTTAATACAGTATAACCCTTCTAACCCTAACCATGTATTTTCTGCCTCATTCACTGTTAAAAATAAATATTACATTTGGCCTTCTCTCAGCATTACCCTTGATCCACAGCTGAATTACCCATGACCCAAGTGACATGGAAAAATAGGGAAATTCAGGAAAAATGTAACAGATGTTATAATCAAAATCTCTCAGTTTAATAAAATCATTGATTATTTTATATTTCTTTTACTTTTTTAGTTTATGGTACGTGGCTCCTTTAAGAATTATGTTCCGGTTGCTTTCCATATAAACTGGTGATACGTTTAGGTTATACGGAAGCGCATTGTATTTGAATACGGATTTGTGAATGCAATGAGTTTCCAAGTATATGTTAATATAGTTTTGTTTTGTTTATATATATATATATATATATATATATATATATATATATATATATATATATATATATATATATACAGAGAGAAAGAGAGAGAGAGAGATATGAATATGAATATATAGGTGATAAAATGAAATGTATTACAAAACTAGTATAATACCATAATACCATTATAATACCATAATACCACCTTGAAAATGTCCTTTAGATTGTCCTTTTGATGATGGTAGTGGAGACTAAGATCTCCAAGACTTCTCCCAAGTGCGCAATTAGATTGAGATCTGGTGTCTCTGTAGGTCATACCATATCATTTCATTTCTTTTTGAATCATTCAGCTTTACACAACGTGAATGGTCAGAGTTATTTTGGAAAAGACCAAACTGATCAGGACCGAATATGTTTAGGAAGATGATCAAACAGTAAAGATTTGTACATTGATTAGTTTTCACCCTTCACTCTAAGTACATCTACGGAATGTTGGCAAAAAATAAATGCACCACACTGCAAATCATTTTTGTCTTTGATTTGTCACCAATCACTATGCCATCCAGTATAGATAATAATTGCCTGGGGTGAAATATACCCTCTGTAGAAATATGCATAATTTGTAGCTCCATACATCCCCAGTATGAAGGAATGAAGGAATGAAATTGACTTATACACCAACAGTAGGTTGAGTGATGTGCAATATTGGGCAGAATGGTTTTCAACACCTAGACACTAGTTGACAGCTCACTAGTTATTTTTAGGTAGCAATGTCCACTGTAAGTTGGTAGCTGTTCAGTTCCTGTGTGTGTATATTGTACAGTATTGTTACTAATAAAGCTCTCTCTCTCTCTCAGGAGGCCTGTCACACGTGTGACCTTCCCATCACAGTGACTGTTGCACGGCCCTTTGCTTCACCTCACAAGTGCATGCTACAAGAAGAGACCATGAACTACTAGCCTCTTGAGACAGTGGGTCAGTGAGACTGTGGAACAGCTTGCATGGCAAGTTAGTTGTGTTGCTAATTTCAAAACAAATCTTGGAATTTATTTGTTGCTGCATATACAATATATATATATATATATATATATATATATATATATATATATATATATATATATATATATATATATATATATATATATATATATATATATATATATATCCATATCTGTTCACTGGAAATCAATGATCTGATCTGGTTCAAATCCTGGGTGTATTCACGTACGTTTTCATTTATATGTCAGTCCGGATATAATTTACAATACTTGCATGCCAGCTCCCTGTTTATCTCGAAATGCAATCATTACAGAAATGTCCTGGTGTAGCCATAAAATAGGTTTAGACAGGCATTTGGAGAATGAGAACTCTAAGGATTTTGCCTCTCAAGGACATCAGCAGCATAAATATGATTTTTTTTTCCTTTATAAACATAGTGTCAGAGCTTTAATACATGATGCATCAAGTTGTGAAATGTTCAAGCTTAATAAGAGAACGATGGTATGTTTCTGGCAACCATGATGCAATTGCGGCAATGTTCTTCATTGATCAACAGTTCAAATTATTCCAACTAGGGATGGCAGGGATGCCATTTATATTTATAAAGTCATTAAAAATGTAAGAGACCTTTCACTTATTGTATAAAAGTCTGTTTTGGACATGGGAACCCTAAATGATCATATGCCCTCACATAGCCAGCAAGCCAATGCATATTTTCAGTAATTTTTTATATAAATATATTTTTTTGCTTCTTTCGTTTAACAATTTAACTTCAAGCATTTGAAAAACTAGCATGTTTGGGTAATAAATACGAAGCAGTGATAGTGTTGCACTTTCTTGTCAAGAAGATGCATTTCATTTTTATTTCATTTGTATTTCTTATGAACCACTTTGATACCGCTGGCCAGAAAAGTGCACTACAATATGTAAAATAAAAGTAACGAAATTTCAAATGTATGTTTAAAGAGTTTTTTCGCATAGTTCCACAGTACTCCATGCAGTATTTCATTCATATTCAGCTTGAAATTGTTAGATTTCTTTTTTTCATTTATTTCAAATGATATATTAAGCATGTAATAAGTGCACATGCCTAAACATTGTCTTATACTGATATAATGTTTACTGTATTTTTGAGAATGGATTCCCTTTATCTTCATTGTTAATATTTTCTGTACTGTGTACAAAAGATACCAGATGCTCCATGGCCTGCGGGCATTGCGACTGAGGTTGAGAATTCTTTCTTACTTGCACTGAGGCTAATAATATCTGGACATTTTTTTTCTTTTCTTTTTTTTTTTGAAGCGAGTGAACACACATGATGGATATTACAAGACTGCAAATTATTGTCTGCGGTAAAAGTTTTAAATATCTTTAAACCCGCTTCGACGCGAGCAGGCCAATTTATAAGAAGAAATTATTGCTTGGACAAAACAGTCCAGCTAATGAGTCCGGAGCCTGAAAAGATACATATAGTAGTGTTTAGAAAATCACACACGCAAGCAAGGATGAATGAAGTTAATTAATGCCACCATACTGCAGCGTGCATAAAAACAAGCTAACAAGCAAACTTGTAAATTCCCTAATAGGACTTCGAACAAAACATAACGATTGCAGAAAGGCTTATCAGGACCACAGTGACAAAGTCAACAGCCACCCGTAGCACTAACCCTCAGAAACATTACGAATACACTTCAGGGAGCTTGAGCCCGGTTACCAAGGAGGTTGTAAGCCAGAAGGGGGTTGTGTAGCGCTCGGGCAAGACAACAGTAACCAGGCCTATAAAGGCAGACACACGCACCGAAGAGAAGGAAAGAGAGAGTGCAGATGGAGGGATGGAAACACATTCAGATGTTTGCTGGCTGGACTTCAGGCGACACAGTTAACTAAGAACTCCTCCAGCCAGCAGTCTGTCAGCTTTTCTGATGGAGCGCTGTGGCTTGACGTCTCGTCTCTAGCAGCTGAAATGAATAAGCAGCAGGCCACCGCGATTTCCATAAAATGCCCTGTTATGACAGTGATTGCCATCCTCATTAACTTGCAGCACCGAAAGCCTCAATGTCAAGCAACAGATTAATGATTTGTGTATTTGATAATAAATTGTTCCTTGGCTGACAGTGATAAATGCTTCAGCATGTGTTGGGCTCTGGACAGTCTCTGTTACACCTTTTGTAATTTGTTACCGGTGTCACACATATCAGCAGACGATGCTATGCATCCTTTAATCAGGTCCTCAGACAAGTGTGTCTCAGTTTTTTTTGCTCTGCGTTCCACTCACTTGCTTTTCCTTTTTACGTTTATTCTTGACATTAAGAGTGAACTCGAAATCTCCATCGAACCATACCATGTTTTTCAATCAAGTGGAAATAGCGGTGCTGCCTGGATAAAGGCACCAATCATCAACTTCCTGAACAAATACCAATTCATACAGGGATACACCTCAGTCTGTGATTTAGACGGATATGAAGCTGCCCCCAAAAACGTTATATTTTTCTCCGCATTCCAGAATACGGCAGCCATGTTACACGGGCCCATAAAAATAGTTAAGGCATAGAATTTCAGAGGCAATTTCATTATTTTCCTCTTGTGTATATGGACAGATTGTTCCTTCTTAAGTGCTCCACGGAGAGTGTAAAACTGTTTTATAGTGCTCTAATAAATTAAAAACGCATTCAATGCTAATTTTCACAAATGTCTTCCTGTATTGCTTTTAAGCCTCCAAAGACCTGACTAAACCGATGTGTCTAATTTTATTACAGAACTGTAATACATACATACATACATTCGCTGCAAAACATACAACATGTACGATTTACTTTGCTCTACAATAAATATATGGGTTTAAATTCCAGATGTGGATTTTTGTCTCCATGTTCGTTTTAGAAGCATCCGACTGGCGTAAACAGAAAGGTCATAGAAATGTGACAGATGTGGATTTATTGAAACTGAAAAACAGGAAAATTATATATAATCACAATTACAAAAAGCTATAAAAAAAAACTAAAAAAAAAAAAAGAAAACAATTCCACAAAAGTTGCAAAAAATGAGTTGTATTGATTTGCAATCCCCATAAACACCTTTTATTGTCAGTACAACGCAGAAAATATATCAATTTATGCGGAGAAAATACCTGAGTAAGTACCTGTTCTGAGACTGCAACCCATCGAAAAAATGCTTACCAAAAATGAAAAAGTTGGAGAAATATTTTACGACTAATTTTTACATCTTTTAACAACAGGGCACTCACTTGACTCACTTGATCAACACATCATGTAAAAATTTTAATATATATATATATATTCAAATTTTTACATGAAGTGTTGATATTCATTAAATATCTGATCTTCCCTTGGGTCACGCGGGGAGCCTGTGCCTGTTTCAGTGGTCCTGGGGCATAACGACAGGATACACCCTGTATGGGGTATGTACAAACCCATTGAAGGGCACACACACTCACATTCACACACACATTCATATGCATTCTAGGGACAATTTTCCTAGGTGCCAGTCAACATACCATGCATGTTTTTGGACCGGGGGAAAACTGGAGAACTCGCAGAAAAACCCCCTAAGGCACGGGGATCGAACCCCCAACCCTTGAGGTGTGAGGCGAATGTGTGCCACTGTGCCCCATATACTATATATATATATATATATATATATATATATATATATATATATATATATATATATATATAGAGAGAGAGATATATATGGAGATAGAGAGAGATAGAGATAGAGAGAGAGATAGAGAGAGAGAGAGATGAGAGAGAGAGAGAGAGAGACCCACTTTTTACAAAGGAAGTTCTTAGGTCAGGATATATAATATATATGCAACACACTAGGCTGTTTGTTTTACAACTTCAATTAAGAGAGAGAGAGAGAGAGAGGAAAAATATGGAATGGCAGTTAGAGTTGTTATGCAAGTAAAAAATATGAATTTGTTCTGAGGATGTTCTACACCATCACAGTAAATGAAATGTCAGGGGCATTTACATTTATTACATTTGGCAGACACCTTTATCTAGAGGGACTTACAAAGTGCTTTGAAGTCTCTATTAATAAATACAGTGTGATGCTGGTTCATTAGGACACAGACTAAGGATACTATGAGTCTAAAAAAATGTATGAAAGAAACACTGTATTGTTTTGCATCATAAATACAATTTTGTATGGAAGGGAAAGTTCAGTGGTCTAAGGCACTGGGCTACTGATCGGTATGTCACAGGTTCGAGCCCTGGTATCGCCTAGCTGCCACTCCTGGGTCCTTGAGCAAGGCCCTTAACCCTCTGTGCTCCAGGGGCACCATATCATGGCTGACCCTGTGCTCTGACCCCAGCTTCCAAAGAAAAAAAAAAAAAGAAGATAGGATAAAAAGCGAAATAAAGAATTTCACTGTGCTGTAATGTATATGTGACGAATAAAATTAATAAAAGGAAATACAGGAAAATATTTGTACATGTGATAAATAACAGGCAATCAATTTGCTAAAGTCTGACACTTGAATTACAGTCTCACATTTATGTCAATTATTTCAATTCCAAATTAACGAATCTGTTGTGAAACCCAAACCATCAAATATTAAGATATTTAGGGGAGAAAAAAAAGAACGCTAACCCGAATCCTACAGTTATACGACCTACAAATTAAAACACGTCAATCATATGTGACAAAAGAACTGCTGCTGTATAAGACGGCATGATGCAGTGGCTCAGCTGGACTGAATATGGTTCTGTTTGCAACTTCATATATTCCTTCAAATTGAAACATTTTCAGCAGAATTAAAAACACCAAAGAGTGACAGAACTTTATATATTTCAATTTTGGGATACTCCCTAGTGTGCCATCACTGGGGATTGGTCCACATTTTTATGTCACACATTTTCTGTAATCCGTCTTCAAATCATTCAAATGTTATAGTGATGGTGTGGCCCAGCCACCATTTTTGGGGCCTTTTGCAGTCGTTTTGCATATTTGTGAGCATTTCCATTTTTACACATCATAAAATGCAAATACGAACAAGAAGAACTCATTCTGGCCCCGGAACACATGGTTTCACTAATGAGTTAAATAAGGTGGTGGTGGTGGTAGGTCCATGGTTAATATATTGGACAACCTGATGGGAAGTTCAAATCCCAGCACCACTAAGCTGCCACCACTTGATCCTTGAGCCTGTAACACTCAACTGCTCAGGTGTATACATGAGATAATTACAGGTTACTCTTGATTAGCATGTCTGACAAAAACTGTAACTGCAGCTGATGTATATTTTATTTAATTATACAACAGTCTACTCATTTGATTGGATAAAAGGGAAGTCCATGAGTACTGAAATGTGATATACACTGGTGTGTATAAGTATTCACATTCATCACTCAGGTAGAAGAATAGATACTATGGTTTAAAAAGACTTCTGTAGAAGAATCGACTCACACTTTTGAATCTTTTTAAGTAAAAGTACTGTTTTTTATTGACTATTTAAGTACTATTTAACTATTTAAGTATAAAAGTAAAAGTAGTGTAAGGCAAAAAGTCCCGTTTAGGTCAAAAGCTTATTCCGCACCAATCGCAGTTGCTAATTTATTCCAATGTCTCTCTAAAGAACTCCCTGCTGTAGCTTTATTTGTGGAGGACAAAGAGAAAGCACCCGTTTGATAAATGAGCCAGTAGTGGAGAAATAATCTTTTTTTGCTGGAGTGTGACGTGATTTGTGTCGTATGCAGGTGCGATGGATCGTGTACAAACCAATAGGGTGTCGGAATGGTATATGTTTATACTTCTCATCCAATCACATTCACTCTATCTGGATGAGATGGCCTATTATCTCAATATTTTTTTTTTTTAATGACATGCTGGACTGTAATTACTCCAGTAAAGCAGCCATATCACCCTGTAGCCTAAGAATGGTTGCCCACTGAAGCTAAACAGGGATGAGCCTGGTTAGTACCTGGATGGGAGACCACCTAGGAATACTAGGTTGCTGCTGGTAGAGGTGTTAGTGTGGCCAGCAGGGGGCGCTTACCCTGTGTTCTGTGTGGGTCTTTCGAATGAGATGTTAAACCGAGGTCCTGACGCTCTGTGGTCAATAAAAATCCAAAAAACCTGTCCTCTGCATCCTGGCCAAATTTGCCCATTGTCCTCTGACCATCACGGCCTCCTAAGTGTCCCCATATCTACTGATTGGCTTCATCTCTCTCTCCTCTCCACCAGTGTGTGGTGGGCGTTCTGGCGCACTATGGCTGCCCGTCACATCATCCAGATGGATGCTGCACACCGGTGGTGGATGAGGAGATCCCCTCACATAATGTAAAGTGCTTTGAGTCTCCAGAAATGTAAATGTAAAATGTATATAAGTGTGATTAATTACTATTAATATTATTATAAAGCATAGACACCCCAAATTTCTACTTACGAAGTATACAATGTATTTGTATCTCTTGTGATATACTCTAATCAGATATAACTTATTGGGCATAGATCAGGCATAACATTATGACCGCAGGTGGTCATAATGTTATTCCAGATTTGTGCCCATTAAGTTATGCCTTTAATATTGTGCTCACTATAGTGTCTGTTGGATCGGACCACATGAGCCAGCCTTCTCTCCCCACGTATATCAGTGTGTCAGTGTGCCTTGGCTGCCCATGACCCTGTCAGCGGATCACCACTGTCCCATCCGTAGACCACTTTTGATAGATACTGACCACTGCAGAAGAGGTCAAACTCCCTGAAATCCTTATGTTCATTTTCCTGCTTCTAACACTTTCTGTTTAGTATATTCCACCCAGTAACAGGTGGCATGATGAAGAGATAATCAGTGATATCCACTCATTCGGTCATAATATTAGAATGTCGTAATGTTATGCCTAGGTATCTCAGCTAGTCTATGTTTGCAATAAATTCTAGCAAAAGCTTCTTTTTTTATTGACACCTTTTGTATTGTACATTTTTTCAGCATCAGTGGACGTTGCAAATAATGATGGCCTTGTGCCTTCCGTCAGGCCAAAATATCCATTATGAGAGCAGATTCACTTGTGCAACATTGCTTAAGTATGAGAAGCTGCACACTGGGAGGAACAAAGCACAAAAATCATACTCTACATTCATAATATGCTTGTTTATTTGTACCGGATTCATCTCCCGTTTTATGTATTATTTACGCCTAACAGGAGAGCTTCGTTATCATATTCTCCGACAAACATGTATCTGGATTATATATGGGGGGAGGGCACATCATTAATGGCTCGGGTTCTTATGGTCAGGTTTAAGTCACTGAATATTACAGTGAGGTATGTGTGAATATTGCAGCACCATATGTTTTCATATCCCCAGTGTTTGCTCATAAAATGGTGTTTGCTCATAAATATACTCCACATGCACAAAGTGTTAATACTGCCAAATCTATTAAACACGTATCGAACATGGTGGAGGTCGATAGTAAAGAAGGATCATGAAGCAACTGAGCTGTTCGAATCTCTCTCGGTTTTGTAAATATTAATCAAATCCCCTGCTGTATTAATTCTTCACATTGAATGAAAAAAAAAAAAAAAAAAATATATATATATATATATATATATATATATATATATATATATATATATATATATATATATATATAAATATGTTGAGAAAAAAAAAAAAAGAAATCCTGGCTGTCTAGATATCATGGGACAAAATGTGCACTGGAGTTTTGCAACCAAATAAAATATCCATTATTTGCCAACAAGAAAAAAAGGCAATCAATAAGTAACACAGGGATGTCATTAGCTAAAGAAAAGTTTGTGTGTAGAGAGAGCGTGTACAAGATAGCAAAGGCTTGTGCTCTGATAGGTGCACTTGTTATCCCGAGCATGGCAGGCTGAATATGGGAATCATTTTTTTATGAACAGGGATAAATAAATAAAATGTGTTTGCATGTTTGCTGCAGGCAACAGAGAAATACTTAAACATGATTATCAAAGCACCAAGCACCAATCTGACATATAAACGTTCTGCCTTTCCAAGATACTGATGCAACTCATCAACAATTTTTTCTCTCTATTATGTGTGTATCTGTGAAATATTTTTGTCAATTTGGTCACAAAATAAAAAAAAAAACCCTTTAATCCTCGTGGAAAAAGTCTAATTTAGTTAATTATGTATCAGGATTCGTTGATTCATTAATTCATGTAAATGTCTATAAAAAATATTCATACATTTGAAATGTATTTCAGTTTTAGTTGAATTCATTCCATTCGAATGCTTCTAAATGCTTCGTTTCTATACGATTTATTCGGTTTAGCTGAGGTGTTACTATAGAATTTATAGGCACAGAGTACACGCTTCTTTTAAGGCATCCATTTATAACATTTTAGTCTCTGTGGTGATCAAATTCTAAAGACGTTACTTTAATTATTAATGCACTTATGATCTGCTGTTTGACTGTTAAGAAAATGGTTTACATTTTTTGTAAAAAACTGCTTACCACAAACAGATACAGTTAATTAATAAAGCGTGCTTAAGGCATCATTAGAAGGGCCAACTACTGTGAACAGACCACATTATATCGGCATGAGATCAGGTTGGTAGATGGCACAAGCGAACGAGGAACAAGGTTTGTATTAAAATGTGTGATTAAACAGCAGGCATCAAACGAGTGAGTATGAAATCTGTGCCATGGATGCGAGATATTCAGCGCGAGTGTGTATGCAGACCTTGTGTGAGGCAGAATGGCTGGCAGCTAGTGTAAGAGATACGAATGATGCCAAAACGATAACACCAAAGCGAGGACCTGGACGTAAACTATAGCACACTATAGATCTGGTACTTGGATAATTGTTCATTAGGCTTTGACCCTTTACAGAATCATTGAGAAAGTTATACTTCACCATTTTGACCAATAAATGCTGTATGAAGCACAAAATACGGATTTGACATTTCTGTTCATAAACCTGGTGTAGCTCAGGTGCTGGGCTACTGATCGGAAGGTCGGGGGTTCGAGCCCTGGTATCGTCACCCTTGGATCCTTGAGCAAGGCCCTTAACCATATGTGCTCCAGGGGCGCTGTATCATGGCTGACCCTGCACGCTCTGACCCCAGCTTCCAACCAATTTCACTGTACTGTAATGTATATGTGGCAAATCTGATCTATTGTGTCTTCTGTGAATAATGTATTTCAGTTCTTATACACAGAGTCCCTAATAAGGGCCTAGGATTGTTTGTGATCACCTATGAAAATAGTCCTTCAAAGAGCTCTTTGTATATTTAAAAGAAATATAGCTCTTTAAAAGGGTTCTAATCCTAATAAGAAACCATTGTATATTTGACCACCTTTTAAACCTAGATATGCTTGGATTCGAATAACATGCAAGTCCCTAATAATAAAAGGATGCTCCCAAATAAATAAAACTGAATGGGTGCATGACTGTAAGAAACATTCCAGATGTTTCCTGGTGTGCTCATATATAAAGTCTGTTTTTCTTTCTTGGATAAAATGCCAGGTGTAGATTTGTGTCTCTGTTTTGCTGTGTGGGAGGAAGAGTCACACTCTTATAGCAGACCTTATTTGAAACGAATTCAAATGATTTGCTAATCCTCAGTGATAAACATGTAATCCTCAGAGAGTTGCGATGACACATAGGCTTTGAGAACATTGTGCTGTCGGTATATTCTGGCTAAAATATTGCAACTGTGAAGTATCAGGGTACGGCGTGGCTGTCTAGCGGCTTCCTTTTCTTTCGAACCATCGCTGCCTTTACTTTTTGATACAAAACCAGGAACCGTACTTTTTCAAATTGTGTCGCTCCTGTGGACACAAAGAGCGATACGCAGAGTTTATAACCTAAGCCCTAAATTACATCAATATTTTACAGAAAGTGTGCGTAAGTCGGTTTTCCTGGCGTGTGGTCGCTTGTAGTTCGCGCTTTCACGGTTGCCAGATCTATCTAGAGTAAACGTGTCAGTGACAGTGTTACTCAATAGCACCTAGACAAGCGCCTTTAAAGAGATGAACTTATAGATAGATGTGGATTAAAGTAAAGCATTACATTCTTTTTTTTTCATTTATAGACTTTGCATAACATTATGATATTAATCGCTACAGTTATTATATCGGTTATTAAATAGCACTCAATCCATTTGTGTTTCTGATAAAAACATTTTCAGGACCAGTAATAAACACCCACCAGCATAGCATTGTTCATACAGTATGTGTGCTATGATTTGCTAAATGGTCAAATATATACTACTGTACATGATGTATTAAATAAATCTACAAATAATTTATAATGAGCAATTTGTTTATTTTTCATAATGAGCACGTCTAGTTCATTTGTTCATCTGATGTACATTTATCAAACATTTTTGTGCATCACTCTAGATTTAATTGTTGATATCTTGTCACTTTTGTGGCATTGCGTTTCACACACACACACACACACACATATATATATATATATATATATATATATATATCTATATATATATATATATATATATATATATATATATATATATATATATATATATTGCAAGTTATGCAACCAACTCATCCCTGTAGGAATAGCAAACTGAAACTGGGTCAAGCATTATCTTTATTAATAGGTCCACCCATGTAGTTTTTGGATAAGCTGAACAGAAAGGTCGGCTGTTGACCTGCAAAGTTATATGTATAAAATTCTGCCTGAAGTTTAATTTCAAACATACTTTTTTAAATTTTATTTCACACTATCCTTCATGATATAACACCAAAACGTTGCATTTTTATTGCCTCTGAATGAGAACGATAGCCCTGTATTTCTCGCAGAAAGCCTCTTCAAAATCCAGGGGCAAAGTGAATAAAACACACAATTTCTAAAGCCCAGAGCAACCCTCTGTCTCAAACACAGCCTCTCCCTCTTGCTCTCCCTACAGGAAGGTTTGTGATCCATACCTAACCTTAACCTCTTACTTCATCTGGTTACTTGGTCGTTCCCCAGGCTAATATGAATTACTGACACATGTCTTTAGCTCTCTTGACTATGTATGTTTGTGTAAGCTTTAAGGTCTCCGGCGTATCGATCAGGCATATTGATTGAGCCTTCCGCTAATTTCTTATGAGAAAATCCTTATCCCTATCCAACTCATGGTTGGATTTTGCTATTGACTTACATAACTGCCAAGAGAATTTCCCTAATAAACTTTTTAATAAGCTGAATGGGGAAAAATGTATTGGCCAAGAATATCGATAAGACTGACCTGATAATTGATACCTACACTCAATGCATGGCCTATAAAATTTGTAGTTGAGGCCTGTATAAACATCTCTTTAATTCCTCTTCATCTCAAGACAATCAAAGCAATTGCCCTGTGAGCCACTGCAGTGAATTAGCATAATGAGCCTCCGAGGGTTGAGCTACCTGCATTACTATATCAATTTGCAATGGTGGCTCCAACCGCGAGTCAATTTCAAAAAGTGCCCAATTAATTTACTAAGAAAGTCAACATAATTATGTTACTGGGAAATCCCTTGTTTTACATTTGGGTACGAAGGGGTAAGTGCGGAATAGGTAAATAGTTTGAATGTTTGAACTTAAGAAGATATGCTTCTGCAACACCAAGGCACAAATATGCAAGTAAGTTATTGGTTTCATACTGATGCTTCCCCTTCATTGGTACACCCCGATATTAAATGATTTATTCCTTATCTTTGATATCATATTTATTTGTATTTACTAAATCCAATACATTAGTTTAACCATGTGAGATATTTGCCTAACATGTTGGCATGTTGAAATATAGATGAGTCATTTTTGCATGTCCTCTGAGTTTAATCATTTTAGTTGACTCATTTAGTAATTAGCACTCCATCAAGGATTGAGTAATCTGTGCATGGCCAAATGAAACATTTTTTGGTAAGAAACAAATGCTACAGAACAGTAGTAATATATTTTCTGTACTTAAAGTAGATATTTTTGAACTATCAAAATATTAAACATAAATAAGCATACTAAACTTATAAGGGGGCATAGAGTATAATAATAAAATTAATTTTGTACATAACTAAGATCACGTTCCTGCGTTATTTAGATTTAAAAATAAATGTAGGAATTATAATACAGAAACAAACCATTTGCCAAAAAGAGCCACTAGAGGCGCTATGTCTATGTATTCAAAGTGGTGTGGGCCGACTGACTCGATTCCTCGTGAATGCCTCATTTAAAAGAATCGATTCATGGACCACATTTAAAGCCATGCTATTTCTCAGGCCTTTTCTGTGTTGTGCTGTAGATCTTCAAATAACAAATATAAAATCGTTGGAAAATATATCATATTTTACATGGTTTTAAATATTTTCGATAGAATTATTATTTATTATTACTATTTATTTTTAACTAAAAAACAGTGGTTTTGCTTGTAATTTATGTAATAGGTTTATGTATTAGAATAATGGAAAGTCATTTTTGTCTTCAATAAAAACAGCGAAACAGAGAAAAAGAATGAGAAATAAGGGAATGACTATTTATGATTATTTTATGAAGGAAAAAAAAACTTGCTTCAGGAGTGTTCCACAATATTCAAAGATGCTATTAGCAAGAAATTAGACTTATGTCTGAAGAATAAGAGGAATAAAGTTTATAATACATTTATAATACATTGGGCCACATAGCAATATATATGTGTATATTCATTCATTCATTCATTCATCTTCTACCGCTTTATCCGATCTTCCCTCGGGTCACGGGGGGGCCTGTGCCTATCTCAGGTGTCTATGGGACATTAAGGCAGGATACACCCTGGATGGAATCGCAGGGCACACACACACATTCACACACACATTCATACACTGGGGACAATTTTCCAAGATGCCAATCAACCTACCGTGCATGTTTTTGGACCGGGAGGAAACCGGAGAACCCGGAGAAAAACCTCCTTGAGGCACGGGGAGAACATGCAAACTCCACACACACATGGCCGAGACGGGAATCGAACCCGGGCCCTGGCGGTGTGAGGCGAACGTGCTAACCACTAAGCCACCGTGCCCCTATTATGTGTATATTTTCTCTTCTTAATATTGTGTTCCAATATTGGCCCCAGCATTTTCTCTCTCTCTCTCTCTCCTCTCTCTCCTCTCTCTCTCTCTCTCTATCTATATATATATATATATATATATATATATATATATATCCATCAACAATCAAAGCAAATAAAAACTCACAAATGAAAATTAGACTGAATCAAACGAGTTAGTTCGAAGGAGTTGATTCCGAAGACCATCTCTAATGCAAATTACTATTGTACAACACCATTGTTTTTTTCACTGGACCAACAGCAAGGCCAAAGGACGGCTTTCTAAAAGACAACTTTAAATGACTGTTTATCCAAAGTCTCCCTCACTTTCACCCTATATGGAGTAGGTTTTAGGCGATAGGGCGCAGGCAGTGCACGCACCATTACACTGTAACATTAAAGAAGTGGACAATCAGTGGTGTTCAGAACAGGGAGGTTTTTGTTAAGACTGTGAGAAACGCAGATCGTGAATGTGCCGTTGTTCCCTCCCTCTTCTCTTCTCATCCACCACTCTCTCTCTCTCTCTCTCTCTCTCTCTCTCCCTCACACACACACACACACACACACACACACACACACACGCGCGCGCACACACACACACACAAACTGAAGGTGAAGCGACTCCAAACTCCATAGCGGCGTTAGTAAAGAAGAAGCAGGTGTCCAACATGGCGAACGCGGCCAGCGGAGCTCTCGCAAGTCTCCTGCTTTTATCCACAATTGCGGCGGCTGTTCTCCAAGGTACACTATCATCATTTTCCATGCATTCCTCTCTTTTTTTTCCTTTGGCGTTTCCTTTCTTTTGCGGATCCTCTGAACACAATCTCAGAGCGGCAAACAAGCAGCGGGGGCGTGAAACACACAGCGCGTACACACACTGCCCGGATGCGCCATATGGATTGTCATGATGGGGAGCAAAAAAAAAAAGTATTCGTAAAGAGTTTTTTTTTTCCTGCGTGTGATTTTTCTGCACGGCTTTTGGGGTTAGATGTGCTGTTTTGTTTTTTTATTAGTTGGAGCCTGGGTGCACGGTAAAGAAGTGAGAGAAAGAGTCGTGGCATGGAGTTCGCGCTCGGGGTTTCTTTACTTGCTTTCTAAGGCAACATTATTGTCTGGTCGCTTCGAAGCTTGTAGCGAGACGTGCTTGTCATGCAGGCGTTCGTGGTGAACTGGACTATGCCGATGAGTCAATAATCGCGCTGCGCGATGGATCGAATGATGGATGGCAGCCTTGGGTTCAACGGGTGATATAGAAATGGAAGCGGTCCGGCTATGCGGCATGATCGGAACTGATACGACACTGAACCGGCGCGATGGCGCAGCTGATGGTGTGCTTTTGTGGCTGGGATGTGGTCGGAAACCTTTGTGTGGGGAAAATAAATAGTCGAAATAGCAAAGTTATAGTGATAGGCGGACAAGCGCTGGTTGTGATGGCGCGGTTGTTTGTTTAGAGGAGCTCCACCGGAATCACTGGCACAAACGAGCTGCTTGTTTCGAGTTTCTTTTGCAGATTATAGGAATGTCGCCAATTGTTTTACCTTTAATTTCCAGTGCCGGACTTTTGGAGGTTTTTTTTTTGTTTTATCGCAGTAAGCTGTATGCTACTTTATGGAAGTTCGCGTCCAAATATATAGATTCGTGATCTTCCGTAAACCATGAAAATACGCTCCTGGGAGGCAAACTGTGCTCTTTCAACACTTATTTCAACCCTGAAAATGAAATACACCTGCAGTGATGTATAGGTGAGAGAAACACACAAGGCTGGAGCAGTGAAAGGTGGTGTTGCAGGTTGCATCGGGTTCTCCAGTAATCGAGTAATCGAGTAGCAGCTCTCGTCCAAGGAGCGCAGCGAGACTGTGGCATCTTTCCAGAGCGTGGATGAAATCAATGAGACAGCGTGTGTGTGTGTGTGTGAGAGAGAGAGAGAGGTGGGAGAGAGAGTGGTGGAGGGGTGGGGGGGGGGGGGGGGGGGGGCCTTTACCTGAGTTAATTATGCCTGTTTCAAACTCTTCACGCAGAGCATCTGAATAGACAAAACCCGCAAACTCGTGTTCTGTTTAATATAAACGCTTGTTTTCCCTCAGGACGTTAAAAAAGCGTTTAAAAGTCGACCGGTGGTTCATTATTCGGATAACAACAGGATATAAATCGCGTACAACTCGTAGCCTAATCTTTCATTAAAATAAAGGCAGTATTTATTTCAGGTTAGCTAATTGGCCAACGCCTTCGTGTGGTGCGAGCGGTGAAGTACAAGTCACGAGGCGCAGCCACCTTCAGCTGGGTGTAAGAGCTAACCCGATTATCAAATATAATCGATTAAAAACAAACAACAACTCTCTTTCTGTCACCGATCAACAAGAGGACCATGTTAAGCTTCATAAAGCGCAAAAATTGTGCCACAACTTTGGTCGTGTCACGTTCGTTTCTCAAAGCGCATGCAGCTTTTAGGTGTCAGCAGTCATTTCTGATTTTATGAAGACAGTAGGCCATCACAGTTGGAAACAGACATCGCAGGCAATTAAAAGACCATTAGTCGGTTTGCGCTCGCTCAGGGTAATCGGCTGTGGAGAGCGAAATGAATGGTTTAATGCATGCACGAATTAAACCTGGCTGATTTCCTTACAACGTTCACAGGTTTGTTAGAAAAACTCGCAGCAGAAGTTTGGATTGGTGGATATCAAGGAGTTGCTAGGTTAAAAAAAAAATTAGAATTGCAAATCGGCCACGTCACGTGCAGCTGAGTTGGATTTGCACTGGAATTAAGTTGGCTTTGCCCTGGAATTAAGACTTGCGTGGGTAACAAGGACCAAAAACTTCCATGCAAATGAAATGCCGAAACCATCACACATGCCTCTCTTAATTAATTGCAAAGGGACTCGGTTACGAGAGGCAGGAATGTGCACGAGTGCAGCGCACGGCTGAAATCAGTTTTTCTGGTGTCTCCTGATTGGATTTGCTCAAAAAAATGTAACCTCAAATGGAGCTGTTCCACTGAGATTTTGGTTTGCTTCATGTTAGTTTTTGCAAACGACCAATCTGCGCAGCAATTTACTACCGTAGCCGTAGGACTACAAATTAGCACCAAAAAAAAATCACAACATAAACCTCAAGCTACACCGAGTTGTTAATTAATTGCAAATGTGCCCTCTGTTACTGTGTGCGACTCCTACAAATGACTTGATTTTGGTTGCACCGTATTCAGATTTTATTCCGTGAAATTATGAAATTGTTCATGGAATTATGATCTGTCTGACCAAAAAAAGGATTGTTTTCTAAACACTGCCCTGTGGTAAGAATTTGCTGATTGTACTATCGCAATTAATTGATGTTCATGTTGTCTTTTTTTTTTAAATTAATAATTTCGTTTATTTTCGTCTCGTTTATCCAACAAACATTTTGTCTAACTGGAAAATGATCTAAATCTGATTTTCTCTCTGAACCATTCTTTTACTCCTTTTGTTTAGTCCCCCATGGGGATTTTCGGGAAAAAAAAAACATTTGCATATGAAAGACATAGACCTTCGATGTTCAAAAGCTC